>VZRO01001897.1:71439-198177 GCA_013397915.1 Daphoenositta chrysoptera
TTTTTTAATAATTCTGGAGGTGTTTTTTGCCAATATCTATTTCTAGGTCTAATTCATTACAAACCCCACCCTGTGCCATTGAGGGTGTCAGCCATTTTTGCATTTAATTGCATATTCCAATCATTAATGTGTGCCCATGTTCTTATGGAGGCTTAAAAGGTAAACTCTTAAATTTCCCAGGCTCTCGTAATAACACAGAAAATACCATTTTTCACACTGGCTAGACTGGTGCCACAATTACACATTGACTGGCTTGGCTCTAATGTTATATCCCTTCCTGGTATTCGAAATATTCAGTTTTTAAAAATGTAAATAAATAAAAAAATCTAGTCCCACCAGAGAGAAAGTCCCAGAGCCTCTGGGACTCCTTACAAAGAACTCCCTTAAAATCCTTGCATGAGAAAGAAAAAAAAGAAAGAAAATAAGGGAAACTCGGCTAATAATACTTTTCCACATAAATAATGTAGATTATAGCTGGTCTTTGGAGAAGCCTGAACATAACAGAGGTCTCTTTGTAAGGCTGAGCGCTGATTACATGCTGCTGAGCCCTTTCATGATAGCTTTGCAAACTACAACATCTCAAGCACACTTCAAATTAATAAGCCAGGCTGCCTCCTCCTGGGCTTCACCATCCCAGATGTGTCTTGAGATGGATGTAACGCTGGCAGATGTAATGTACAAGGACCATGGGCCTTTCCCAGTGCCATTTGCAGGCTGCATGAGCTCAGGTTCCTGCTGATGTTCGCCTCTGCCCTTGTACAATAATAAAGGGATTAACAGCATGTCTACCTGCAATGGCAGGAGACAGGATTTGGTGACCCCTGAGGCTGCCCCTGGTCCTGTTCCTTAATGAAGCAGTGAGATAAGCCCTAATGCATACATATCTTTGGGAGAGGAGATTGCTATTGGAGCCTCTTGCGAGGGTTTTAATCCTAGAGGTGACTCTGCTGGGGCGGTAAGCAGCCCAGACAGCAAAATCCCCCTTCCAAAAAAAATCAGTAAGCCGCTGTCCTCCCTCCCCTCTGTCTTACATATGTAAGAATAACCATTTTTTTTCCCAGTTCCCAATGGGAAGATGTGGATGCAAAGTGACACCAAGATGTCAGCCCTGGTGGGAGCTGCAGTCGGGAGCAAAGCTGACCTGTGTGAACCTCTGCTGCTGCTCCAGTTTCATCACCCAGTTTTTTAAGTGCTGGGCACTCCACAGTCTCTTGTGTGAGATAAACAGAACCAGATTAGCTTAGGAGGTCTGCACCTCGATCCTCTCCTAAAAGGAGCTGTTTTCCTGGTCTTTACAATGCTCTACGATGCTCAGCTTTAGGTACCACTTTGAGAGATCTTGTTCTTCTTGGCTGATTCTACAACAAGGTGGCAAAGAGCATGCTTCTTTTAAACACATAAAATATTCCAAGAAAACCAAGTTTCCTATCATAAATGGGAAGCAGAATGTCTAAATCAGAAGCTGGTGGATGAAAGGCACCCAAGGGCCCAGGCCTGAGGGCTTGGCTTGCAACTGCATTTGGAAGGGGAAAAAATGAAAATTTTTTTTCTTAGCAAGAAATCCTTGGCAGAAATCGTCCAAGTTTTCAGGCAGAGGCAGATCAGACACTTAGACGTATGTTGAATTGATAGGTTATTGCTGTGAAGAAATTCCAAACCTAAAAGCTGAAAATAGCTCCCTTCTAAATGCGAGCACAAACCTTGAAATGAAGCACAATATTGCCTTGCTGCCACAAAAGAGCTCTATTTTCTGACAGCCAACATCCCAAATTAAACAGTTTCCATGTGTGTCAATAAAAGGCATTGGCTTCATTATTTGCAGTCCCCCAGTGATAATTTCTAGCCCCTCTTAGTAAATGTCATTACAGTTCCAGACAGACATCTACACAGTGGGCAAATCGACTGATAAATTATCCTTGCTGGAAAAACAATTCGGGAGGGATGGGAGACTCCTCATGCTGTGGGCAGCTTCGTGAGGGCAGGAAGTGTGGGCAGCCTCTCCCAGAGCTGCATCCTCTGTGCCAGTGGGGAGAGGGCATCGGGTGTGCACAGGCCGCTGGGTGAAACTGAGCTGGTGTGCAAAACAACCTGCTCCAAAGGCACCAGAAGGGAGAGGATCTGGGTTTTTCTGTCCCAGTTCTCCTCCTGTTCACGCTGGGTTTTCTACCACTCTTCTCCAGTGCTTTTCAGGTCCTTTCCTCACTGTCCACAGCTTGCTTAGCTCTAGACATAACTCTTCCTTTTCTGTTCCTCACCAAAGTGAAGGTTATCAGCAGGTAACTGGAAATTGCAGGTGAGTTGTTCCCAGCGTGATGCAGCTGTGAACACTCTCTTGAACCCAAATGAATCCTCTTGAGGAAACCAAAGGTCTCACCTACAGCTTCTGGCTCATCTGGTGAGTCCCAGGACAGGACCTGCAGCTCTGGTTAACACCAGAAACAAAACCCAGACCGTGCACAGAGGGACATGCTGGATTCACCTGCCTCAGAAATGACGTGTCCCTTTTTCCTGCCTATGCTCTGGCTTATGACTTTATTCTTACACAGCATTGTGCAGTATCTCCTGAATAAAAGGTGCTGAACAGGAGAGAAGGAGCTTATAATTTTGGTCCAAGACAGCTGGCAAGTCTTTCACCTTATATTAAAAACTCATATTGTGTTAAGCAAACCCTCACTTGGGCCTCCTTTCCCTTCAAACTATCCCACATTCAGTAAATCTACCTGAACAGTGAGCAAGAAAGATAATTAAGTTCATTCCCCAGAAGAAAAAATTTGATTAAAAAACCCTACTTGCCAAGTTGATTGGAGTTGCTAATTGATCAGCAGAGCTACTGTTAGCCTGGCTACTTGGCAGTGGAAGGAGACCATTCCTGACTCATGCTGTCGCTGCCTCATGGGAAAAGACACAAGGAAAGCAGTGCGGCTGACTCTGTCCCCACTCTCTGCACTGGCCCAGGATTGATTCCAAATTCCACCTGCATAACTAACAGCTAAAGCAGGCCCAACATTTTCTGTAGCAAAACTGTGTTGAAAAATTACTAGCTAAACTCCGCTTTCCAGTAAATGCCAGACTGCTTTTCGCTCACCGCACCACTACAGCTTTTCTTAGTTTATTATTTATGTCTCCCTTCACAATTTCCCACCTGCACCATCTCTATATCTGCACATGAAATAAAAATCAATAGCAGCTGGTCAAACAGCACAGCAGCAGCTCTGGTGTTAGATCCCAGCCAGGAACCATTGGATCACCCTGCTGAGAAAACAGGATAATTTTGTATATGCATGGTGGTTAATTCCTCTACAGATCAGGACATTCTGGGGGGTTGATGCATGGAAAGTGGGAAGCAATTAGTCTTTAGAGATATGGGGAGCTGGTCACACACGTGGGAGACTGCAAGGAGCATCATATCTCACTGGTCCTGACTGTCCCTTATCCCTGATGCACCTCTGGTTCATCTCTTCCCAGCAGAGACCTGTTTTTCCAAACAGTCATCAACAGGGATTTCTACATGCAAAATACAGGCGTCCCACTGTCCCCCTTGCAAGTTCTTCCTCAGCTCTAGCACTTTGATTCAGCCTGTGTTGGATCCTATGGATCAGTCCCCTGTGGCATGGGGATGTTGGGTTTTGAGGTACATGGCTAAGCCTGCATGAAATTCCAGTTCAACTTTGCAGAAGTATTTATGCCATCACGTGGTTCAAAAAAAAAAAAAGTATATCCTACCTGGAATGAGTGATCCTAAGTCTTTGAAAGCAATGGCAATTGGAGGTGTATGTTTTGCAAAGAGTGAGAAAGAGCAGAGCATAAATTTGGCTACCAGTCCTAGCAGACAAACTGGAGAAGGTTTCCGGTACCTCTGGTGTCTGCAATGCAGTATCCAACTCAGTCAGCAACATCCTGTTGCAACAGTTCAAGGGGTAATGGTTTTAAACTAAAAGAGGGTCAATTTAGATTAGATATAAGGAAGAATTTTTTTTTTTTTTTTTTTTTTTTTTTTTTTATAGGGGGAGGTTGTCCAAGTGNACAGGTTACCTAGAGAAGCTGTGGCTGCCCCATTCCTGGAAGTGTTCAAGACAAGGTTGGATGGGGTTCTGAAAAACCTGGTTTAGTGGAAGGTGTTCTGGCCCATGGCAGGAGGGTGGGAACTAGACAGTCTTTAAGATCTCTTCCAGACCAGAATGTTGTAGGATTTTATGATCAGTCCCAAGAGACCCAGAAATTACTCAGGAGCCACAGTCAATCCAAGCATACAGTTACAGTAATCACATTATTCACATTAATGACATTAATTACAGCAAAACAGAAATGAGACCATGAGGCCACTAAAGAAACCTACATCACAACAGATTCTCTTTTAAGCTACACTTTTCCCCTTTCCCACGAGTTTCTTCTCGCTGTGTGCTCTGTTTGATGGTGCAAATGGACTGGAGGGCACCAAACCTGGTGAAAGAGACACAGAGGTGGAAGGAGGGGGAGTGTAAATGACTGGAAGTGCCCCATCCCCAGCTGCACCTCTACCCACCAGCCTTTACACCAGCCCAGAGGCACCTGGAGCTCCCCAGGACCACACACAGGCCCTGCCACAAGCCTGCCATGGAGAAATGAAGGGCAAAATGGACAATGGAAAGAACAGAAGACATGAGATTGAAAGAAATCACACCAGAATCCAAATAATTCCTCTATAACAGAAAGGATTATTAATATCCAAGGTATCCCATGGCTCCTAAACTGCATCCTTCCCTCTGAAGGATGTTGCACATGCACTGTGTTAATGATTTGAATCAATGATCTTAGAAGTCTTTTGCAACCTTAATGATTCTATGTACCCTGCCTCCTGTGTATGGAGTTCTTCACACATCTCATTCTGACTTTTAGGGCTGGAAAAAAGTGGGGCAGCTTCAGGATTCTCTGCCATGTCCTACCTCCAGGCCAGGAACCAAAGTTACAGGTCTTGGGCCCAGGAGCATTCCTGTGCAAATTGAAGAGCTCTGCAAACAAAGGGAAAAACTTCCCTCATTACCAAAGAGAAGCACTGGGATACAGCTGGGCCCAAGCAAGAGAGACACCTGATGCTGAGGGCACATGATGCTGAGGGCACATCCTTCCCCTAGCAGGGACTTAGAGCACTGGTAATTGGTATATCAGACCACCACCACCACCTCCACCACCTTCTCCTCCTCCTCCTCCTCCACCACCACCACCTCCTCGTCGTCCTCCTCCTCCTCCCTCCCCGGCTGTGGAAGACAGGAGAGCCCGGACAAAACCTCAAATGCAAACAGGATGTATTGGCCTGAAAACTAGCCACCAGGGTTTAAAGGCAATGGCTTCACAGGCTGTATTCCTGGGGTAGAACTTCCCCAGGGGGAGGAAAAGAAACCAACACCTCTGAAGAGGGCAAGGAAAGTGTACAGAAAGAACTATGCACGAGGTTTTCAGGAGATACATCCATCTGTAGGGGATTTCACCCCCATGTGCTCCTGGTACTGAAGTGAGGGTGCACAGGACTTCTGGGATGACTGTAAAAGCAGCATCCCCTCTCTGCCTCTAACTCAGACCTAATCTAGCAACAGCAGGCTCCAGATTTTTTAACTTGTAAGGCATAAGCATACCCACAAGAATTTTTACGAATAGTGTAAAAAGCCTTATGTCTTATAAGGCAAATAAATAGTACAGTTGGGATCTGTTTCTCTTTTTTTTTTTTTTTTTTTACAACACACACTTGCACTTTGCTGTTCCAACCATTGCAATAAACCTGTGCTATATTTGCAAAAATCTCTCTGCAATCACAAGGCAGAGAAGAAAGGAAATTCTTACAACAAAAATTCACAACTTCTACAGAAATCACACCTTCCTAAACACCAGAGCTTGGTGTGAGAGGCAGTTCTGCTGTTTGCAGGAGCAGAGATGGAAGTGGAAAATGCTGTAAACACGGTGTGGTTCTGCTGTGCCATCTCCCAGCAAAGCACAGCCCAAGTCCAGCTGCACTCAGAGCTGCAAAGCTCAGGAATTACCCAAGAGGCTTTCTAGGAGCCCTGTAAGTCCCTGCTGATGCTTTGCCTTTGAGGGAAAAGCCATCCTTTCCGGTGGCAGCATCTGGCTGAGGCCTTGACGTTCCCAAGCTCCGCAAATCACACATCTGAAGAGGGGTCCTGCCTCCTTAGCAGTCCCCAGCAGCAAATTAAACCAACCTGGGCACCATCTCTTGTCCCTGTCCCTGGGAGGATGGGGCAGAGCTCTACAACTCCCTGAAAGGAGGTGGTAGCCAGGTGGGGGTCGGTCTCTTCTCCCAAGTGACAAGGGACAGGACAAGCTTCAAGTTGTGTCAAGGGAGGCTTATATTGGATATTGGATATTAATGGAAATGGTGGTCAGGCATTGAAACAGGTTACCCAGGAAAGTGGTGGAATCACCATCCCTGGAGGTGCTCAAAAGACATGTAGATGTGGCACTTGGGGACATGTTTCAGTGGTGGACCTGGCAGACCTGGATTAATTGTTGGACTCTAAGATTTTAAAGGTCTTTTCCAACCTCGATGATTCTATATTTCCATGAAATGTGAAAAAGGAGCTTTGGCTTCAGGGCCAACAGGACCAGGATTTCATCTCTCCAAGGACATAATTCTGTTTAACTTCTGAACTCTGAGCTAAAGCAGCTCCAGCAGAGATTTGTGGCCTGTGCTGGGATGGAGGCAGGTTTGTGTGCAGACTCCAGCCAGTCTGCAGAGCAACTCTTTGGAAAAACAGTCCATTACAAGCAGGTACTTTGTCTCAAACTTCCAGTTTTCTGTGCTCTATTGGCCTCCTCACTGCTGTAAGGCCAGGAGTGTTGACATCTTCTTTGCCCAGCGGAAATCCTGTGTTTTAACAAGCCAGAGAAAGCATCCTTCTTTTTCTCCCTTTTATCCTACAAATGGAGACTCTACAAGCCAGTGGGAGCAGCTACCAGCACTGCTGGGACTCTTGGTCTGTCTCCATCCTGTGGCAATATTTCTGACTGGTGTACCTACTGGACACCCAAAACATGGGTCCAAGCACGGCCAATCAGTCCTGGCTGGAGCTGAACATTACCTCAGTCATTAAGCTGCTTATACAAACACAGGAAAAACCCACTTTAAGACTAGGAATCCTCAAAGATCTGCTTCTTCAGCTCAGTCTGCTCCTGGAATTATGTCAGGCTACCCACAGCAAGTGGAGCACTCATTAACCCAGGGACATATTTATATGAGTGTTTCCTTGTCCCTCTGCCCACCAGTTGGCTCTTGAGGGTTTTGTAACAATGTCTTAAGCTGCGAAGAACCGTGTCCTCAACAGCTTTAACCTTTTCCATGCCAGCTGCCCTGAGAACAAACAGCAGCCTGCACCCTGCATCCAGCAGGAGAAGGTGAAGGAGGTTTTAAACCATCATGCAATGGACACTGGTGCTGTCAATAAGCTCTCAGCCCCACTGATGATAAGAGGAGGAAGAAAACATACACTGAGGACAAAATCTGTCTTGTTAGAACAATTTTGTCAAGACTTGAGGTGAGGATTTACTGTCTGAGTTGTACAAGCTGGATTGAAGCTTGAAACAGCTTTCCCTTGATGGCACTGGTTTTTCTGGCTTCAGCCCCAGTTCCTGAACTCCCAGCCTGTTTCCAGCTCCTCCAGACCTGGGGTAAGGTATACAGGGGAAGTTCTTACTCTACTACATCACCCCAAATGTTTATGCCTGGAGCAAACTCCAAGAGCACCTTCCTGACTCTCAGGCAGTGGAAGCCAATGTCAAGAGCAGGTCATGCTCAGCTGTGGATCCGAAGAGCCCTGGGAAGGCAGCAGGGTGGACAGCAGTTAGGTGGGGACATAGCAGGGACCTTCCACAGCTGGTAAAGAAATTATAAATCAGGACAAAAAAAAATACAAATCAGAGATGAATGCAGACCCTGCTGCCAATAATTCCCACTCTTGGCTTAATTACCACTGCTCGTCTTGCAGCTGCACACATGCAGTTATTACTGAGCATTTTGGCTAAACTTATTTTGTGTTCTTTTAATGTCTGCCAGCTGAATTGAAGGTCTCCATGCAAGTAGTGTGCACCATGACACAATCCATGATACTTTCCTTGGGAGCTCTGAATCCCATAAAGCAATAAACTGATTACAGCATGGAAAACATACAAAATCCTCATCTTTCCTCTCTGGAGAAGAGACACGAGTGGGGTCCTGATGAAAAGTTACATCTCATCCTTTCAGAGGAAAAGCACCACCCCTGAGCAGGAATAAACTGAGTTATTGCTAATGTGATGAACTAAGGTCATAAGTAAGAACTGCCTTCCCTCTAGGATGATTTTCTGGCAGTGGTCTCTGAGCACACACGTCGCTCCTGCTTTCCTGATGTGAGATGTGCCATGCACAAGGCCACAGGGTTGCATGGTTCTGATCCCACACATCAGATGCAGCATTGCAGGGAGAAGTGGAGGACAGGAGGGCACAACAAGGGCTATTTTATGCCCCCAAAGTCCAAATGGGGAACGTTGTAGCACAACACACTAACACAGCCATAGCCTTTAGAACACACATCAGCCTAACTCAGGAGATGGCTGTGGAAGAGTCTAAGCTCAGGGAAGCAGTTACTGATATTTCTCCGGCTTCCAGCCCCTTTCAGCACAAGGTTTTCCCAAGACAGATGTGGCTTCTGTGCATCTCTCTCGCATGAACTTCTTAAGTGTTTGCTGGAGCCTTCATCATTTTTTTCGCACCTGTATCCACAGCTGATGAAGGCACTGTGGTTGTCCCACAAGCACCAGCCTTACATGGGAAGGTGCACTTCCTTTTGTTTGTGCTGAGTTTCTACTCACTTCCTCCTGGTCTTTCTGGTGGGAAAAAAAGAGTGAAAATCCAGGTCCAGTCCTTCCTGACAGTGCCAATATGTTTTCAACACTTAAGGAGCAGTCAGCATGGCACACACAGCATTCATGAGGTTTATGATTCAAGCTCTTCCTTTTCCCAGTAAGTTTTCTAAAGTAGATGTCTCAAGATGCCCATCTAACAAAGCTAGAAGACATAGTTGTCCTGACACTGATAAACACATTTGTAACCCTAATCCTAATTGCTCCGTGACCTCTGTGATATTTATGTCATGGGAAGGCTTGCTGGTTTAGAGTTCCCTTGGGTAAAACCATGCCAAACTTCCGGTAAATTACTGTCAGCTCATGTTAAGGTTTTCTCAAAGGAACTTGTCCATTGCCAGCAATAAATCTCAAATAATGGAAGAATTCAGTCAAAGTCTTGGTGTATCTACCCCTGAGAAACCATTTCAAACAGAAACATCCAGAGTTGCCCAGGCAGGTTTGACACAAACCTTGGCCTTGACACTCAAATTTCAGGAATAGCTGCTGACTGGCTGGAGGACATGTGGGTTTAGACACATGAAACCCCTCCAGGTTGCAAATCATGAAACCCAGAGCAAAATGAGTCCCTGCAGAGAGCTGCAGCGCTCACTGCATGATGAGTGACCCTCCATCACTTTTTCCACACAAGCTGGCGTGAGCAGCAGGACACCCCAGAAGTGAGACTCTGACCTCATATGGGCTCGGCTCTGTAATGCTGCATCTGCAGAAAACAAGGAGTGATGAAGGAAAAAGTCAGTCCAGGAAGCTTTGTATACACATTAGGAATCATAAATAAATAACTAGCTCTTTTTTTTTTTTTTTTCCCCCAAGAGCCAGCTGCTGGAAACTGCAAGAGTATGCCAGAGAAACATCTGGCATGGAAGTGTTCCAGGCCAGGCTGGATGGGGCTTGGAGCAACCTGATCTAGTGGAAGTTGTCCCTGCCCAGGGTAGGGGGGTTGGAAAGAGAGAGTCCTGAAAATCCCTTCCCACCCAAAGCATCCTGTGATTCTGTAATCCTATAAATGTCTGTCTTTCTAATTCAGATCTGGTCCTAAGTAGAAGTTTGGGGCTCTCTAAGTGGTCGCAGGGTGCACTGTTCTCATGCTGCCGTCATAAATCCTGCTTAGCAGAATTATCTTCAGTCCCAGGGAGGAATGCACACTTGGTCTGTTCTTTTCTGACAAAATTCAGCTGTAAAAGCAAGGTGTTCTTGGAACCTTGACTGTAAAAGTGTTCTGGAAAGTGAGCTAAGTAGGGGAACAAAGGATGACCCTACAAAAGCACTGAGATTTAAATATTAAAGGATGATTACACAACCCTATAAGCTTCCAGTGAATAAAACAGTGTTACTTCTTAGGAAAGATCTGAGCCCACAGTTTTACACTGGAATTGTCCCAGACACAACAGCAAGGATTTAAAATGTAAATTAATGCATCTATCAAGCTTATCCAGCATTATCCTCATTAATGATAAGCATGTTCAAGAAGACTTTTACACCTAAAAGTTTTAACCAACTCTTGTAAGATGGCAGGAGGGAATCAAACACCAGGAGAGCACATCTGCAGGTGGACAATGAGATGGTCCTGCAAGAATGTCCATGCTACGCATTCACAGGTGTGCAAGTCTCTTCAGTGTCTCTGTTGCATTGAGTTTGTCTTGCATTGGTTTGTTGGGAGGGAATTTGTTTCTTCTTAGCTTTTTGCCTCCTTCTAAAATGGGACATTTCACCTCTGTGTCTTCCTTAGGAAATCTCATGCTGCTCGCAGGGACTCTGACTGGCCAATATCCAAGTTACCTGGTATCCTCCCTTTATCCCCTGCCTTCTCCTCCGTTTCCCAAGACTGCAGACAGCCTGTTGCAAGGGAATCCTATTCTTCCTGATTGCTTGGAGAGCAGCTAGTCTCAAGGTCACTTTTGTATATAAATTGCAGATATCATATTAGTACCACTATTCAGGCATTCAGAACCAAGTCTAAACAGGAGAGCTCATCAATTCAGCTGTCTCACAGCTAGACTTTCACCATTATGCATGGCTTCCTTTCCTTACTGATTACAGTACAGTAGATTCTTTTTTTTTTTTTTTTAATTTGGTTATATACAACTGCATGGTGTCTTTTAATTGCCTTGTCTTTTTCCAATTGAGCCACTAAGGGATGTAAGCAAATTATATGGCTTAACAATTCTGCTTGCAGCAGACAGACTTGTGTGGCCAACACACCAAAGACACCGTGAAAACATTACCTTTTACTGGAAGTGTAAACTCAATAAACCCCCAGGAGAGCAATAAAAATGCAGTAGCCAGCAGATTTAACAAGGACATGCTCAGTGCACAGTGTAATCTTATTATGTGCTTAATGCCCAGTGGAATTACAGGAATTTGATTTAGCAACATCAGATTTCAGTTTCTCAAATTATACTGACTGCTTATAAATTAAGACTGAGATTTGGGATAGTTGCTTTTCATTTGCATTGGCAAAGCCCATATATTATATTTATTCTCACTACACTGTTTATGTGTTTGAAGTGTCACAGAGCATTGCCTTTGGGAGTTAAACGGAGGTGATGGAGAGCTTTCCTTTGCATCAATGATACTCATGTTACTTCCCCATTAAATCCGGGTGAATGTTCTACCCTGGTGATCTTTATATGCTTGAAAGGTCTATTTTATGGTTTCCCAAACCTGACTGAGCAGAGTGAAAGATGAGTGAGTTCTGATGAAGGACTCTGTCTTCCTCTCCATCAATCTGAGCTGTGACATATTCATTGGAAAGCCACTGACTTGCAGATGTGCAGTGAAGGAACAAGCACAAGTGTCCTCCCAGGACATACCAGCAAAAGGCTCGGGAGTGTTTTCTCTTCACGTGACCATTTTTTGGGCTCTGCCACTGCAGGGTGTGAATGAAGTGGAGAGAATGAGGCAGTGAGTGATTAATTACCTCTGGGGAGGGTAGTGGTGATGTCAGCAGGGCCACCAGTGGACTGGCAGGTAAAGCTTGCAGGGCCATGAGGTGTATCAGTGAAGAGCTATTGAACTGCATGAGCACATTATGAGTGCTTGAACTCTGGGACAAATCATTTCATCTCAAGAGAAATTAATGAAATAATTAAATATAATGGAATGAGCAATGGGCACAGGAACAACTCTGGAAAAAGACAGGAAATACCTTTGCTGCTGATTTTGGCTTCCATGTCCAAGACATTTCTGTTCAAACTACAGTGACAGTAGAATAACTTGATTTACTGAAGATTGTTCAAACTGCCTCCCAAAGCTCCAGGTTATCGGCATATCCTGGTATGGAAAACCTCTACTGCTCCAAAGTCATTAAAATATTATAATGAGTCGCTTAAAAAATTAACAAGGCAACAATTCAATTAAGCCTTGTACCACTGGGAAAAAAAAGTAGCTGCAATTGGTAAACACATCAACAAATTGCTGAGCACAATGCACATCTCTTTGTTTTGGCACGTGAATCCAATGGCTCTCACCCAAGGATGGGGAGAAATAAAGTGTTATTTAAGCATTTTGGGATGGCCATGGACATTTGGTGTGAAGCACAAGTATCATCCTTTTTTTGATTAAGTAGAACTAATCCATCAAGCCTTTTAGCCTGAGATCAAGCTTAGGTGGCAGAGCAACTCTGGATAACTCAGAGACAACTACAGAATCTTCCTGACTCCAGACTTATTTGGAAACTTAACTTACTTCTTAACAATATTGTGTAAAATGATAACAAAGTCCTCTAGCATTTTCCCAGGCTTCAACTCATATTTGCTGAAGGAACAAAAAAATTTGAACACTATCCCAGTAGCTGCTGGAGCAAGGCTGCAGCCCAGGTCTTTCCTGGATTTTAGGGAGCCTTTTCCCAGAGTGAATAAGAGACTAGGACACCATTTCTGCAGCCCTGAGATGTGTCATGGACACTGCTAGAAACCTGTGCTGGTGGTTAGCACTAGCCCAGTGCCATCACATGGTCTGTGCTGGGATCAGCCCATGCCACCTCTCCACCTCGGAGGCTCCACAGAGGCAATTTCTCTGTCTGCACGGTCACCAAAAGGGGTCCCCATGGCAGAGCAGAGCAGAGCCCCAGCGTCCCCCTAAAGCCCTGGAGAACCTACCCACACATGTTCAGAGAAATGCACTGGAGTTGTCTTTCAAGCTCAGCAGGGTTCAGCCAAGATCAGCAAGAGAGAGAGAAAGCCAAAATGTCAAATTTACCTCTCAGCACTCCTGGCAGCTGAAAGCAGGGAGACCTGTTATAGCTCTTTTTTCCACTTCTCCAGCTCTGGTTCCCAGAATGATTGTGTTTAGGGCTGTTTCTGGCAGTGTTTTGCAAGCACTTTTAATCTGCCCCATCTGCACTTGGGGAGATGCCATTCTGCCACCTTTTCCAACGTCGTGCCTGGCAGATTTATGCATGTCGGCTCTGCACTGCCATGCTGCTCTGCGCTGTTAACCTTCATTAAGATGTTTTAATAATTGAATGAACGATGTGCCAGACATGCAGTTTAACCTCAGACTGTAACAAAGCAGAGGACAGGGTACTAACTGCAGCCCTGGAACAAATATCACCATAAATACCACTAAGTAGGTATCACACAAAGACACCTGCCCTTGACATTAAAAAACATGCTCAGCCACACTGAGAGGGAAATACAATACATGATACATTACATCTTATCTGCATCTCAATGCCATTAAATGAGCATGGTAATGCTTTAATAATTTGCCAGGGAACACTGTGGGCTCTACATCTGAGCTAACCCATAAAAGAGGAAACTCTCTCATCTGTTGCCTCGAGCAAGATGAAATACCACGGGCCTCCCTTGGCAAAGAGGGGCTTTTTTGTGCAATGACATAGAGAGGGTTTGGGAGGAGTTCTGTCACTGGCAATACTTCAAAGAGTGACATCGAATTAGGGCAGGAGGAAAAACTCACAGCGATGCTTATTTGTCCCCGTGGAGGGAGGATAAGCTATCCCACAGGAAGTGAGAACATGCTGGGGAAGTGTGTAAGAAATTAGGGATGGACAAAGGGCCTTTCCCAGGATCTTGCACTGTAGATCTGTCTGCTGCTGAGCAGGTGGCAATCTCACAAATCCCTGTTTGCACCTGACGACCATCTCCCAAATCCCTGTTTGTACCTAATGACCACAGGTGGTTCTGTCCCCCGCAAATATGTCTATCTACTATAAACCCTTTTAAAATCTTTGGCCTCTACAGTTACAGGATGCAGCACGATCCCTTTCTGATCCACCCTGTAAAGAAATACATCCTTGAGGTTTTGCACCCTCCTAACATCCTCCTGGACACTGATGGGCTTTAAGGAGGTTGTTGCATAGCTGTGCTCCACACCCTGCGTGACTCCACGGATCTCCATCACACCCCTTTCCCAAGATTTCCCTGTGTGCCAGTTTCTGACAGATCTTATACTTTTAATCAGTGAGACTGGATCCACCAAAGGCATTCAGAGCCTCCTTGCTTGGCCAGCTCCAAACCTGGAGCAGGTTGGTTAAAAAAGACACTTTGGGACAGGGTGGGTTTGTCTGGATGCACACAGTGACCAGAAGGATGAGGACATTCAGCTTGCCAGAACTCACAGTACAGGTTGGAGATTAATTTTCCAGCTTTTAATTTATTTTTCTCACCCAGGAGTTCACTGTTTTCCCATCTTTAAACAAACAGTTTTTTCTTGTGCTTATAATTTTTTTGGTAGTAATAAAACAGCTTCAAAGATCAAAAGCTCTTGGGGGGGTCTTTCAGCACCTTCAAGGAATTTTAAAAAATGAGCTGGGTTAGAGGGGCCAGCCCTGCTTCCAAGTAGACTTGCAGGCACACATGTTTCTAAGTGATGCTGTCATTTTGAAAGAAAGCAAGAAAACCAACTTGAAAGTCAGTAATTTTCTAATTTTCTTCTATAGGATAAAAACCTCTAATGAAGAGTTTTTGTTGGAAGATGTGGGAAGGCAAAGTCCAGAGCCAAAGTGCAGGTATGATTCTTTCTTCATTTGCATTTGCACCTGCTAGCAATCAAACTGGAATTTGCTGGGATCTAACACTTCCTGATCCCAGTCATTTTACTGGAAAAGAAATTCCAGATGTGGGAATTTCTAAGTAAATTTTTAACTAAATTTCTAATTTCTAACTGAAATGACCCTTTATCTGGGTCCATTTCTGGGAACCATTTCTGCTTATTTGCCCATTGCTAGGGCTACTGGTCCTGTGAAGGAAATCAGCAAAACCCAGCAGAAACCAGTTGCAAGACTAAGCTGTAGAGAAAAAAAAAAAAAAAAAAAAAACAACAACAACAAAAAAAATCAGTGTCCCTTTGGGAAAAAGTGCTGGTGCCATTGAAATCCACATCAAAACTTCCAGTGAGTTTAATAAGGGCATGATTAAGCCCCATGCCTAGTCCTGCTGGTAAAGGAGAATTATCAGTAAAATGCTAAGGAGCCTCAATGGAGCCTGATTTCATCAAGAAGTGAATATGCAAGGCTCCCCATTCTAGCTCTAATTTTGGGTACTGCAACATGTGATCCCAATCCAAACTTGGAAGGAGAAATCTACAAGTACAAAAGCCATTACGCTCCATGTTTAGAGAATAGCTGGCATGTCTGAAGCAGAGATTTCTATCAAGCTGTGCTTACCCAAAGGAGTTTTCTTCATGTTACAAGCCCCAGCAGATTTTCTGCTGGGACAGAATCAATTTCTGCATAGTTTTTGGGCTACGTGGAAAGTCACGCCCAACACTGTTTTTTTCTGTCACCAGCACACAGAACAGCCAGTCCCAATTCAGCTTTGGCTCTTATAGGATTAATTTCAGTGTGCTTAGGCTGTATTTTATCCCCTCCCATATCATCCCTTGACCTCTTTATTTATCATTTAGGAACCTGGCCCCACACCTTCTAGGCTTTCCTCTGTGTTCAGGGAAGGAACAGCCAAGCTGGGCACAGGTGGCATCCCTGGTGGCCCCTGAGGGATGATGCAGGAGGTGAAACATGTACTGCAGGATGTTAGAAGATGGAAGAGAACTGCTCCTCCCAGCCACATCTCCTGGGCCCCTCCGCTGGAAAGAGTTGGAGACTCACTTAGGCAGGAGAGCAGCACCTGTTGTGTCTGAGAGGGTCTCCAGCACCACAGTGGGGTGAAATAGGGAAAACAAACCGCTCATTCAACCTGTCTGCAGGGGAGTTGAATGCGAAATTTAGATTAAACAAACCATGTAATGAAACATCCTCAATTCCCATTAACGGAAATCATAGCTGCAATCAGGAAGGATGAAGCACAGGGTCACATTTCCCCTTCTGGCACTGTCCCTCTCTCACACCCACCCTCATGCACCACACACACTCACATATCCACAAACACACAATCTTTCTCTTCCTGCCATGCTCCCCTGTGCATTTATAGGGAGGATGTGCTCTCCAAGTGGTGATCCACCACACCACGGGAGTGCCAGGGCCAGTGACACAGAACAGTCCACTTGCCTTGGGATTGCCAGGGCTTTCAAAAATGATCCAGGACTGAGCATTTTATAATAGATTTAAAAGTTAAAATCCAGGTTAGAATAGGTCCTTCACATTGGCAGTCATTTCTGCAAGCCACTGAACCCCCTGAGCATCCCCACTGCCCTCCACAACCCCCAGCTGCATCACCTTCATCCTGTTCCTCTATTGGACCAGACTTCACCTTCCAAAAAGCCTCTCCAGAAAGCTTTGCATGTCTGAGCCTAATTGTTGTATCAGAGCAAAGCTTGAATTATGCTTCTAAAGTAGAGAAATCTCTGTAGAAGAGAGGTTAAAGCACGGGGGGCTGCAGACCTCCCTCCCCACCAATGTCCCGATGGTGCCGGAAGCGTCCCATGGTGACAGCCTTGCAGGATGTCCCAGATCCCGCTGTGCCTGGCTCCACCTGGACAGCAAAGAGCCGCCCACACCGTGCTGGGAACAAGCTGAATTAAACAAACACCATCTGCCACCGCTGCTGTCAACCAGACAACGCTCACCACACTGCAAACACTGATGGAGGCGTGAAACATCAGGAGGGTCAGCGAGACAATGCCATGTTCATGAGCTCTAAACTTGTTATGTCTACGCCAGGTGGCTGAAAAACTTTTATTGGAGTGGGAGACCTGAAATTCTCCACAAATCAGTCTTTCCAGAGGAGCAGATTTTCTATATTTTAACTTCAGCCCTGCATTTCCTGGTGAAGGTCATTGGCTTTATGCCATGGTGATTTTAGGGAGAAAATCTGAGTGAAGCTGATTTAGTCAAATCTGTGAATTATCTGGGGATCAAAACAGCTTATTCAGCCATGGCAAAAATTAGTAAAATTGTACACTTCCACAAAGGAATGGAAAGGTTAAAATGACAACCTCCTCTGTCATTCCTAGTTTCCAAGCATTGGGAGAAACTGCAACCCCTGTCTTGCTTAAATGGATGAGGTGAGACTGCAAGAGCAGCTCAGACATCAGGTAACCAACCAGCCCTTTTCTCCTCCAAGAAGACAGGAACACATCCTCCAAAGGCAAAGGATTCCAGACAATTCATCAGAGAGCAGCAGCTTTTATTGATGATTGTTTATCTGGAGCCCAAATTCCCAACCAGATTCCTAAGCCAGACTCACACCTGCTAAAAAACAACAAAAAATCACCTTTAAAGTTATAGAACCATTAAGGTTGGAAAAGATCAGATCATTGAGTCCAACCATTAACCAACACTGCCAGATTCATCACTAAACCATCACCAAACCAACCTAAGCACCACATCTGCAGCTTTTATGAGCACATCCAGAGATAATGATTCCCCCGCTTTCTCAGGCAGCCTGTCCCAATGTTTGACCACCCTTTCAGTGAAGAAATTAGAAAATCCTGAAGAATCCCTTTGTTTTATGGGACGGCAAACCCCCAAAGACATATTGCCAGTGTCAAAGTGCAAACATGACTGAAATCAGAAGGAACAAGTGTGTCCTGGGCCCATGGATCCATGGCAATGGGACCTTCATAACTGTTCCTTGAGTATTTCTGCTCACAGCCTCCTGCATGGTCACAGGTCTCCTAACAAGAACTGGAAAGCACAAAATGTTCATTCCTTTCCCACCAAGGCTACTCATGGGGCATCTGGTGACAAACATCTGCTCCTCTGGCTGCTGCTTCCAAGGGCATGAAGCACATTGGGTGGAGCACTTTGTTGAGCTTTCAGCCACTTTGATGGTTCTGTTCCTGCTCACTTTAATGGACACTTCGCCCAGATGAGATGTGGTATTTGGCCTACCATGAATTCACCTCTGCTGGTTTGGAATCAAAGCACTTAGCAGGACTGTCCTCCTGCTCAACCGGACTCTGCAGTGAAAACATCACGAACACAAAGACACCCAAGTGCATAAACATCATTCCCCCTGCCTGACTCCTTCTAGGATGCCAGAGGGGGAGGCAAGACCTGGTGTGGAAAACAACTCCTTCTAATCATCCAATACTGCATTTCCAAAGGTTTCAGTGGTGCTGTTCCACACCAGTGACTGATCTGTTCAGATGGGGTTACAGGAAGGTTGTTATTTTCAGGGTACAAGGGCCCTTCTGCTTTCCAGCCAAATAGCTGCATCTAACAAAAACATTGCTGGTAAATCATGTGTTAGCAACTTATTCCTGATATAATCCAACTAGGTTTATTGTTGGCAGAACGAGGATTTCAGCAAGGCACAGGATGATTTCTTCAAAAGACCACACCTAATTAAATGCATGTAAAGTATTATAAAGTATTATAAAGTATTATTCCTCCTCATTATTCCTTTTTCCACAGCAGAAACTAAACAAACAGGCATGCCGAGCAAGAAGAATTGAGATTTTTTTTTTTTCCCTGATTGCCTTCTGTGTCCCAGAGGCTGAGTTTTGCCTTTTGTTATGAATGAGTTGACTTTTCCCAGACTGTCAACTCTCAATCCTTTTTGATTTCACATCTTCCCTGAAAGCTCCCCATGCAAATGCTCTCCACCATTTCCTCAGGGAGCTCTTCCCAATACCAATATGCACATGCTGAGATCACAAACCCCTTATTCAATCCACGTACTCCAGTAAAGACAATATGGAAGACAAGCATCCCCTGCATCCTCATCTACAGCACCTGTCCCGCTACATCAGGGTTAGTCCCTTGTAAGAAAGGACTATTTTGTTAATTGACCTGCTTATAATCTGCTGGGATAACCCTTTTCTTGCTAGGGAGTTGTATCTGACCTCTCTCCAGCAAATCCTAGATTGCAGCTTGGTAGGAAAGGCCACATCTGGGTGCTTTTGTCACTTCACAAGAAGCATCCTGTTACAGAGATTATTTATTTAGTCACAGATAACAAACAGACACCCCACTGCTAATATCTCTAACAACATGTTCACCCTCCAGTTAGCTTCCAAGAAAACACTTGTAGATCATTGCTTCTGTATAAATCTCCTCATTTGGTAGCTCCATATAGTTTTCTCCTAAAAAGCCCCAGTGGCTCTTTAAAACGCTAATTAATCTGTAAATGGCTTTTTCTTTTTACATCAAACCACCACTTATACTTTCTTCTTATTCTCCTATAAATAGTAGAAGCTCCCAACAGGTAAAGTCTTCCCAGGTTTGTCACCTAACAGGCACATATATATCTCTCCCATCCCTTTTCCAGGCTGTATCCTGTACCCAGAGGCTGGACATGAGCTGGACACTCCTTCATGGCCAGGCAAGCCCTGGAAGGCTGAGGCAGCAGCCAGAGCCCTCAGGGTGCCTATTTCCATGTGGGTCAGGAGGGGCGTGAGCACAGCAATGTGACTGCTGCCATCCTGATGCAGTGCAGATGCCTGTAACCATTTGGGATGCTGATTGCTGTGACTCAGTGCGAGGTCTTCAGCCAACTGATAGCATCACAGCACAAGGAGCGTAATCATTTCTGATTGCTACAAGGTACTGCAACAAAAGCTGTCTCAGGGCTCCTGTTCCATTTTGGCATCTGCTCCACACAGCATTACTCATCATCTACAGAGACCTCTTAGTCTATTAAGCAAGGAAGTGGAAGACTTAGTCTTTTCCAATCACTGTACCATGAGTGCAGCTTGAGGAATGAACACACAGCCCAGTTCCCCTGTCCCCACCAAGCCTGTCTTTCTCTTCTCATGCTGAACACATTAATTCTGACAGAAAATATTTACCTGCATTAAATTTGGTGGGAATAGGAATCCAAGCCCCTGAAAGAGAAAAATCCAAATATACATTAAACTATAATAGAGACAACTGTATGTTCTGCAGCTTGGAGGCATGTAGCATTCCCTCATTAAAAACTAAACATCAAATAAAGTAATTGTATATGGCAACAATAGGAACTACACCTGGTCTGTGTTTTTAAGGCGTCCTAATCGAAACCAGACCTGGGTTTGCACTTCCTTTGTGGTCCAGGTGGGCACTCGTCCTACGATCATAATGAAGGTGCTACAAAGGCTTTTTCCCAGCCCTGCAGCCCCTGTTCAAGATCACAGCAGCTTGCTGGGTTTGGGAGCTTTCTTCCTCTGGTTATACAATGCTGGGAGAGGAAGCATGGGTTGTTATTGCTGCAGCAAGCTCGGGCTTTTGATAATATTAAACTGTTTAGGTTGGATGTGAAACCTGACTTTGTCAAGAACCATATGGTGCTTAAATGATGTTGTTGCCTTGCAAGTCTGCAGGGTGGAAAACAGGGCCAGATTCGACAATATCTGCAAATTACCAAAGCTGTGAATTTAATGAAAAAGGAAGAAAGATTAAGGAAGTTCCGTCTTTGGTGGCACAGGAATATCCAAGGGGGAGAGAAGAAGCTACTGCAGCAAATTACAGAGCATACTCAGGTGTGGATTTAATTATGAGCCATAAGAAAGAAGGATACTTCAAGGAGCTCAGAGCCCACAAGCCTTAAGCTGAGACCTCACCTCTCACAGGCTAAAGGGAACATCATCACCAAACATCTTCTTTAATAACTATAATAATCATCATACTTTTCAAAACTTTATTTGGTCATGATAATGCTCAGTAGTGAACACCTGCAAGGTTTTTAAGTTTCCATTTTATTATAGTACAGCATTTGCTGCATCAGCCTTTAGTCCTTAATAGGTGACAGTCCACCCAGAGAGTGCACCGCACCAGAGGGATCTCAGTCAGGATCTATGGGACCAGAAGATGTTCTCTCAAATGTGCGTGCTATTTTCTGCCTCTTCAGCAGCGCTGTATGTAGGTGGTGAAGTGCCCCACCATCCTTCAAGAAGAAAAATGTCATGTGTGTGTGAAATAACACTGTTAAAACAAGGAGGAAAATATGCACACAGAGCCTGAAAGCATGCCACACTGGCTGGAATAACCAATCCAAACTTCCTGACAAGCAACGAGAGCCATGGGATTAGTTTTCCCCAGTGTGCCCAGATCATGTATTATTTTTCTGCTACGTCAAGGACTTTTACTTAAAAAAAAATTTTAAAAACAATAAAACAACAAACAAAAAACCACACAGGGTTTTTTTAAGACTCTTTAAAAATTCTCCTCTAAATTATTCTATTCATCTCAGGAAAGGCAGAACTACTAGAAGAAACATCTTTGATGTAAGAAAGCCTCTATGGCAGAACCCGAGCTGGCAGATTAATCCATTGCCTTCCTCACCTGGATCATGGGAAAAGCCCTCAGAGGACTGTTACTAGAGGACAGAGATTAATTCATATGGCCCAGGACTTCCAAGAGGTGCACAAAAATTGAGACTATTCAGATAATCTTATTGGCATCTGCATCCAGCTCTGGCACTATGGCTGCTGAAGGCGATGGCTCAAACAGGATGCATCCATTCCTTCCAAGCCACTGCCTTCATGGCCCACTGCTGGGGCAAGTCCCAGGACACAACCCCATGGAAAAGACCCACCTAAACCCAGCCCAGGGGTTCTGTTCTGTCAGACAACAGTTTCAGTTCTCCAAAGGTGAACACCTGCCATGGTATAAACAGGACCCAAGAAGCCCAAGTGAAGGACACCCCACAGCCTTCATGCTGTTGTACCACACCAGTTTGCAATACTTACATTAAAAGTTGTGACTAACATTTAGTCTTGCTACAGGTCAGGTTTAGTTTGTTTCCTTCCTTTTTGCAGCTGCTTTTGGTACCTGAAGACCATCTGGACATCTCAGTCTTCTCTGGGCCAAAGGATCCCCAGTTGAGTGGCTGCATTGCCGCAGGTGTGATTCTCCCACCTGAACTAGCAAGAGACAAGTTACTGTGGAGCAGGTGGAAACTTATCCTTTATTAACACCATCATCCCTTTTTATCCCTGGTTTTGTTTCCCACCATGCACTCAGTCTGAACTCAGCTCCCTGCCAAGCAAACCAGCTCATCTCATTGTTCTCAGCCCTTATGAGCTCCAGCCACCAGTTTTTCACACTAGACTTCCTGATATTTCAGGACTGTATTAACTATTAATACTCTCAGGCAGCTCTTCCTGCCCAGAGGATACTCCAGGACTTTGTGTCATGGAGAGCTCGTGCTGTCCCAGTTGCCACAAGCTCACTTACAACAAATTAGACCTCATTTCAAGGCCAGTCCTTGAGGGAGTTCCCCAGCAATTTTTTCCTACTCCCTCCCAAAATTCACCTTTTAGCAAAATCCACTGGTTCTTTCTTGTAGACATTTTTATATCCCCTCACCTCCAGTTCTTGTATTGTTCTTCCCCTATCAGCTCACCTTGTCATTTTTCACAAGGCACTATATTCACTTCACTGAATCCAGCTAGGAAATGCCATAGATCTAATCTATGCCTAGAAAAATCCATTATTTTATCAAAGATATCAGGTTTATACATCACGACTTGTCTTTGCTGGACTCAGGCTGCACTCTCTCCAATTTCCTATTTAACGTCATGCTTTATTTTTCATTTATATTCATGTAATTGGGGTCACAGCAATGGGCTTCACTCTCTCCTTATATACAGACCTGTCTTTCCTGTACCTTCAGTCATCATCTATTTCCCCAGTTTGATGTGCTGAATAGCCACCATTGCTCCTGAATGTGCATTTTCCATGCTCTGGGCTGGAGATTTTCTGCCTTGTTTCTGTCCCCTTGCCACCAGCCCGAGTGCATTCAAGTCTGAAATTGGCTCCTCTCATGAATGTGGTAATTTTGGCACCCACAGCCTCATTATCACTCCTCTACCTGGTTTTGCCTTAAATATTCACTTCATTGCCTTACTCACAACTGAGGCAAGGACTTTGATTTGCTTTCAGGTCACATTTAAGGTTATCTTTAATATCAGCCTCAATCTCATAACACAGAAAACTTTTCTCCCTTCAATTTAAAATAGGGGTATTGAACAGAACCATATTTCTTTAAATTTTCTCAATAAAAATACTCTCTCATCTTGCTAGCAATGCCTGCTTATTTTTCCAGATGTCAGCATATGTGCTGCTTCCCTGATGAGCCTTACCTCCAGGAAAAGGGCCAGGTAGTCTTTTTCTTGTAGACATCCAAAGGGATATCAATAGAGACTAGTTTAATTTCCAGCTCTGTATCAAGAGCCTGAGTCAAACCACATCCACCTAGCCTTTGGGACACATTACCTCCTTGTTGTAATCGGAGAACCACTGATTTCTATTTCCAATTTCTACTTACAAATCAAATTTATAACAAGAAAGCCCCAAGGAGCCCACGGTAAACAGCAGGTAATGAGTGAAAAAGACAAATAAAAGAGACACGATTCAAAATTACACTGTAGGGAAGGACCTGGGAGAACCCACAAGCATCCAGAGGAGAAGTGAGCAAAGCCCATCTGTCTGCACCCCAGGCACCACCCTCATAAAAGGCTGAGCTCCAAAAATACATGAGATCATTACAACCAGCAACTAAACCATTCTGCGGTGCCTGTGCATGCTGTAAGGGGGAAAAAGTGCTTGTGCTAGCACTGGAAAGGTTTGCCAAGGAAAGAAACAACTGCTGGCAGTCTCAGCTCCTGAGCATGTCAAAGTGAGCGTTCAAGCCTTGTCAGAAAGGCAAATTAATGTCCAGATGGGCTAAATGTGGTCCATCCGAATGAATGGAGCTGTTGCTGATGGATACCAGTTAGGAAGATGGCCCACTGCCTAGCACTCGAGAGAGCACGGGCATTCAGTTTTTAGGGACAAAACCACTGCAGGA
This sequence comes from Daphoenositta chrysoptera, assembly GCA_013397915.1. Classification (NCBI taxonomy): domain Eukaryota; kingdom Metazoa; phylum Chordata; class Aves; order Passeriformes; genus Daphoenositta; species Daphoenositta chrysoptera. Next base: position 95,457 of record VZRO01001897.1, read on the forward strand.
TGAACAATGTGGAAAAGTCTCCTGCGGTTTCAAAGTTGTTGTATTTTTATTTCTAAATGTTTGATGAGGACACAATCAGCATGTTCTCCCCACCTTCATTTAGGGCGTGGGAGCAGCAGGTTTTGTCATGTGTAGAGCTAACACTTTGCTCTGGCATCTGTAATGCTGAAGGACAGCTATTTCCTCCTGGGTATTTCCAGTCTGTTTTCCAGGTCCTTTTAAGTCAGATGGTCAGAGCTGTGTCTGACAGCATACAGGGATGGAGCTAACACTCACTCCCCCTCAAAATGCCAGCTCCCATGGCAGGGGGTTGGAACTAGGTCACCTTTAAGGTACTTTCCGACTCAAACCATTCTAGGATACCATGATCCTGTGATTCTGGCTTTGGTCAACCACACTGGAAAAAAAAAAGCATTAATTTCACACCAAAACCCACAAAAGCCAAACTTCCATGCTTCATGCAGGAGAAAAACTCCCAGAAGAGCCTCCTACTCAGTTTCTTCAGACCACCCGGCTTCCCTGCCAGCTGAAACATCCCCGATAGCGTTTGCGACAGCCAGGAGAGTTTTTATCGGCCTTTTTCCCTGCTTCCCAATTGTTTCCAAAGGCTTGCAAATGCTGCGGAAATTCCCCACATTTCAGTCTGACCACAAACCTTCTCTAAGGAGACTCTCACAGAGTTTATTACAAATCCATTTTGTGAAATGAATGTGATGGTAGGCTACTAATATCTGGCAGGAATTAAGTGAGAGCAACTTCTAACGCTTCTGCCTCCCTGACTGGTCAGTTCTTCTATTCCTCTGTGCATCAGTCACAGAATATCCTGAGTCGGGAGGGACCCACAAGGTTCATTGAAGTCCAGCTCCTTGCCCTACACAGGAATAAATACTGACTTAGAGAAACTGCAGATAGTGTTTGAGCAAAAGATTCAGCAAGTCCAGACCTCGATTTGGATGGCAAGGGAAAGGCTGGTTCTCCGGGAAGTGACCTTCCAAAAATCTTTACTGAGAGTTTTACTCAGCTGAACGTCTGGCAAATGTGGAACTTTTACTGGCTACTTTCATACAATACAGCTTTTAAGCCTGCAGAACAGAAAGTAGAGGGGAGTGTGCAGAATTAAATAGCAGCTATTAAAAGAAAAATAATATTGCCTTTCATACCTCTTTTCCATTTTTCCTACCTCTTTTTTTTCTCCCCCTCACTGCTTTGGCAAGTGCATTTGATGTGCTAAATCCATTGCTAGTGGTACTATACCGAACCAGCATTTATATGTCAGGAGAGGAGCAAATTTCAGCAGTAAATAGGCCACAATGACATTCATCTGTGTTCCTTAAATGCATCAGGTGAAGACCTGCTTAGAAAAGTGGATATAATCACTGAAATGAGAGAGCCTTAAAAGTATTTACCCAATGAAAAGCAGAATGACTTCTTCAAATAACACTTCTTTTATGCAGTGAAAAAGCACCTTTTGTCTTCATGATAAAGCAAAATCAAAACAGTATCTCTGGGACCATTTTTAAGCAAAACACCCATTGCAGCTGGTTAGATGGGTAATCTACTGTGATTTAAACTCAGCTCAAGATTTACTCTAAGGCCCTGGCCTTTTTAGTACATTATAATATTCATATAAACATAGCTCTGCTTCTAATGGGTACCTGTGAGACTGATTAACCAAAAATAAGAGTGTGCATTAGGAGTCGGCTAAGATCAATTCATATGGAAATAGTTTACCACATGTTAGAGGATTTGGCCAGGGACCACAAACAACAGCATGTGCATGAGTAAGGAGTCAAAGCATTAGGAATAAATTATGAATATAGCACAAGCCGCACAGTTGTAATGGCTATTCCACACCTCAGAAGATGCTCCTCACAGAATTTCCAATAACAAATGATTTTATAAAATATCTGATTGGGTTAGAGTTGGTTAAAGGAATACTGTGCTTACTGGAAAGTCTAAGGTGAAACCTACACCAGGATTTGTATTAGGAAACACTGCAGGTTTTACTGTGAAGGAGCTGAGGCCCCGGCACAGGTTGCCCACAGGAGCTCTGGATGACTCTCCCTCGAAGTGTTCAAGGCCAGGTTGGACAGGGCTTGGAACAACGTGGTCTATTGTAAAGTCCCCTGGCCATGGCAGGGGAGTTGGAACTGGATGGTCTTGAGGTTCCCTTCCAGCCCAAACCGTTCTGTGATTCTGTGAAGTGACATTAAAATGTCACACAGTATTTCAGCTGGAACACTTCTCCTTCACTAGCCTAGTGTAAAATGTTAGTGAATCTATTTTTGTAGTGCAAAGAATATTTTACCAATAGAGGGCTCATTTCCAAACCTCATCATGCACTGGGATTCTGATAGTTTCAACTTTCAAACTAAGAAAAATCCCAGTGAAGGACTGGATCCTGCATAGCACTTCCCTTCCACCCGCCGCACTGTTGGGTGGTTTGTTTTCCTTATACTACCTCAGCAATCCCTCTCTTTGGGCCTCCACCAACATATGGGCAATCTCACGTCTCTTGGCTTGCAGGATGCTATTTCGGGAAACACCATCTTGCAGAGAGCCGTGGCATGGAAGTTATGATTCATGCATTTCATAGGAGCAGAAGTGTTAGTGAATTTGGGCAGGTGGCGGGGTGGCACCGCGAGTGTGAGGTGGCATGACAGATGTCAGCAGCCAGCAAAGTACGCTCCAGAGGTGCAAGACATGAAGAGTTACGAGTTCCTGGGGAGTTATATCCACTTACATCAGACTTGGGAAACTGGGCATCATAAGCACGCTGACATTCAATGTTTTGCCTGCCATTTTTGCAGCTTATGTCACAAGAAACTGCTGTGTCCCCGCTGTCTTCTGTGTCTGAAATGTCTCTTCTTGGTTTCTGTTTGCCTCCCAATTCCACCTTCACCACCTCTCTCCCTCCTTCCCGCACCACTGCTCAGGCAGGACCATTACACCATTTCCCCTGCAGATTTCCCCCTCTCCAGCCACCCCTCCAGCCACCCCTCTAGACTGGAACTTTCCCTCTTGCCTACACAATCACCTTCTTGAATTCAGCTCCTTCCCAAGCTCTGTTGCTTTCTCTCCCTCCAGATCCAGTCATTTTTAACCAATTTGTTGTAAAGATGCTTAATTAGGCAGTCACAGCCCAAATAGCAGGAAGAAATGCTGCATGGTCCAAGGCATTTCAATTCTAAAATACTGTCTTACATGATAAACTCTTCAGCAGCCCTTGCCCAAAACTTGTATTGGAAATTGTTGAGGTTTGTAAGAGATCACAGCTTCCACTAAAGCCAGAGCACAGCCAAGCCTCAGAAAGGTGTTGGCCCAACTCTGCAGCTGCTTTCCAAACCATCCATCTTCACCTCCTGCTTTGTGCTGCAAACAGAGCTTTGAAACTTTTATTCCAAACCACTCTCAAAGGACTCTCTTATTCTGAGGAAATAAATAGGGAGTCTAAAGAGTCTTCATATACCGTGCAAAGAATGGATGCTCCTCTGTGGGCCAGGGGAGAGAAAACAGCTCCTCTGAGAGCAGCAACACCCCATCCAAGGCTCATGAGTGCATAAGGAGAGGGCGGAATAGGAAGGGGAGCCTGAGAGGAATTCAGTGGCGTGAAGAGTGATAATAAACCTACAAAAAAAAAACTGGCACAGGAGGGAGAGCAGGAGCAGCCCCAAAGTTTGTGAACTCCTCTCTTAAAAAGTGGGGTAGCTGTTATGGACTGCTTACAGACCTCATATGGACCATTATGTCCCATACCAATGGGGCAGTGGTGAAGGATGCTGAGAGCTGCTTGGTCCCTCCCTGCTGTGCCAGCATCTTCCCAGCCTGCTCTAGGCAGAGTGAAATGGATAGTCCCAGGGTCTCTAGGGCCAAGACAAGACAGCTGAACCCCATTTTCTGGTGACAACCCATGAATCCTTCCCCTGCACACATACAGCCCATTCATCTCCAGCCGTTCCGCGCAGCGCTGGCCGTCCCCCGGATAAACACTGCGTAGTGTGTGAGGCACGCTGCAATACTTCAAGGACGTTGGAATGCACTTTATCAGCACTTTTAAACACTACAGCTTTATGAGGGGAGTCTGAAAATGTATTTACCATTCCAGACTGTGCACAGATGTGCTTTTAATATAACATCCTGATGGGGTTTTCTCTCTTCTCATGACCCCTTGCTGTCCAGGCAAGGGTGCTTGCCTTTCTCCGTGCCACCAGATGCTCCAGAAATTCTTTCTGGAGCACCAACCACCAGAGATTTCCATGACTTGAGGCAGGTCTTTCACATTTTCTGATGATGTTCTTCTATGGCTGCTGTGAGGTTTACTTCGTGAGGTACCTCAGTAACCCCCCCTTAGTTGCCATGCAGATGTTTCCTAACCCATGTCACCAGTGTTTACATCTCTCCAAGGAGCTTCCTCCTGTGCACCAACCGTGTGTGCAGAGCTGTTGATTGCTCAGTGTGTGGCATAGCAGGTCATGCAGATTGCTGAGAATAGACAGATGATCTGAGCCTCTTCTGGGCTCCTCCCAGGAGGCTGGAAACTTATGAAAATGCCTTCTGTTTTGCATGAGTCACCATGTGCTCTGAGGCAGAGCCCTCAGGATGGCTCTCCTGATCTCAGTAGTATATTTAGCCCCCAGCATCAGCCCTGAAAGTGAAAGATGGACAATGAAAAATTCACCTTGGCTCTGCTGGTTTTAGTGGGTCAAGAGAAAGGAAGCCTTCCCAACTGAAGGAGCAAAAGTAAAGACTATAAAGGGCAAGAAAATAGGGGGAAGCAGGAAGGAAGAAAAACCTGCAGAAAGGTCTTCCCTCGGGAAAAGCAAGAAGCACTTAAAGCTATTTTCTCTAATCAGATCTGCTGCTTTTACAGCTCCATTCACAGAAGCCATTTCCCAGCTATATTCTTCTTTATCTGTGTCATCTCCCTTCAATATTTACTATTTACGTAGAGCCTCCCAGGTGCTACGCCAGGTGAGCTGCCAAGCCCAGCTAAGACAGATCCCTCTCTGGTGCCAGCTCTCTGTGTCTCAGAGAAAGCTGCTCACAGAGGAGTGGTTGTCACCAGCCAGGACCTTCTGTAACACACAGAAAGGCACCACCTCATCCAGAAGTTGGCATCTGATGCTAAGGCTGAACTGTGGGGTTACCCACTGCATTTCTGGATCAGGGCTCACACATGTCCCGACGGGTGTTGCAGCTGGTGCCCCGAGAGCTCAGCACCAACTTGGGGTGGACAAGGCCTACTGTGACCACTGTAGCTGACCACAAGCCAAACAGCACAAGGCAGCATGTGAAACACATAAGGCCAGCAAATGACAAAAATGTAAAATAAACTCATCAGGGACTGGCTCAACAGGATCATGATTTGTTCCCCTGTGAATATCCACCTGTACACTATTTAATCCCTGGAGCTGGGGTCAGCTCCCATTTGTGCCAAGAGAAGATTTTCCATTTACTTTAATGGACCTGGAACAGGCCCAACCAGAGCTGTATAATCAGCAATGGTTTTATTAAACAAGAGAAGTAGCCTTCTCCTTGATTCCTTCCTACTTCTCTGCACCAGTTTGGGTCAGAATCTGCCACTTCTGCTTTGGAGACTGATTTTTCTGCTGAGTAGTTGGGTGTTTGTTTCAAGCCAACAAATCAAAGTGGCATTTTCAATGGGGGCTGAGATTTATCCATTGCCAGGGACAACAGCTTCAGATGATGAGCAGGACTATGCCTGACTCAAACCTTCCAACTCATTTTCTGAAGAACACTGTGTTGATTTTATACCCCTCTTAGTTTCTAAACTGGGAACTTCATGCCTCTTGTTTATATTTTCCTTTAAAAGCATTTCTTATCTTGGAGCAGTAGCAGGAGCCCAGACAAGTACACAAGTTGAAAAGATGACAGAAACGTTTTGTGCCAAGGAAGAATGGATGTGAGCGAACCTGGCTCTAATAACGATGGAAACAAAACACGTGCCGTATGAAAATGATTCACACTGTTTTGAAGACTTTTCTGGAAGGCAATAACTTACTGCCTTGGAGGCAACACAGCAAAACAGCACAATCAGAGAGTCAGGAGAGATGTGTCAGAGCAGGAGTACAACTTAGAACCATAGAATTGTTTGGATTGGAAAGGACCTTCAAGACCATCTTGTTCCAACCCCCTGCCATGGGCAAGGACACTTCCACCAGACCAGGTTACTCCAAGCCCCATCCAACCTGGTCTTGGACACTATCAGATATGAGGCATCCATGTGTCAGAAGAAAATATACAAAATACATGTTACAACATTCCCAGCTCACTTTCTGCAGGTTTGTCCCCCAGCATCAATTCAGCCCTGTCCCCCAGAGCCTGCACCCCTTTCATGTGCATGTGTGGGATCTCCCTAGCTCTGACACTTCTCACACTAAATCCTCACCAAACAAACAAACAAGAACCACACACACCCCTCCCAGCAGACTGTAAAATACCTGAAACACAGTAATAGCATTTAATCCCTCTGGCAGCACATTACGGGGGCTTTCCAACACCAAACAAGCTCTGCACCACCACCGCCTTACTCGTGAAATTATTTATCAGGCATTGATTTATAGAGTCTTTTATAAGCTTCATATTGGCTAATAATGGCCTGGAGGTCTCACATCCTCCAGGCTTGATGGATTCCATGTTTACGAGGCTGGGAGCTTGACTCCTGGAGGAGATTTGCAGTCTGGAGCCGTGCTGTCTGCCTGGCCCTGTGCAATGAGCACCATTTGGGCAGCAAGAACTGCACTGGGCGAGGGCAGGGCTGGGTGATGGGTGCTCCTGTCCCACTGGAAATTGGGTCCCACAAGGCTCATCCCCTCAACTCGCACCAGGAGTCACGTGTTTTTCACCAGACATAAATCAGAGACGTGTTGCATCCAACCCCCAAGTTAAGCAGATGCTGGCAAGGCTTTTTGGTGAAGTGTTTTCAAGCTGTGGTAGTCCGCTCTGGGCAACCGCCACCCCTTTGGAAATTATTGGAAACTTTAGGAGTTTTATAGCTGTTGGCCACCTCAGGGATCCCAGCCCAGGAAGAAGCTCTTCTCTCCATCACCCGTGAGTGCCTCTGTGTGATCTTTCCTTCAAACCCCCTGGGAGGGGCAGATAAAGCCAGGTCCAAGAAAAAGCACAGTTTGTTTATCATTGCAGCCAGTTCACAGCAGAGATTAACAGATGGGAAACACTGCAGAATAAAAATGTTGCCATTGGGTGACAAGCTGGTAGCTTTTCACTTGATGACCTAAAATATAGGTATGTTATGACATCAGAGTGAATACACTGGGATTTGGGGCTTATAAAATAACACTCAGCTACAAATTGCATGGTAGCTGTAAGATTAAAAGTCCAGAGATGCAGGTAAGAGCTTCAACAGAGGGGTTCAGAGTGCATGTGTTTGCATAAGCCTATATGGAAATGTAAAACAAACACAGTGTGGAAGGTGAGAAAGCTTTTCTACAATTGCATTTTTTATTGACCATAACAGGGAAAAGCTATAAGGGAAAAGGTAAAAGCTTTTGTTTTGGAAAATGACTGCCAGCTTAGGAGAGATGCAACTGGCTGGCACCACCTAAGAGCTAAATGTATTAAAAGAACCTCCTGTTTCTAAATCTTAAAAAAATAAAAATTAAAAAAAAAGGAAGCAAAGAGTCACTCACGAGAGTGGCATTATATTTTTTCACTCTGATTTTTTTTCTTTTTTTTTAGGATGAGCTTTTTCTAGGCAACAATGAGAAGAGGCCAAGTTCTTCCTTTCCTTTCAGCATCAAGAAAATTCTGCACTGGGGAATGGACAGCCACCAATGCCCAGGGCATTACTACCTGAACACAGGGAAGGAGAGAATGTCCAAAGCTGCTGGACTTGATCCAAGGAGCAGCAAGCACCACTGCATGAAACAACACGAGACAAAGAGGTGCAAACACGGGTGTGTTTTGGCACAGTTGTGGCCACCCGAGCTCCGCTCGAGAGCTCTGGCTCGAGAACCAGTAAAGCTTTCTGGTCGGTGCAAGGTCTGCAGTGTCAGCTCTGGCAGCCCAGCACGTCTGCTTCAGCCTCAGCAGGGGAGGCTCTTGCTGGTGTCTGCTCTGCACAAACTCCACAGCACCAGGAAAAACTAGCCCACAACATGGATATGTCCCATGGTCACATCCATGAGTTTTACGGCTCTTTCACACTGCCAGGGGATCCAAAGGAGGTGAGTGTGCAAGTGCACCTTCCCCAGCTGCCTGGGCTAGTGCCAGCATGGGGTGAAAGGAGTTTGTTTGGGTTACCTGCATACGTGAGACACAATCCTCACTTTTGCCACCTGCCCAGCACTGGTTGCCAAACAAATCACTGACACCAGGCACTCATGAGGCTTTGCAGTCCCACCCCCACACACACACTCCCTGCTTTTGTTACCAGCAACAGCATTTCGTATTAATCGCAGGAACCAGATGGCCCCAACGTGAAGCCAGAGCATGGCAACCTCTGTTCTTTTCATATTCTAAACTTTCCCTTGAATCCATTATTCATACAGGTTATTCTCTTGCAAGGTTAAATGAAAACCGCAGCATGTTTCTTACCTGCCAGAAAAATTAGAGCTTTCATTGCACAGCATTGACACCCTTCCCTTTCTCCATGGGAAGTCACAAAATTATCACCAAGCTGCTTAAGCGTGACAGCAGAGAGGATTTGGAAGTGACATTTAGGAGCAGGAGAGTTAAATATGTTTACTGAAAGCTCATTCAAATGAGAAAGATGGTTTAAGTTGCTGAGTAAAAAGTGCTGGTTTTACAGTACAATCAGCAGGTGAGGTGACATTTTCTAGGAGACTGGAAAATGCTTTGAGCCAACATCATATGGCACACGAGAGAAGACTGAGTTCAAGAGATTTAGGGACTTTGGAAAGACTGGTTGACTCAAATATCTTCCGTCTTGTTTGGCAGCCAGAGGGCAATGAAGACCAAAATTTTATAAAGCTGGCAGATCTTGGGGATGCGAAAGACGCTCCACCAGCTGAAAGAGCTCTTCATTTTATACATTTTGTGAGTGTACAGAGGCTTCTCCAAACTCACAGCTCTGCCATTGGTCTCCTTTAAACCCAGTTTCTAATACTGTGTCTTCCTTCTAATACCAGGTAGTGCTCAGTCCACTTTCTACTACCACAGGTAGCTTTCCTTCAAGTCACAAGCTCTAGAAATGTCAGTCCCATGCTCTCATTTTGGAACTGCTCGCCAAGTGCTTAAGGGCAGTGTCCCAGCACTCCCCATCAAGATCCATGGGCAGAAGAAGTGTCTAGGACCCAAGCTTCCTTGTCATCCATATTTACATGAAAATAAGTCCTTGAAATAAAAACCTCCGTAATATCCTGGTCCTATCTTCAGCTTTCTGGGCAACATTCTCCCTTGCCTGCAAATTCTAAGAGAGATGCTCTTGGCTCCCATCCCTTTGCCCACCTCTTCTCTGTGAGCTCTAAGTACTGAGGTTATTTTCTTCCAAAGCTCACAATTTCATGGAGGCCTAAGAAGCTGAAACGGGTACTTTGCTATTTATAGTCAAAAATGAGAAAGGGAACTGGAGCCAATGCTCCCAGAATTCCCAGAAGCCGGAGTTTGCTGGAGGCATTGTCAGCTCTGAGGTCCTCTGGCAACACGGCACAAATAGCTATTTGCACATGGGGTATACAATCAGGAGTTTCATGAAGAATTTATTAGAGTCCTTAAACTAATGGCTGGGAATAGCTGAGCGTGAGATGATCAAGAGAAAGTGATAGGTTATTTGTTTTCCTGCAGAGACTGCTCTGTTCCTTCTCTTGGTAATTAGAATTAGTGGACTGGAATTAGTGGAGCGTGTAAGCCCACCAAAGCAGGGTATCACTGTTAGTTCCAAGGAGGCTGAATTTTAAAAGCTGAACCCAAGACTTGAAGCCCAGGCCAATGTAGACACAAGAGTCCTGTTGCAATATTTAGGGAATGACATCAACATGTTGGGGTTTTTGTCTCATATTGTCTATCTAGACCCTGGAAACATAGCTGAAAGCCAGCAAGAATTAAAACTTAAGAGTCCATTTTTGTTTTGCCAGCTTTCCAGGAAACGTTTACTTTTGATTTCATGGTTCTAAACTCAATCTGTCCTCAGTGTATAGTTCACTATAAAATGAGGATAAGAGGTTCCTATGCTATTAAAAAATTATTTGGGGGAACAAGAGAAATGAAAGACAGATTTTTTTAGTGGATACAAACACTTCAAAAGCTAAATAGTCTTCTTAAAGGACCGGATTGCATCCTGGTGTCCTGTTTTCCCACCTGTGATGGGAGTAGAATTTGATCTTTGAGCCTGCTGCATCAGTCCAAGGACTTATCAGAGGGGAGGGAAAGGCAGCACTGGGGTCAGTGGCTGCAGCCTGGTCCTTCCCCCAGTTACACCAGCACCATGATGGGATGAACGTTTCTTTTAACAAGGAGGATCCAGGACAGGAAATACCACCGTGGGAACAAATTCCAGCTATGCCATGACACGTGCACAACACTCAATATGTCAGTAACATCAGAGGCTCAGTACTTCCTTTCATCTCAGAAAGGATGGGGATTGCATCCCCTGCAAGCCTCACCTTCTTCAGTCATCACTTGCATCCTCAGTTATCTCCAGGGACACATTGGAAGTGAAATCTGTCCTCTCAGGTCACACAGTGCTGCATGGCAGGGACACCTGCCCTGACACCAGGGATTTCCACCAGGGTAAGGGACACTGGGACAACTATGAACTAACAGCTATGGTTTTTCACCCTAACAACCAGGGCTTCCATCCCAGACCATACAGACCATGTGGTGTGGAAAGAAGAGCAAAATTCCTCCTTGGTCACACTGACTAAACTTACGAAAAGCTGAGCCTGTGTTTCTCTAGCTCTAAAGTGGAAATGGTGATGTCTCTGAGCGCATTTTAGCCAGAACAGAGGTACCAGACACTTCCTACAGTCTTGTCCTGAAATTGGTTCACAGACTGGCTTGCAACCCTACAGTCAGACTGTTCTTTGACTACCAGCTCCCAACAGGACTTCTGGGATCCTCATTTGTGGGACAGGAAGACAGCTCATTTTTTGCTGCACTCCCTGCTGTAAGCTGGGATTTATCCAGAGTGCACTTACACCACCACCACAGCCCAGGATGTGCTGAGCCTTGACTCTGAAGTGAGATGAGCAGTGAACGCCGCCATGGCCAGGCTGCTGGTCCCCAGGCTGGCTAGGGAAGAGCCAAGTGAGACAAGCCCTGCCCAGGCCACACATGGCAGAACTTGACCCTGGGACACACCACCATGAAGGTACCACAAGGCTGATTTCACTCCTTGGAGCAATGATGTTTGAGCCCCTCTTTCTTTGCCATCTCAGCCCCTCACATGCTGGTGCCTGAAGCAGAGGCACAGGCAGAAGTCCTGCCATCATGGTCTCAGAATGCCTCAGCGCACAGAAGGAAGCAAACACCAGCTAAACAGAGACATGGATTTCAGGCACAATTTTCATTGTGGAGATTAAGAGCTAAGAGCAAATCAAGGGGCTGCTGAGTGAGATGTTACCACGCAACAGTGGTTTACCTGCTCTTGGTCCCCCACTGATAGAAGTGAAGAGAATTACTCTTCTGTCACAAGGCAAAGATATCACACTGAGACTTACTGGAGTTCACCTTCTTGAGGAGAAGAGGGTTTTCAGTAGCCTCTCCTAGACTATATTGTCAGGCAAAGCAACAAACCTGAAATGGCAGCTAGAAGTCAAACATAATTCGGATTGAAAGGAAAGGAGATGTGTTTCAAAAAATGAAGGCAATTCACCATTCGACCCAGCCACCAAGAAAAGATGTGAATCTCTTGAGAGTCTTCAAGTGGAGATTTTTTCTAGTGGTGGGCAATGGCCAAACACTGGTTCCCAACATGAACCCAGTGACCAGTGGGTAACTTTCAGTCTCCACCAGGCCAATGTTTAATCAAGAGGGTCCCTTACACAAAATAAAGAGGTTACACCTGTCCAGCAAGGCTAGTTGGTGCCCTGACCAGCTGGTGGAAGCACAGAATGACAGAATAATTGAGGTTGTAGGAGGCTTCTGGAGATCAGTTCTTGCTCAGGACAAAGCCAGCTTAGATCAGGCTGCTCAGAGCATTTTTCTAGCAGAATTTTTAACTTTAATTTCCAAGGTCTGAAATTCAAGCCTGTGTCAATGTTTGATCACTCTCACGGTGCAAAAAATTCTCCTAAGGCCAAATCAGACTTATCTTTGTTGGACCTTCTGTCCAGAGGAAGCAACTTGGAAGCCTGAGTTCTGCGTCGCTGTTGCTGGAGATCAGCTCAGCTCCAAGGAGCATCAGTGCAGTCGGGTTTGAGCTCTGGTGTGGGGTGAGAGAAGGGTCTTGCAGGACCACACCAGCTTCCCTCCCACACCTCCCCTGAGGCTCCCTGGCCCTTTCTGCTGATCCCAGCAAGCTGTTGTGGGGTCTGTGTAGGGAGGTTGCAGTCTGCCAACACTTCGCTCTTTTCAGCTGGTTTAATTATTCTCTCATAATAACTCTTCCCTTTTCTCTATGAAGAACAGATGATCAACACAGATTGCATGGTGTTTCAAGGGCTGCTGTGTACGTCGAGAGAGCGCTTTCCAGCCACCTAACCCCACCTCCCCCAGATCTGTGGGGGCTGAGCTCACTTCCCTGACTCCAGAGTCCTGACTCCAACAATGGCAGTGCTGCCAATGCCGACACTGAGCTAAATGCTTCCCATCTTGGGGCACAAATGACAATAGTCAATATTTTGGTGAGGCTGAATTACAGGCAGCAGTTGCAACAACTGCCTTCAGTTTTGGCTCCAACACCCCACTCCCCAGTGAGGTACAACACACCATTTGATGAATTCCACATTCTGTTCTTCAGTTACAGTTTATTAAAAGATGGATTAAAACATTGGCACAACAGTGGCCGCAGGAATATTTTTCCAGCAACATCATCCCAGAAGGCTTTGGAGACGCAGAATTGTGTCTAAATTGGGATACCATTCATACATGGTTTGAACTGGTGTTCAGGAAGACAATGCTCACTGTTAAAGGAGTATTGTGTTACCAAAAAAAAATAAATCTCTGTCCTCTGTAGGCTCAATATTGACATACACAGTTACAGACATGGTACAATCTGAGAAGCACCTTCCAAGCTTTGAAATCAAAGAACAGAGGCCAGTAAGACTGGGAAAACAACAGCTGGTAGACATCATGTGTGAGCAGCAAGACCTGCAAGGAGTTCAACAAGTTACTCTTCCAATTTTGCTGCCTGCATGCAGAATTTAAGGCAAGTTGTGCAGGCATTGAGTGGCCCTTCCAGGAGACACTCAATACCTATCCCACATGGATGAATCCTGTATCCCATTTTATAAGCCTCCAGCTCATGGCTTTTACAGAAAAAGTGAGACTAGGTGAATATGATCCCGGCTTTAACATCATGGAAAAATCATCATGAGCAATTGAGTTAGTTCCATGCAGTGTCATGACAAGTTATAATTGAGGAGGAGACAGGGAAATGGTGGGAGCTGAAGTCAACAGAAGCTAAGAGGCAGCAACAAACTCTGGTTTTGAGCTGCTTGTTCACCCCCTCACTTTCCCTGCTGAGCATGCAAAATTGTTCAGGAGATCTTAAGCCAAACTACTTGGTGTGAGTGAAGACACAGGGCAGAGACTGAGCTTTCAGAGCTGTGGGTTTGATCTCTGATGCTGGCAGAGAAGCCCAAGTGGGGAAGCCTAAGTTCAGCTATTTCCTTGTGTGCCAAGCCAATAATCTGGACACTGTCAAAGAAGTGAGAGCACTTCCTCCCCTTCAGCCCAACATTTCCCAGCAGCTGAAATGCTCCATCTTTTGGACCACTCCAACAGAGGGATGGGAAGAGCATTCCTGCACACAGCACTAGCTATCGTGGGCATCAACTTTTACATTTTATAAGGCAACTGCATATCTCCAGTGCCCATCAGCCAGGGACAGAGACTGAAAGGTTAAACATTAATCCAAATATATGCCAAAATTCAAATTAACTAGCCAGTGTGAAAAGGAACTTGAGCTTCCACATGGATGTAAAATACTCCCTGTTCAGCTTATCCACTGACGTGGCCGCAGGACTCCGCGGAGCCACTGAAACACGCTGGCCATTGTCCTGTGGCCAGACCTCCTGGAGGTCATTTGCTGTTTCTCTTTTTTCCTTGGTACAACTCCCAGCTTCACCCTGGGAAGGAGAAAAAGTGTCTAAAAAAGAACATTTCAGGGAATTGTGCTGCAATGTTTCAAAGCTGTGGGGTGGCTGCTTGCTGGCAGGCAGCAGGCATGTACTGTGGTGGGCCAGAGGGGATTAATGAGGTGACAGTGGCAGTGAGAGAGTTTGCAAAGCACTGGATGTGCTCCAGGGTTCGGCAGAGGAAGGGCACCCCCGGCAGACTTCTTTTAGATTAGTTTTTTTCGGACTTACAACTTTATCCACAATCCCCTGAGGGAGAGCCTTCACCAGCCCCACCCCTCCACCATGAAACGGGGAGTTAAGGCCTCAGCCTGCCTCCTCCTGCTCTCCCGACTTGTACTTTTCATTTTCATCAGTAACATACACAGACATGTGCTGACACCCTGCTCTTTGGGAAGCTGGCCTGGATTTTCCAAAGTCTGTCCTCGCACCAGAGCATGTCGGAAACCACTGGCAGATGTGTGCAGGAGTGGGAGGGAAGGGAAAATTATTTTGAGTTTCATCTGCCTTTGTGCTTTTGCATTTGCTATAAGGGTGTGCAAGCTGGGTTCAGTCCCACTGACTTACTACTTAAAGTGAGTTTAAAAATATTTTACATTTTTTTAACTGCACTTGGTTCCACAAAAGCTCCAACCCAGTCTAATAGCCCTGCTCCTGCATTGCTTTGGAAATCAGCTGGGACACAAGGGATCTTTATTCTGATGCTGTGTTGTGTCCCAAAGCTGGATTGACAAAACATTCTATCTTCAAAGTGCATAAATATTATCTTGGAATGGGTACCACGGGACTCCTTTCAGCATTCCTTCCCCAAACCAGATAGATGTGCATACAGCTACTTCAGTAGCTCAGTACCAACCTTCAGAAAAGGCAGATTTGTGAGAGCTGCTAATGCTGAAGACAAGTCAGCTTGAGTACAGCCAAGAGATAAGTGAAGGGAACAGCACTAACAGCCAAGAGACCAGTCCCATCCTAAATAAGCCAGCCACACATCAGAACTATCCCAGCTCTGCTAACCCAGCTCCTGCCAACAGGTCAAGCTCTGTTTGCTGAAATCAAAGTCAGCTGGAGCCCAGGCCCTTCCCTGAGAGCACCATGAGGGCACAGACATCCCTCCCACCTGGAACAGCTCCTCTCTCCTACAGATGCACCCAGTCCAGACTTCCGGATGTGTCAAGCGGAGCTTGATCATAACAGACTTCCTGTGATGGGAACAAGGGCTTTTCATTTCTGTATGAGGAGAGAAGTAATTTGTTTTGCATGCAGCTTCAACTACATCAGGCCACACATGCAGAAGCTTGGGATTTACATTAGCACAACTCCACTGGCTTTTGCCACACCACAACAGATGTCCCCCATGTCTGTGGCAGGTTGAGTGCAAGTCGAGCCTCCTAAATAGCACAGATCTTTAGCAGTCAGAAGGACAAACATTAATTCTTCCAGTCCATTTACCATATGTTCTATTTTGGTGTGTAGCATCCTTCAGTAGAGAGGAAAAAAATGTTACATGCTGACATAGGCATTCATTATAAATATTTCAAGGCTGTCAGTCAATTCCCTTTCATCTCACCACTTAAGGGAGCCATCATCTGTACAGGGGACATTACTCAGAGCCTGATGTGAGTGTGGGACTGGCAGTGGAGTGTGGGACTGGCAGTGAGAAAACACCTGCAAGTGTCCACACCTTAACAGGATCTCTTCTTGGAAACTGGAGCGTTTGCTGTGTGAAGGTGCAATTGTTGAGAAGTAACACAGTCTTTCCAAAGGGGAGGGAGCTCTAATAAAAACCAATTCCAACCCAGAATAGGCAAGAATATGCAAGGTGGTATTTTGTCCTGGGTGCAGGCTGCAGTTGCTATTGTCCTGTCTGCACATTCCTCATGTCACAGCTGTAACGAGTTGCCCAGAGAAGCTGTGGATGGAACTGTTCAAGGCCAGGATGGAACTTTAAGCATCCTGGTCTTGTGGAAGGTATCCCTGCCCATGGCAACGGGGTTGGAACCAGATGGTCTTTGAGGTCCTTTGCACCCCAAGCCATTCTATCACTCTGTGATAGGACAGGAGACCAAAAATTTGTCCCACCACAGTGTTCTACTGCGTCTATACAGGCATGGTGACATTTCTCTAGTTTGAGGGTTTTAGAGGGGTGTTTCTCCATTTCAGTTACCCCTAAATTATCCACAGGGGACACCTGACCTCTGCGGGAACTTGCTTTCAGATCAGAAAGCCCATTAAGGCATTCCAGCCTCTTGAAAGCCTGCTCTGCCCTTGTATCTGCTGACTGCACTGCCAAGCAATGAAGCAGGAAAATGAAACCCTGACGCTCACATCAAGGAAAGGTGAAGTCCCCAGAAATACAGACATCCCAAATCAATAGCAGCAGACCCATTTTATGCGCAGAAGATTTCCTCCAGGCAGGCAACAAGCGAAAGATAGACATTTTCATTTTGCAGATCTATTCATCCCCAGCCTTGAGCCTCAGCTTCACAAATCACTGCACAGCAGTGGAGCAGAGCCCAGAAGCATCCCTTGAGCTGGAAGCAATAACAGGAATGATGCATCCCTTTACATTGACCTAAACCTCAGATCCTCACAGCTCGTGCTTACTGCACATCAGGGGAATGCACATGGGCAGCTGCCACAGCTTGGCTGTGGCTCAGGAAACTGCATTTTCTCCTCATGGGTGTCAAGGTTTGAAAACAAACCAGTGAGAGACTGCAAGTCAGAAATACAATTTTAATAGGAAGAGGGGAAAAAAGTAAAATAAACGCAATAGTAGGAAAAAGAACTGACAGAGTCAGAATACAACCTGGCACCCTGTTGGTCGGGGTGTTGGTGGCAGTCCAAATGAGGTGGTCCTGTTGGGAGCAGTGATCCTATAGAGGGGTCTGGTCTCAGAAGGTCCAGCAGTGGCTATGTGGGTCTCGTCCTCTGGGAATCCAGTGGAGAAGGCTGCCTGTGGTGTTCAAAATCCCAGCCTATACCCAGGATGGAATGCTTGGCTCCTCCCTCTGGGCAGAGCATCTCACAATGGGATGATGTAATTTTGTCAGTCATGTGGCAAGGCCCTGATGGGCCATTAACAGAATGTGTCTGGAACGGGTTATCTGTGAGTCGCGTGGTGAAACCCATTAACAGAAGACAGTCCGGAGGGAGGAGGCAAGCAACACCACCCACCTGGTTTTAACAGTTCATGTAGATGGTAATAGAATACAATGCAACCCAGGACAATGGGCCATTCACAAGCACAGTTTTCAAACACACTCACTTTGCTGTGCAAAGTCAAAAGAAGCAGCCATGATCCAGCAGGTGCTGTCACCAGTGTCCTGCCTCATACTGACACAGCTGGTGCAGAGAACAGCTTAGAAATTTAAGATTAGTTGGATAATGAATGACTAATAAATAGCTCACCTAATAAAGAAGATTATTCTTCACTTAGCAGCTGTTATCTGACCTCCAAAAAGCTTGGTGATTTATAGCTGTGTACCACTAAGTCAAATAAGTCCTTTCTCTCACATTTTACTGTTTCTATTTTAACCCTTCTCAGCATTGCCCTCCATGATAGTGCCTGGCACTATGGGCAGATATTCCCTTGCACCTGCAGTGATGCCAAGCCCACTGAGGCAAGAACAGATCTCTGTGTGAGGCCAGGAGAGGTGCACAGCACACAGCAGAAATGTCACTGTGAACAATGTACAGCCCTTCCTCCCACTGACTTTCTCTCTCTCACCATTTTTCTGACCATAGCACAGCTCTCTCCCACTTTCTAGGAGCAAGAAAACCTCAGTACCCAGCAAGACAGCAGGCATTTCCCTGAAATTGCCAGCTGTGACTTTCTCCATCAGTGTTTCTGACCACTCACAGTCCCAGATCTGTAACACTTCCTCCACTAAAACCATCTTTCAAGTCCAAGTGACACCCTGGGCTTTTCTGCAGACTGCAGCCCTCAAGTGCAGTCCTGTGCAGGCAACCCTGTGCCCTGCCCAGGACTGGGACCAGCACAAAGTCTGCTGATCACATCCCAATCAGACACCACAGCAGGTGATCAGAAGACTCATGCAAAGGACTCTCCCCTCACTTCTTTGAGCCATCCACCTGTCATGGGAGCAGCAACCATCAATGTGGGAGAAGAGCTTCTCCTCATTTGGGGGCATTGTGCCTTCCCTCAAAAGGGGTTTTCTCACCAAATAGGAGGTGGCACACAAAACTGAGTAACAGTGAACTTTTCTGTCTCTGGCAAGAGGAGAGGATGCAAGTGAGCAGGAGCCCTCCACTGAGCCTTCCCCAGCACACAGGCCCTCACTAATTGCAGTCAGAGGAATGAGGGGCCCAGGCTGAGCATCTTCCAGTGAGATAAGGTAAATTCATGCTACAGTCCTCCAACTGAATAGCTGTAAATACAATCAGGGCTGGATTTCAGCCAAGGCTGTGCTCAGCTGACAACAATTTACAATGAGGCATGGTTTTGTTTTAAATGGTGAGACTGCCTCCCCAGGGCTGCAGGAGATTTTCCATCAGTGGCATTATTTAAACCAACATGGGATGTCATACAAGATGAGAGAAATGATGTTGGATTACTCAATCCCTTTTTGGCTGTATAAACCACTGCCTCAAAGACTCATGCAAAGGACTCTCAGCAGAACCTTGTTTCCTAATAGTACCTTTCTAGTCCACATAACTAAACACCACAAGAACCAAGAGAGCAAATGGTGTAATTGATTCATCAACCCCCTGGCTTGCCAAGAGTTTTTGGCTGTGGCACAGCCACATCTCAGCACAATCCTAATGCTGCCATAGTGGCTTTGGACTCACCTGGGCTTTTGACATCAGCCTGGTGGCATTCTGGAAGTCATAGTGCAGAAAGACGAGAGCTTTGCATGCCCAGAGCAACAGACACAGGCTGCTCCAGTGGCCTTTCCTTGAGGAATCCTGTGCTACTGGCAGGAGCAGAAAGGAGCCCCCACTGCTATGGGTAAGGGATGGGAAAGCACTACTAATAGGTCACAGGGATAGACCAGACACTGTGTCTCAGAGCTCCAGATTAGGGTTTACATCAAGGGGAGAAGAGGGAGGAACAGGGTAATCCACCTAGCCCTGCCAGATCCAAAGCTTTTGTGTTTGCCTCCACTGAGTTATTCATTTTGGCTTGTAATCACAAGCAAGTCTAATCAAAAAAATCAAACAAATAATCGCTTGTTTGCGTCTGCAAATCCTATGGCCCCCTCTGGAAACACACACACGTGGTTACCCCAGCCACCAACATCTGCTTTAACCACTGATCCCCTCAGCCTTGCAAACCTTCCAGCACTGCTTCTCTCCAGAGCTGTGTCCCAGCAGCAGCCCCTCCATCACCACCACTGGCATTTCACGCTGGGACCAAGGCACACCAGGGAAGGAGCTGAAGGTGTCCTGGAGGCAGAGCACGTTCTCATCTCTCCGTCCTCAGGGGTGAGCAAGGACCAAAGCCAACAATGCTGGAGGAGGTAGAGGCCCCAGATTGGCCCAGCTGGAGACATGATGTAGTGAGCACATATCCATCTAGAAGAGGTCAGTCAATTGCCTCCCACTTAATATTTAGAAGCTGTTTCTCTTTTCAACCCAGGGTCTCTGGGGTTCTCATGGCTCACAGCACAGCAGACCACATTCACATTTTTTAGATGTGTATAAATGTTAAAAATAACCTGCCAGGTTTCTCTCAAACAGGGATGAGATAAGGCTTCTGAATAGCCTGTTGCAACTACATATCAACTTGCTGTGATCCTTGGGGAAGAAGGGAAGGATAGGGGAAAGATGGAAAGGTATTTATAATGGAAAAAGTGATGAAATCAGCCATTTCCCTCCTCAACACTTGGTGTATTGCTGCAAGATCTCACGAGCTGAAGAGCTGAGTAACAGGAACCAGTCCATAAAAGACCCAAGGAAATTCCCATCACTGCTGAGCAAGGGAGGCTGCTCAGAAGAGGCAGAGCATTACCAGGATATGCATCTCAAGAGATGGGACCTGACTGATAAAAAGGAGGGGGAAAGAAGATGTTCCTGTTGCTTGAAGAGATGCCAGGAAAGGGCGGTACAACCGTGGTTCTACTTGTCCACCACTGCAGTCCATGCCAGAGCTTTGGAAAGATGAGAGGGTGGATCAGACAGACACAAAACTGTAAAGGGACTCAGAGAAAGACACAGTGACCTCGAAAAGGTGGTGCCCAGGCTCCCTACTCTGGGTCTGGGTGGCAGCTGGAGCCCTTGGCTTTGCACACACCTGGGGGACAGAGCCACATGACAGCCACTCTGCCAGACTGTATTGGTTTGAAAACAAACCAGTGGGAGATCGCAAGTCAGAATAAAATTTAATAGGAAAAATTAAAAATAAGTGAAATAATACAAGGAAAAGCACTGACAAAGTCAGATACAACCTGACACCCTGTTAGGGTGGTGGTAGCAGTCCAAATGAAGTAGCTCAGTCGAAGCAGTGATTCTATGGAAGGGCTGGTCTCCAGCTGAAGGTCCCATGGTAGCTCTTGTCCTCTGGGAAGCCAGTAGACAGAGCTAACTTAGGCAGTTCCAAGGCCAGGTTATATCCAGGAGGGAATGCTTGGCTCCTCCCTCCTGGGTGGAGCATCTCACAACAGGATAAGTCCATGAGTCATGCAGTGGCTTCTTGATGGCCCATGGTCTGTTATCAAGGGGTGGGTCATAGCAGGAGATAACAGCTAATGGCCCACAGCTGGTGGTAATGGAATACTTAAATACATCTATATTGTACCCTAGGACACAGACCCACCTGAAAGGTTACCAAACCTGCATTTTTGGGAGTCACGTTTTGATGTATTCTCTGAATAACTGAGGAAGGCAATAGCTGTTGCCCCTCCTGCTACAAAGGGATTTCTGGAAGTTGAAGGGGGTCCAGGAACTGGGTTTTCTGGTTAGACTGGAAATTGTTTTTTAGGGGAGCTCAGCTTCCACCATTTCCATACCACTATTTGTCCAATACATTTCATTGCCAGCTGGACCAGGCTTTAAGATACCAGGCAACAGCCTGGGTGCATTTCTGCATTGGAAGCCTGACTCTAGGGTGATGTGAGAACAGGGAGAAAGTGCAGGGCGATGCCAAAAGGACTCATACAAGAAACAGGAAGAGTGAAGACAGTGCATTTCTGGGTATTGCCTCATGCTTATATCAGCACAGACTGCTCCAGACCCTCTTCCTGACCTCACACTCTTTGCTCCCTCTTGCAAGTCCCACCAGCACATGGCTGGTGTCCCAGGAGCATATTCAGGGGAAGGGTGCTCCCAGCAGCAGCAGCAGCTGCCTGTCAGCATGATGGATCAAGCAAGGCAGCAGCATCGACCACAGCCAAGTTCAGGCATGCGACAGAAATTCTCAGAGCACAGGCAAATGTGAGACTGTCCGAGCGTTTCAGGAGGTGGCCTCGGAGAAATAACCCCAAGGACCCACCAGGCTGCAGAGCCATCCAGTGCTCGTTTGTTTAATTGGGATGTATTTCTCTGCTCACCAAGAGAAAGCTTAGAGGGTGTTTTCTTTGTATTAGCTGGGAAGATGAGAATTTGTGGAGGATTAAAAAAGAGAAAGGAAGTTTTGTGGTTTGGTTTTCTTAGGGCTTTTTTCACCCCTATAATTTATTTTTCTTTCACTTTGGTGAGATAAATCTCCCCTCATCTTCCCCACCCCTAGACAGATGGAGCGGGAGCAAAGGACAACGGACATGGGGGAAAAGGAACTCATCTTGTGACTGGAGAGACATGAGCAGGTCAGGCCCAGACTTCTCAAGAAAACAAAAATGTTCATTGGCCCTCTAGACCAGAAAGAAACAATTCTCTTCTCCCCCACTGCCATGTCCCTGCTCAGCAAACCCTCTCCCAAAATGTGACAGCTTGGAGAGAGGCCAGTTGTTGCCTGATGGGAATTCAGCAGCACCACTGCGGCATGTGGGGCATGGTGGCAGTGAGCAGGGAGGAGGCACCGCACAGCTCTGCCTTACATGTGCCTTCTGCAGCCCCTGCCCATCCCCTCCGTGGCTTGGTCAAGCTGCTGGCACGAGACATGGACCACAGATGGCCCGGAGGGGCATGGGGACATGAGTGACACGTAGTGCTGAGTTTGCATGCCAGCCTCTGCCAGCTGCAGGATTCAGGACTTGGAAAAGGAAGAGGATGGATGCAGAGATCATCTGAACTGTATGAATCCTTCCCACAGATCTGAGTCCAACAGCTAAAACCCCAGGTTTCTTCTTCCCTTCCCAGATCCGACTCAGTGGCTGCTCCTCTTTCTCACTTCTTCACTGGGTGGGAAACCAGAGCAAGCAGGAGAGAGGAGAGGAAAGATCGCCTGTGCCAAAAATATTTGTACACTCCCATGGGGACACACAGACACACAGCTGCAGGATCTGGGCAGTTTTAGGCCAAGGGACTCCTCGTGGTAGGTCCTGCTGATGGGGCCAAGCACTTTCTGCTTTGCAGTCTCTTGTGCAGTGGAGGGACTGCCTGGGACACTCTTTTGTCACCTTTCTTCTGGTACAGGTGTAAAAGCAGAAACATAGCTGTAGCTGACTTCTGTGTGGCAGCAACAGGGACAGCTAGAGCCACTCACATCATCATCTCTCCCTGGCATCTGAAAATATGTGCCATCCTCTTTGTTCCCTGGACTATCAGTGGCAAAAGGGACAGAGGGGACCTTGCAGCTCAGCAGGTTTCTATGGGCTTGTGGTGACCCACAGGAGCTCCGCACACCTGCAGCACCCAGTTTTCCAAGCATCCTCCTCCCTGTGCTAGGACTGGGGCTTCAAGGTCAGAGAAGGTCAAATGCATCAAGTCCCATGAAACTGGTTAAGATTTCTCCCTATCTTGCTCTCTCCCACTCTTGACTCCCAGATTTCTGACACTGCCTCTATACTGGCTTCTGTCTCAGGGACGGACCAGATTCTGTGGGTGTTAGGCTCTTCATCTCCTTCCCTTTGTGCTCATCTCTACTTGCCTCTTCAGCTGTCATCTTATCTCTCATGTTTTTCAGCCACAATTATTGACAGTGTCTCTGTCCTCCAAATTCCACCCTAGATTTGCTCCAGTCCAGCTCCCAGACAAGTTTTGCAGCGGCATCCTCCCCACCACTTTGAAACAGCCAGCTGTGCTCTTCATTTTCAAGCTCTTTCCCCCTTGGCCTTATGACTTGTATCTCTCCTTTTTCCCCCTCCCCAACTTCTCAGTCCCTCCCTGTGCTCCCCAGAACCGTGCTGTGAGCAGTGCCAGCTCCCTTCTGAGACCGCCCCTCACCAAGATGCCCACAAAAAGGCATGAATAAGGCTAGTCATGTGCTAAAACCTCATTATTTCATTGCACTCCTCACTCTGTCTGTCACCATCTGAGGGCTCTTGTCTTGAGCTGTGATGGGGCTGCTTTCTGGCACACAAGCATCCTTTCATTTGGAGCAGCCCGTGACAGGGGGCCTCTTCAGCATGAGAATTGTGTATAAATAGCTCACAATGCACCTCACCCTGTGATCACTGCAGGGACACAATTAATGAACAAGCCCATGGTACATAAAGGTGCATTCAGACTGTGAATATCACAAGCATTTCAAAAAATGGGTTTTTCTGTGTTGTCTCAGCACCACAGACTGGTGGGATTTGCTTTCTCGGGCTCTTTCCAACAGTGCTGTCCATGGCCCTCCAAATATCCATCAGCCTGGTATGAAGCCCTAGGTTGCTATTACAAAGGAAAATCTGGATTCAGCAATAATTTTTATGAATGTAGAGCAATGAAAGTTGGTTCAAAGAATCAAATACAGAGAAAAAGATTAAGATGCATCAACTGTTCCTCTTCCCAGTGATAGCCCATTTGTTTTCCCTGACCTGTAGCCTTCTACAAGAGGAGGCAGAATAGACCCTCTTGCATAAAATAGCTGCCTGAACTACCATGCACAAGGCTTGTCAGAGTCAGGGTCAGTGAAAGCCCAAATTATTGCACATCGAAAAATATTTGACATTTTATTGCAGGGAGAGGGGTCAGCCTCCCATTGCTTGATGAACCCTCAAGTACATCCTGCCAGCAGCTGTAGAACTAATTACAGCCCCACGCCTACCCCACGGGACATCATTCCTTTTCCCAGAAATGGGGGAGAGGTCCCTTCTCATACCAGTCTCCTCATGTAGGAATTGGGCTTGGTTTGTTTTTATGTTCTACGTATAAACAAAGAGCTAAGACCTGAGAGTCCATCTGAAAAAAATAAATTGGAAGTAGTCAATGTGCATAAACTCCATTGAAATTTCAGTAAAAGTTTGTTCTGCCTCTTTGTTAGTCTCTTCCCAGTTTTGTTTTTAATGGTTTTCTCCCTGTTTTAAAATCACATTCTCTAGGACAAAATGACGGAGGAGGGAGCCCCAGTTACACGGGTTTAAGTGGTGCCTCAGGAGCATGTTACTTATCAGGTGCTGGAGACATGTGCAAGAGGAAGAAACAGGCTCTGGATAAAAAGGCTTGGGCAGGAATCTGTGAACCCCTTCTATGAGATCTGAAACAGATAGCTTAGGAAACCAGCAAGTGATGTGGGTAAGGTTCCTTCAGAGGTGCTCACCTTGACAGAGATGTGGCAGGTTTCCACAGAAGGATAATTGCTATCCTTTCCAGCCCCAGGGACCTCTCAGGGCCCCTCAAGTGCTGTCTCCTGGCGCTATGCCATGCCATAAGCACGCATATCTCAGTTCACATACTCTCCACTGCAAAGTTTCCACCACTCTGCCATGCAAACACCTCAAGAGCAGGTTGCATGTGCAGGGAACTGCTGAGTCAACATGACACATGAGAGAAAATGCAGTGCCCAGATGTGCAAGCACCCTAATTCCTGTGCTGTGGCTAACTGACTCTGCTCCAGGGCCTCAGCTCAAGGGGCTGATCCTGCTGCACTGAAGGGCAAGCAGAGGCACTAATTGGGATTGCAGGATGGCAAACAAAACACAGCCTCGATCAAAAATTAACAACTGTCCTTCCTGAGAACGAGCCGAGGGCTGCTCCCCCTCTTAGATACCATTTGTGGGTGGCAGAGACCATGGGTCCTCTCACTGGGACCAGCCCCAGGCCAGGTGGTGCTCCAGGGAGGACTCTCCCCTGCAGACCAGTCAGTTCAACACAGTCATTGCCTCCTCATCACCACCCCCAAAGGGCTCACCATGCAGCCTGAAGAGCAAAAGGGATCTTTAAGGAGAGAGGGGATCTTCTCTGAGCCCTCGTGTGCTCTCCATGTCTGATGGAGAGAGGAACCAATGGTCCCAGCACCCAGAAAGGTCCCAGCATTGCTGTTTCCTTCCCTGCTGTGTTCAGTGCAAAGATCAGAACTCCTGGGATTCCAGGTGGGGATCAGCAAAGTGCTGTTGGATATAACCTCTCTTCAATACCACCTTCCTCAAAAACATGGGCACACTGCCTCAGCACACAGGGTTTAATTTGTGTGAGGTAACTGACTCTGAGCCCACCGCACAGCAGGAATTTTTAATGTTATTGTTCTGCCTCAAAAGCGTGAGATTAAATTTCTGCACCTCTGCTTCTCCAAATGTCCCTCATGCTCAGAGAGCCTTTTCCCTTATGCATTGTGCACCTTTGCAGCCTGCAGGGGCTGCGAGCAGAGCTTTGCCAAGCCTGTGCTCTAGGAACTGGAAATTGTTTACCATTGGCCATAATGGTTATTTCACACCCACACCACCAGCTCAAATAGAGGCTATTGGTAAAATATTCTTTATGCACTACAGAGAGCTTTCTTTGATGGCCCAGCTGTGAGAACACTTGCAAATGTTATATATTATATGCCTATTAGAAATGAGTGCATTCACTGAATTTTCAAAGAGGTGGCTTAATGATGTATATGTCTTCTGTGCTGCAGGGAGGTATCTGTCACCATCCCCATGTCCCCAATCAAGACCACAGCATCTCCAGGAGGTTATGACCTAGTTGGCATGAATGACCTCTGCTTCTGTCTGAATCTGGAATGAGGTGCTCCAGTGTTCACAGTGTGAGCAGGCCTGACTTGACAAGCAACCCAGGGCACTGTTATTATCTTAACTACTTCTTGTCTAGTCCCACATTCCTTTCTCAAGCTAAAAAAGTTGCTTTGGATGTCACAAACCACATGGATTAAGGCATTGGGGTTACAGCTTTAAAATCGTGTACAGAAGAGATTCCCATGCCATTCGTTTCTCCCCTCTATCCCCCCTTGCCACCGCCATTTATCAGCTCTCTTTCCCTCACAGGCTCAGCTGCTTCCTGCAAGAGGAGAATAAAAGAGAAGTGAAGGATGGGTCAGAAATCCTGGGGGTACACATCGTCCACCTGTGTGGTAGATCTCCTGACACCCAGCTACTGCTGCTACTATAGGACATAAAATGTTAACAGCCATAGGTATCTCAGAGCCCCTAATTCCTTCGGGTCTGTGTAGCAATATAGGAGGTAGGTGATGGCTGTAAAGCCTTTGGAATCAGCTCTTGTGGGTATCCATCCCTCCGCAATGGGCATCCTCCTCTCATCCATCCACCATGGATGTCCATTCCTCCATCCAAGTGCCCACTACAGCTGTCCATGATGGAGGAGGATATGTACACACAGCAGTAGCCCAGAAGGACCTGGGACACCACCTAGGCACACTCAGCCCGTGTTCCAGGGGCGGGTGGGCTTATGTGATCATGGCCACATCTTCCTGCACCTCCTCTCTGTGGTGGTCAGGGAACTGGTGCAGGGGGGGCTGTGGAAGCCCCCTGCAGGGAGGGACTCCGGGTGCCTTCCCTGGGTTGGCATGGCTGGGACTGTTCCAAAGGTGTTCTGTCTTATTATGTTAATGTACCTGCCCCCTTTCTACCTCACAGGTCCCTGATCCAGAGAGTTCTCCCTTCCCCACTTTCCATTGCCTTTTGTTCTCTTTTCCCTCCCTTACCTTCTGTACTCTGGCTCCACCCATGCACCGCCCTTGTGCCTTCCGCCCATTGGGCCCTGGTGCCGTTCCCACCTCCATGTATAAATCATGTACCTCGATTGTGTTCTGTCTTTGCCTCTGAGCTACCCTTAATGATGCTATGAATAAATAGCCCGTGGAATTCTCACGCAAGGATCCTTCCTGTCTCTTTGCCATCAAATGTCATAGCTAGCCGGGCCACGCCTGGTTACAACACCTCTGCTGCCACGCTCCTCCGTGCTCACAGGCACAGTCTGTTGCGGGTGGAGAGTGTCCTTTCAGCCCTTCAGCTTCAAAGTACAGGGGTGTTTTTCTGCAAGGCTGCCACGGGGATTTCTAAACAGGCTTACCATTCATACAGAGGTCAATTAACTCAGGGACCTTCGATGGTATTTCAGACACCCCCAGATAGCGAAGGGCATTGAAACGCTGCCTGCAATCACAGAGCTGGGCTCTGTGATCACCTGGACCCACACTGCAGCACTGAACACCAACCAGCCCTGGGTTTTGACAAACACTCATTTACCTCTACTCTGCATACACCACCACCCCGCAAGAAAGAAGGTTTGGTGTAATTAAGGTCGCCTAATCTTGCTGTATTATCCATGCCCAGAGTCTCCAGGCTGTTTTCTTCTCACAGGCTTGGTGAGTGAAGAAAGAGCAACACTGTGCAAGAGGGCAGTGATGTCTGCAGGACACAAGGAGACACTGTGATGTTAAACCTATTTTTTTCCTCACAGCCCAACCTCATTCCTCTGTCCTTTGAAACACCCTTGCTCTGAGTGCCAAAGAGATAGCATCAAAAAAACAACTGTCGCTCGAATCTCACAGAAAAGGCCAAACCTCCCATGCCCTCTGTACAGTTTACATAGGGGTGAGGGGAAAAGAAACCCAAAACATCACTTGACTTGGCAGGTCTGTTCCTGGGAACCCTGAAGGATGTTTGACCTTCTCCAGACAAGCACGGCAGTTGCCCTGCGCTTCCAGAGAAAGCTTCTGCAGTTCTGGGAAATTCAGGGAGGGGTCAAGAGCAGGCACTGAGCTCTCTCAACCAGGAAATAGGAGAACAGTCTGCAAACCAGTTCACTCCAGAGAAGCCTGGATGGGGAGAAAAGAAACAAAGCACTTTTTCCACACTAAGATTAAACTTAGCTATGGGTGTTTCTGCACAATAACTTTTTTTGGCATTGCCCTTGGTTGAGTTTTGTCAGGAAAAGAAGGAAGAGCAGCTGAAACATTAGCACTTCCCTCTCTAAGAAGCTGAACAGAGAGTCCCCAGCACAGACAAGAGCTGCATTTCCTCTTGCAGTGCTGAGCCCTTGGAAAATGCTCCCTATGTGGATTTGGTACCAGATATCAGGATGCTGAATGAAAGGGATATTCTGAGCAATCTCAGATAGGACAAGTGATGCTGATGATAAATCCATCCCCTGATGCTGGACAGACATGGATGTCCCCAGCTAAAATAAACAAATGGTCCAGGCAAGCTGACAAGCTTGCTTTGATTCTGCTTGGGATAAATTGCAGTGCCCTTTGATCCTGTGATGGTTTTGGTGCCTGTGTTGCTGTCTAGCAGCAGGGTATATTTCTCTACCCTAAGGAGCAAGTGGATGCAGCTGCCTATAGCTGATTTATAGTACGGAGTAATTAACAGGAAATCAAAGCTTCCCACACAGTAAAAATTGCTTGTTCTTTCACCTCCACCATCAGCACAGTGATTAGAGCTCTGGGGATTTTGGTTGAGAAGATCAGCAAAGTGTTTTGTGCATAGCACAAATGACTTTCTGCTGTGACTCACAAAGGATGCCCACAGCAGGCTGCACCTGCCTGTACATCCTGGGCATTGGCAGCATTTGCATTCGGTCCCATCCCAAGGATTTGAAATTCACATTCCTGTGTTCTCTGGAGCAATGCAGGGCAGGTTCTGGATTTGGATTTGCTCTAGTGATCTTGTCATTGCTTAGGATTTGAGTCTCTTGCACAACTTATAGCTCAGAATAGGTTTGAGTGCTGTTGGGGGATTGCCCCTGGCCAAAAACCCTATTATGCCAGGCAAATGTCATGTTTTATCAAATGTTTGAAGCATGTAGCAAAATGAGGTCTACATTCAAGAATTCCAGACCCTTCCAAAGTATGCTTATCACTTAAAATGGCTTTGGATTATCAGATATGTGATTTAGGATTTGGTTACTGCTTGCAGTTTCTGATAACTGCTCCCATCAGTTTCAGAAGCCAATGAAGCACTTGTTTATTACTGCAAAAAAACTTCAGACCTCGTGGGACATCCAGCAAATATCTCTGTGCTTCTAAGAGAAGATTTGGCTCTGGCTGCATCCACTGTAAGTGGCTGAGTCAAAGGAGGAGGATTTGCCATCAGCATAATCAGAAACATGGTGAAAGGGAAGGATGGGATTAAGACTTGGCTGCTGGCAAGCGTATGTCACTTCAATTAACTGTGCAGAAATTTCTATGCTCAAGATAGTGATAAAAATCAAATGAAGAAGTGTGAAAATGCAGCTCTGGGGCTCTGGCTAGTTAAACATGGAGGTGTGTGTGCACAAACACACAAATGCATGCGGATGTCTTTTAGTGTTTAATAGTACAAATAAAGGTTTTAATCTTACCAAGTGAACGTCAGGGCTGGCACTCAAAATATCAGAAAAGCCAGCTATAGCTCCCCAGCTCCTCCTTACCTCCCCAAATCAAGCTCTCCATCTTAAACCTGTGACCTCACACAGCTCACATCTGCACAGCCTCTCCTGTGCACAGCAGCAGGGCAGCAGAGCTACTTCTCTCAAAGCTTCCTGGGTTTTTCCTTCTGGTTTTGTTCCCCAGGCACAGGCTGCACCTTAAGAGGGTGCCTATACCTGAGGAGAAGTTCTGGTTTTGGGTGGAAAACTGCCTTCTAGGTAGAGTGCTGAAGCCTGGCCTAGTTTGGGTCCACAGAAGACATGGAACAAGGTTTTGAAGGAGCTGGGAGGAGGCAATGCTGTCTTATCAAGAAGAGAAAGGTAGGGTAGAGAACAAGTGTGTCACACCTGTGTCACACCAGCAAATACACCCCTACAGGAATGGGACCCCACACAGGATCCTCAGGGTAAGGGGTGTTTATAACCACATCTCTGGCAAGGCCTTGACACCACTGAGATGTAGGAGTTTCTCCAGTGGGTGAAGCTGCATCACTGATTACATTTTTCAGACCAAGCTTCAGCCAAATTTGAGACAGCAGGAGCTAGAGCAAGACCACAGCAGTCACAGAGCAGCAAACCAGGGACAATGACAGCAGTTGTATGGGCAGACTGGGACATGCATTGGATATAGAATCATGGCATGGTTTGGGTTGGAAGAAAACCTACAGACCACCTGAGTCAAACCCCTTGCCATGGGCAGGGACCCTTGCCCCTAGGTCATGTTGCTCCGAGCCCCATCTGGCCTGGCCTGGAACATTTCCAGGGATAAGGCATCCACAACTACTCTGGACTACAGATGATCCATTGCCATTGCTGCAGACCCCAAAAGGCATTCTGTAGATTTTGGGGGGGAACCCTACAATAAAAGCACAGGGAAACAGGGGTGGCTTATTTGGTCTTTCTTCAGTGAAGGCAGGATCTGTTCCTACCTGAAGGAAACAGCAGCTGTGGGAAGCACCGAGAAGAACAGTGTGATCCATCTTTACTCTAAGCATCTCATGGTTTGCTGTAATCAAGGCAGTAGGTCACTCTCTCTTTTATATTTTGCAAACCCCTTTCTTTGTAGTGGATACCTAGTCTGGGGAAACTTTTTTGTAATCATGGCAGTAAATTACTTTTATTGGCAGCAGTAGGAAAGATTCAAAACTCAGCAAAACAGGATTATTTCTCCAGCACAATAATAACAGGGATTTGAGAAATCTTGCCCCTGTGCTTTATGTTTCATCAACATGAGGCCAGAGGTCTTTCAGCCTGGGATAATTCCAGAAGTGAAAATTGCAGCAGAAATACTTTTTCATGTGTCTCAAGAATTGCCCGTGAAAAGGTCTTTCGTCTAGAAAGTCTGCTTGGTCTTTCTTCCCTGATCTGTCCCCCTCCCACTGACAACATTGTTTTTCAAAACATACATGTGTTTATTTGATGTTCCTTTATTTTAACTGGGGGGTTGATTTCTTTCCTGATTGGGTGGGATGCATCTAATTTTAAGAAAAGAAAACACAACCTCACCAACATTATTCATCCTCATGATTTTGTAAACAATGGTAGGCATCTACAATATATACATATATACATATAACAAGATACAGGCATCTTGTTTTTCCCTCTCGGTGTCTGTTGAGGCCAAAGAAGCAGGAGGGTAATCGTGTCTTTAGGGTAGGAAAAATATATGGTGTTTTTTTATAGACCAACACATATTTCTCCTCTGAAATATATGGCAACATTGCCAGCAGGAGGCTGGGATAGAATAGGAAATGAACAATTAGCTGCTCTTCCAGGAGTCTTCTGTCCTTCTGATCAACAGATCTGGGTCCCTTTAGCCTCTTCGACACAGCCCCAAAATTAAAAAGAACAGAACAACTGCAAATCATAGCCCTGAGACTCCGTCCAGTTCTCACAGACACAGGCAAGTGTGTGTATTTACTGAGCTCCAATTCAAGTGCTCTAATTGTATTTTATAGCTCTTTTCCATGCCTGTCCTGAAGCAGACAGGCAGACAGTGCTTGTCAGCTTAGCCTAGGAAGACCTCTTTAAAACCTTCTGAAGCCATAATAAGTAGGATGTCATCTGAGATTACGAGAACCTGAATTTTAGTGTCTAAAATCTTATTACATCTTAAATATTAAAATAACTGGATTTTTTTTCATAGGCTGACATGTATTAAAATATAAGGTAGCATTGCCCATTGAGGCAAGGATGAGGACAGCAAATCAGCAATCAGGATCTCCAAATGGTGGAAGAGCATTGAGACAGACACCAAGAAGTGTGTCCCTGTCTGTGGCAAGGGGGTTAGAACTGGAGGGTCTTTAAGGTCTCTTCTAACCCAAACCATTCTGTGATTCCATAATCAAAACCAATTGAAGAGAGGACACCTAAGAGCAACTAGAGACTGTTAAGCCAAAAAGATTTTGTCTACTCCTTTGAGAGGTTTTCATTCACATTGAAAAACAAAACCTCCAACATTTGGAAGATTATGAGACCTTGTATTCCAGCCAGTCTTTCTTCTGCTGTACCTAAGAGACACGACTCTTGAAGAGGTTAAGT
This sequence comes from Daphoenositta chrysoptera, assembly GCA_013397915.1. NCBI lineage: Eukaryota > Metazoa > Chordata > Aves > Passeriformes > Daphoenositta > Daphoenositta chrysoptera. Next base: position 127,871 of record VZRO01001897.1, read on the forward strand.
TCTTGGTAAGTAAAGTTCTGAGCAAGCAATTTTTTCCCACTGAGTTGGCCTCTTCAAGTTTCTATTTGTGCTGCTAATGAGGTTCCCACAGTCTCTAGGAAGCTGGTCTGAGTTCTAATTAAACAAGACTTGAGGAACTCTTCTGCCAAAGTAAGTGTTGGATCTGCCCACCCCGTTGACAGAGGAGTCCTGCAGGCTGGATACACGGAGCCTGGAAATGCAAATAACGTATTTACATGGGGAGTTAAACTCTCCAGTGAGGGTGCTCTCTACAGCTGCAGCATTTATTAAACTTTTGCCATCATCCAAAAACAACACTCACAACTTGAACAGTCCCCAAGGCTGGACAGTCTTCCAGGATTCTTCTGGCTATGTTCTGATCAGGAGATCTGGGCTCCTCTGACCTCTTGAACATGGTCCCAGGCGGTAAGAAACAGGACCTTGGACAATATGGCTCTGGGACTCCATCCAGTCCTTCACATAAAATGTGCAGGAATATACATTTACTGGTATTAGAACATGCTCACAGAGATGCAGTATTCCAGAAACAACCCTGGCACAGACATCAGGACTACAAATTCCAGCTTAACTGGAACAACATGTCTCCATGGGCTTCCCAATTTTTTTGAGCATTTACTATATGTATTTTCTTATTATCTAAACCATTTAAATTGGTGAGTTCCAAAATGCTTTCGTTCACTCTAAATGGAAATGCCAAGCCATCCATTCAATGGAAATCACAACTGTGTCCTCCCCATGTGAGTGTCGCTGTAAGAAAAGGGGCTGATTGAAAAACATTAAACCGGCTTCTGTTCCACTCCCATAAGAAAGAGTTTTTCATGGTGTGTTATGCCAGGTCCTGTGATAAGGGCCAGCAAAGAGAGTGGGATAACTCTCCAAGGAGATCTGTAGCAGAGACAAGATTAGTGTCTGTTCATCCCAGGCCAATACAAACCATCCAGTCTGGGAGCACTCAGGCATGTGACAGTGTCTGCAGGCTCTGACCAGACAATGAAGGTTTTCCAGCCAGTGCTGTCATAAAATCCCATAGTCCCCAACCTCTCCATCCAGACTGAGGAGAAGCAATCCTCACACAGCCTGTGTGAGACAAAGAAAACAGCCTGTGCATCTCTTTTAAAGGGATGGGTTATTACTCAGGCCAACCAAGAGCAGTGATGGAGGAAAATGTGTCCAGTTTCCTAATTAAACCCCTTTGTGGAGGCAACCACTTGGCCATGCCCATATTATGAGGCTGGAAGCTTCTTCACCCAGCTAGGGTTGACATAGGGGTGAACAAAGGAGAAAGTTCATGGTACCTCTTCTTTCTACACTAAACTCAGGAAGTCTGTGCCAGGCCCAGGCCTCCAGTGAAGGTAAATCCTCTGAGCTGGTGACTTCCACGTGTTTGTGGTTCCAAATCCCACACTGTACAGATCTGGTCAGAGGGAAGAGAACATTGGAGCATCTCTGGCTTGCAAACCTGGGCACCAGGACATGGGAAGAAGAAGTGTCTGGTGCACACACTGAGGTCTCTTTCCAACATAGAAGGGAACTTTTATAAACACTTAAGTTCAAAGACTCCCTGCCAGGCATGAACAGGGAGGTGAGCCATCCCTCACAGTCAGTAATGACTTCACCTTCAAACTGAGTTTTTATGGCTGTAAATCTAGCTTAGTTTTCCTAGGCCAGTGTGTGCAATAACTTGGAACAATACTTCCCAAAGAAGGGGGTCCCAGATGGCCTGTGCTTGTGTAGGGCTGTGCGAGCTGATTGCAGAGCAGGTCCTATAGGATCAAACCATTAAGGGCCATATACGCTGCAATAAAACTGAGGAAAGGTTCCTCTTGCCAGGAAAATGTTTAATGTTTTTTGTTGATAAAGCAGTGTTATCATGGGAGCTGAGCGCCTTAGAGGAAATATTAACAGTATGTGTGGTCAGATAAGCAGGAAGGCATGAGTAGGCGCTGCTGCACTGCACAGCCCACTGCTTGCTCGAGCTGCACATCAAAGAACCTACATGGAGAGGGACCAGGGAGAGAAATCTAAGGAACTGATAGCAAATATTAGAAGACTCAGCTCTGGAAAAGTCCTGCCCAATAACTGGGGAGCCAAGAGACACAGCACTGAGCATGGAGAAGGGCAGGCTGTTCAACCTACTTGCTCCACAGCCTCCATCACCCCAATCCAGGACCCGCTGGCATCGGTGGATGGACTCCCATCGATTTGACTGGAGCTTGAATCGGGCCCTTTGGGAACTAGGACAAAAGATGAAGTGTCTGACTTTAATTGATGGCTCATCTGTCACCGCTGCCCAAACTCCTGTTGACAAGTAGAGGGAAAAACCCACAAATTAAGTGACCATCGCCTGCTGTCTCTTTTCTTGACGATTGTAAAGGAAAACTTTTGACCTTTCTGCCTCATACATCACAGCTTGGCAGGAGCTGGTTGCTCACCCCGGCTGAACTGTGCCATGCATGTAGCCCCATACAAGAGATGCCTTTCACTTGCTAAATGATCCTTTCTCTGCTCCTCCTTTGCTCTACTACAATAATATAGAGAGGGACAATGGCACAGCTCCATGGCAGAAGGAGGAGGCTCTCATTAGGAGCCTCTTGTTAGGGATGAAAGACTGGCTGGATCACCCTGCTGTCTTTTTCTGCTTCGGACTGATTTCCGGAAGAGTCTGGTGGGAAGCAGGTTTTTACCCTCCAAGCAAGCTCACTAGCAGCAAACTCACCTCCACAGAGCATGGTCAGGATGCTGTCAGTGGGACTGGGGGATAATGAAAGGCTGCTTGGGGCTGGGGATTGCACAGGGAGCCAGCAGAGTCCTGTGGACAGGGTGGGAATATGGAGGGCTCTCCAAGGACTTGAGGCAGTCTTTGAAACCCTTAAGCTTGCCCTGCATCAGTGGGGTCAGTTGCACCCCAGGCAGAGTGGCTGAGATAAGCCCCCTGCAAAGCCCCACAGACGCACAAAAGATAGTAATGCCTGTGAAATATCGTCTGAGCTGTGGAGACACTGAGTGTCTTTGGGATGTGTACATGGAAGCACAGATCCCTGAGAAAAAAGAGAGCTCTTCGTCCAGAACTGCCCATGTCTAAGAGAACACTCCTCTGCCATTAACTAAAGAAGGTGGTGTGGTGGCTTTGAAAGCCTCTGAAACAGATATGATGGCACAGGGAGCTGGTAATTACCAGAGAAAGCGAAAACATGCAGCCAGATGACTGCAAAATACGAATTTTGCTGTAGAATTATTCCTACAGCCCTAGACCAATGTACTGGCCAAAGGCAGGACTTCTTGTACCAGGCACATGCTCCATTGCCCTACCAAGAGCAGACATGCAGAGGCTGCTAGTCACGTGCAGTTATTATGCAGAGAAAGTCTTTCCTAGTTTGAATTCAGGGATGTGCTGCTGGAGGAAAAAAAAACCAAAACCAAATCACACAGATTTAACACAACAATGTATTTGCCACTGTACATCATCACTGCGCCTTGGTGTGGTCCAGAGACTGTCTCACAAACAAGGAGACAAACCTGAGAGAAGAAAATGCTGCAGGTGATGCTGAAAAGGCATTTTTAAGCTTTTCCACAGAGTGCATGTTGCAGTCCACATTCCCACCTTGGAATCTGGAGCTCCTGACAACTCCTTGCTCTCAAAAAGGTCACAGTCAATCATCTCTCAGTGACAGAAAAAATAATCCACCACCAAAGTCTGGATGTAAGCAGAAATTTGGGGCCATTTTTTCTTGACAGACTGTTTTCCCAACTGTGTGGCACTGGGTTATGTTGCAAATGTGGGGTTTTCTACTCCCCAAGTGAAAACCTCTGCCAGATTTGTTCATGCATTTATTTAGTGCGCTGGGGCAAGTCCCCCTGTCAGTGCCCATTTCCTCACCTTTTCCAGGGGGATAGCAGCACTACCATGCCCTGGGAATATTTGGAGGCATTTCATCCCTGCTACAAGGGTGGTGATGATAGTGCATAAGATGTGAAGATCTCAGGTCATCTCCAAACTGCTCTTCACCCCCTGAGCCAGCTGTTTTATTGTGGCAACTGGAAGCAAACGTTGCTTAAAGGACAGTGTTTATCACACTACAGCCCAATGAAACAGTGCCAAAAATGAATCCACTTGATGGCCCTTTTCCTTAAAATCATTCTGCATTGTGCCTCAGCTTGCACTGTGCCTGTGAATTTGGGAACCAAAGCCTGAAAACCTAAAGAAGGCTAAATAATGAAATGCACAGCTCCATATTTTTAAAATCCTGAACTTTTATAGCAATCTATGAGATAACTTGGGCTTTATTCATGACCTCTCACACAGAGAGAATGATCAGATCGGCACTCATGACCTTCCCTGCAGGCTCAGAGTTGTTTCCATGCTCTATAAAATTGTTTAGGTTGGAAAAGTACTTTAGGTTCATCGAGTCCAACCTTTCCCCCAGCACTGCCAAGCCCACCGCTAAAATCTGCCAAGTGCCACATCCACATACCTTTTAAATCCCTCCAGGGATGGCAACACCACCAGTGCCCTGGACAGCCTGTTCCAGTGCTTGACAACCCTTTTTGTGAAGAAATTTTTCATAATATCCAATCTAAACCTCCATGTTCTGACCTTTTCCAAAACAAGCACTTCAAGCATCAGTTTGGGCTAAAGGCAGTGAGGAAGGAAAAGCGCCACTGAGCATGGTGAGGAAATTCAAGACTGTGGGGTAGATACCAATCATTAACCTGGGAGTGACTCACACAGCAAAACTTGGTGTCTGTGCAATGCTTTTTGCAGGCATGTCCACTGGAGCTAACAGAGAAGATAATAAACAGAGCAAAGAAATCCCAAATCCAGTTGCTGACAAAGAGATATTAAAACCATTTTGGTCCCAGTCATACATGAATCTTATGAGACACTTGTACCAGGCATCTCAACTAGCCAGCATCAAATTCTTAGTTAATGGCTGTGGGGAACCGTCTCAGAAATTATTTTTAAAAGTGGCCAGAAAACTATCTGCCTGTAATGAGACTTTGGCTAAATAGGAGAAACAGAACCTGGGGACAAATTTCCTTCACTGAAAAAGCAGACCAGAACATGCTGACAAACCCCATCATTTCCAAGATGTTCAAGACCCACGGGGAGACCCAGCTCGTTGTTTGACAGCTCAGGGGATGGTGGGTTTGAAGGTGTGATCCTGTGGGATTACAACTTCCTGGCTGAAGATGGAAGAGCTGAGCTTACAGCTGGACAGCAAAGTTTGTGTAAACATTCAATGCCCTCTTCAGAGGGGCCATGTCATCCTTCTGTTTGATAAATGTGGGGTGTTATTCTCCAAATGAAACCTTTTTCAAATCCAGGGCTGCTGGGCTGAGCTTGTTTCAGTCACTGTCTAGCAGCGGTGTGAGCAGTCTTTATGGATCCAGAAACAGCAGATTCCTGCTCTGCAGCAGATCTGTGTCCTGAAAACTGATACAGTCCTGAATAAAGAAAAGGAAAAGCAGAAAAAAGATTTGGTGAAAGATGAAGGACTCTGAAAAAGCTGAGGGCTTGAGGTAAGCAGGAGAGAAATGTTTGTCACTGTAAGCAGAAAATCGTAGAATCATAGAATGTTTTGGATTGGTCCTTAAAAATCATCCTATTCCAACCCCCTGACATGGGCAGAGACATCTTCCACTATCCCAGGTTCCTCCAAGCCCTGTCCAGCCTGGCCTGGAACACTTCCAGGGATGGGGCAGCCACAGCTTCTGTGGGCACCCTGTGCCAGGGCCTCACCACCTTCACAGCCAAGAATTTCCTCCTTAAAGACAACATCGAGCAAAGAAATGGCTGCCATCCCCAAATGGATGCCATCCCCAAATGGATGCCATCCCCAAAGCTTCATTTAAGCAACTGTTTCCATCACCTTCTAGTGAGGGACATGGGGCTGAGGAAGAAAATCAAAGTGGTGACACCAGTGCTGGTGTGCAAGGGCAGCAGAGCTATTTCCACCGCAGGGTGTTTGGCCCTCAGTTCTTACAAGGGGGAAAGAATCATTGTTTTTATGGGCTCAGAAAGATGCATAAAAATTTTCACAAGCCTAAAAAAAGAATTGTTCAAGGAGCTCTGTGCGTGTCTCTGGACATGTCATTTCTGCAAGGAAAAAAATTTAAAAAAGATCCTGCATTCAGGTCCCTCTTTTGGAGCAGCACCAGGGGTTAGGTGTTACCAGCAGCTCCCCGCCAGGATCAAGAGAAGCAGCTCACAGCATTGATTTTTGAAAGCCTGGAAGGTATTTGATACCTTGTCCAATGCTCACCGCCTGGCCCCCACGCTCCTTGAAAGAGAAACATCTGTTCCCCTGAGACTTTCACTCCGTGTCATATGGCCACCGCTAAGTGCCTGTCCCCAGGCACAGCGAGAGTCCTGACGCTGATAAAAAGGAGGAGGGGGCTGGGAGCCCAGCTGGGGCCAGAGAGCCTTCCCGACCACAGGGAATGGAGGCGAGATGAAAGGAGTGTGTATTTTCCCAGGTGATTCCAATAGCATCTCAAAGCCCTGGCTTTCTCACTCTGGCTTTAGCCCCAAAACAAACAAACTGGTGCCAATTTGAATACGCTGAGAATACCGATTTGAGCCTCTTGTTGTGTTTTCACAGTCAGCAGTTGCCTGGAATTCAAAGGGGAAGGAAAAAGAAAATAATAATAGCAGATTGATAAGATTCCCTAACCCTTTCTGGTTAAAATCCCAGCCAGGTTTTGCAAAAACGGGCCCAGAGAAGCCAGGGTTATTCCAGCATAAGAATATCAAAGCTAAAAATGAGGGGAGCCGTCCCAGCAGGGATCAGTGAGATAGGAGCTTGCTTTCTCTTAACTCCTGCTGCACCAGATAAGGGCACATTTTGGGCACGTTGAGACCCCTGGGGCTGGAGCATTATCCATCAGCCCACCAAAGCCAACAGCACTGCTTCCAGGGCTCTAGGACAAGCCTCAAATGCTTCGAGTCAGGGGGTCTTCCCACCAGAGCACACTGGATCTGTGTTGGTGATTCCTCTGACCACTCAGCAGGTGCTGGGTGTTTTTAGGCTTGCAGATACTGCTAGAGAAAAAGGGGCGTGGGGAAACATGTTCCGCTATTCCCAGCTGAAGGCAGAGATAATGTGAGGGTGTGATGGCTCCAGGAATCATAGAACCATAGAGTCATTAAGGCTGGAAATGACCCTTAAGATCATTGAGTCCAACCATCATCTGGCATCACCACTAAACCATGTCCACAAGTGCCACACCCACACCTTTTTTATAATACTTCCAGATATGGTGGTTCCACCACTTCCCTGGGCAGCCTCTTGCAATGCCTGATCACCCTTTCAGTGAAGAAAGGAGCTGCTCCCCACACAGCCCCAGTCTTTTTCCATTTCATGTACAGTTAAATCCAGCAGCCTCCCCATCGTGCTGCACAGTTTGGACATTAAGTGTTTCTGTTTCAGACCTAAGGATCACATGCTCAGAAACTTCCCTCCAACTTCCCCACCACGCTCTTATATGATCTGAGCAAAAAAAGGGATTCTCTGGCAGATCTTTCTCCTATCACAACCTTCAGGAATAGGAGCAAAGTGGGATTTAGCAGGGGGAGAGAGGCCACATGCTGCCCACTGGGTCACGCACTGCAGGCAGCATCGCTGGGTTCTGGAGGACAGCAGTGCCCTGACATCCCCCGCCTGTCTGCCAGAGAGGAGAGGAGACCTCTGAGGCCGCCAGAGACAGACAGACAGACAGGGAAGGGACAAGGAGCTGCAGAGCAGAGAGACAAGCTGTCAGGCAGTTAGCAAGGAGGTGAGGATTTGATGAACAATAAGCAAAAGGCTCAGTCTCCGCGCTGATATGGAAATGCCTGGCAGGCAGCAAGGGAAGGGTGTTGGAGCAGGGACAGGCTGGCAAGACGAGCATATAATTAACAGGGTATCAGTTCCCCTAATAAGAGCGTGCTGGGCTAGCAGCACGTTGGCTCCTTGCTGACCCGCATAAGCTTCGTGGGCTCTTCGAAGTCGGCTCCTGGCGGGGCTGGGACACACACAAAGGCACCCACCGTGCTGGCTGCGGGGCCGAGAGGATTACCAGGAGCTGTGATTAGTCCCTGGAAAAGCCTGCGTGTGTTTCGGCTGATGGCAGCCACTCTGATGGAGTGTAAAGAAGGGGACCCGCTGGGCGAATGCGATCTCACCGTCCCCTGGCCTGGCTGCAAAGGGCATCAAGCCTCGGCAGTGTCTCTGAGAGTGGGCATTTCTGCTCGTGTCCTTGCCAGGCGCTGTCTTCCCCCATCAGACCCAGTTTTGTCAGGGAGAGGGATTCAGTGCATATCTTAAATCTCTGAATCCTGGAGTTACAAGAATTGGTAAGAGAAGCATATTGTCAGAAAAGAAAATCAGAAAACCTGAACTAAATCTATCTTGGAAGTCTAAAACCAAAGGGGAGTAAAAGGGTCCCATATTAACCAAGTCTTATGTGACTCTTAAGCTCATCTTTGCTTTTCTGGGATGCTGCAGGGCTGCGATCCCACCTCAGGACTGGCACTGTAGGTGTCCACATGGCCGTGCAGCCTCTCATTATTCCCACCATGGCTGCATCCAGCTCCACTGACTGTAAATTCAAATCTTGCAGGCTCACGAACTCTTTACAGGGATGTCTGAGAATCCCCCTGTTCTGCTATAGGTAGGAAAGAGAGAAGAGCATTAAAGCCGTGGTCTCACATGCATGGCTGCTTCAGCTAAGTCCCCATCCTCTGCTTGTTGCAGGGTGCCTGGGAATGGATATGGTTTAGGGGGAAAGCCTCATTTAGTAGGAAAAAAAAAAAGAAAAAAGAGAGGTTTTATCACCTGGAGGATCTCCACAATCCACTAGAATGACAAAGAAAAAGGCAGAAGTGAGCAGCTGGAAAGACGAGAGATGGTCCTTAAGACAGTGTTAATATAGTTGTGAAACCACAGCCTAAGGGGACGTGTCACTCCATCGCGACTCATTGCCCATCAGGAACAGGGACATTTCTCCCTCTCAGTGCTAGTCAAGTGAGGAGATTTCTGACGTGTCCTTGCAAGGCAGCCTGCCCCCAGACAGTCCCCCCATCAGTCTGTGCAGAGGCAGTGGGGGACACATGCCACCCACAGCAAAGCAGCGTGTTTTGGATCACGCCCTATTAAAAGATCAGCAGTAAACCTCAGAAAACAATTTAAAAATGACAATGACAGATGAGTTCATTCTACTGCGTCTGGAAACACTGCTTGCCCTTCCCAAGGTCAGCCTCTGCCCTGGGGACCAGGACTCCAGTTTGAAACTTCCAGGGGGGAGCTTCCCTCCTGCAGTGGGATCCTGTTGTGCTCCCTTGTACGTTCTACAAACCCTGCTTGGGGTTGTGAGCCTGCGTTTGGGAAAAAGGCCTGGGCTTTCAGCACGGGGCAGACATACTTGCTTTGACTTTATTAAAAGGAAACACAAATATGTCTGCAAATGTAGCCATCTAGGAAAGGATCCACTTTTGTTTCCTAAAAATTAGTGTCCTCCAGTCTATAGCAAGTATTATTCTGCATTTTGAGCCAGCCCAGATCTAATCATTGACAACAAAATAATTCATCTCCCTTGCTCTGCCCAGTAATTACTCCCAATATGTCATTTCAGTGTCAAACTTCCCAGAGTCATCAACCTCCCCAGCATCAGACTCCACGGCGACGTGCAGGGTAGCATGAGCCAGAGACTCCTGCCACAGTCAGCAAACAAGCATGTTTTACATTAGGCACATTAAGGGGAACAGCCTATTGCAAGGAATATTAAATTAAAGGAAAGCAGCAAGGAGAAGGATTCGACCCTGGTTATATGCAGAGGAACACAGGACCAGCCCTAGATTTACAGCATGTGGAGCACACTGTAATTTCCTTGGTCTATTTGTGCTCTCTAAATTTACAGACACACTTGTGTTAAATAACTCCAGGGACAGATGGCAAACTCACTCTTATGTTACCCTCTCTGCATCTCAGGACAGTCGTGTTATGCCATAAAGTCCTTTACCCCATGACTCTAAGAAGGGAAAACCTCTGTGGTCCTACACCAGAGCTCGAATGAGGAGCACAGCCTTGCTGAAGAAGTGTTTGTGTGTGTTTAGGTGTTACCTGACACACCTGCCAGTGCAGCAGCCCAGGGCTGGGACATTTCTTGCCTGTGGCACAGCACCAGTGTTGCAAAATTTGTGCTCAGACCCCAATAAATCAGCAAACCTGTCCTGACTGCTCACCTGGGCAGACTCCAGCTGCACCACAGCCACTCACCTTCTGCAGGTATTCCCCCTCAATCCTTGAAGACCTTTCACAAGGAGGGACACATACTTTTTCCTGTGCTCCAGGCCTTTCCCACCTCCTGTCAGCCTATAGCAGTTGGGAAAAATATGAAATTTTCAGTGAGGATTTACCAATACCAATGCAAAATGCAAACCCATGTCTGGTTCTGCGTCAGTGCTTTGCCACATAGGATGGCTTAGCCTCCAGCAGTGCTATCTCTCATGGTTTGTGGGGCCAGACGCCTCACAAAGCAAGCCTAAAAAACCTGAAGTCCTTGAAACACCAGGAAAAATGGGGAGAGAAAGATTTTTGGGGTGATGCAAAACTGAGACCATGGAAAGAGCGGAGATACCTACAAGAACAACCAGGGTGAAGGGTACTGCTTACCATGTGTGGTGTGTGGGATTACAGGTGAAAGCTTCCATGTGCTGTCCCTGGGATCCATGGTGCATATGAACAGTTGGGAATAAAGTGGGCAGCGCTTGGATCCTCCAAGGGCATGGTTGGGAGATGTGCTCTATGTCCAGGTGCTTGTAGAAGTCACACACTCTCAAGTGTCCCCTGCCTGTAAAGTGAAATGAATTCATGACAGCAGCTGAAATTTATTATGAATTATTATTACCAAATGTGATTTACTTGTGTGGAGTGAAACCATCTCTCAGAGAAAGGGTGGTGGCTGAGGAAGGCACAGCAATACAGCAGCATCTGCAGGTGCCCATTCCCTCCATGCAGCATCTCCCCAGCAGATGTTAACATTGCTGGGGCCATTCTGCCAGATAATATCTTTGTATGGACATTTTGCACCACATCTGTTTTATAACATAATCCAATGTATAACAGAGGCCATATAGTTCTCTGTTGAACCCAAGGTACAGAAGATGAGGTCTAGGAAAGCCCTGCACAAGCACTGTGAGTTGCATACGCACAGAGTAACAAGAGATCACAATTACCCATCTGGAGCTTGTCTAGAGCCGAGGTGCACCCAGGGTTGCAGCAGCTGGATTGAAATAGTTAGGGAACTAGTAGGCTAAGCGATGCTGGACAGGGTGGTTTGGCTCCTTGTGAAGATAAAGGTCAGAAGGAAACTTCAGATCCTCCTCCAGGTGCAGATTTTTCTGCAGCTTGAGCATGCTTGGATCTGAAGGTCTGGCTTGGCCTTTTCCCTGCTGCTAACAGCATCCCATGTGAAATGTGCAGCATGCTGGAGAGTACTAATGCCTTGCAGACCTGGGTTGTGTCATTCCCCAGTGTTATTTATACAGAACTATTTAAAAACACAGGGTAGAACTTGTAGCGGTGTCTAGGTGGAAGGTTCACTTTATCTAATTTTATCCATCTGCAAGCTGCATGCTTTAAACCAACACCCCACTTGGAGACAGCTGAAGTCTTCAAGGCTGCTTCACAAAGAACAGAGGAAAGCCTCTCCGGCATGTCATGTGTCAATCCTAACCTGGATACACATCCTGGGAAGAGAAAAATCACCTTCTGGCCGTGTGTCCTTCTGCCCTAGCCACACAGCCAGCTCTGAGCAGTTGCTGCAGCTAAAGGCGTGACTGTATCTGGGTAGATCAGGTAGGATGAATGGTGTTGGTGTGACTAAAGGACCTGATCCCCATTTTCACTAGTGACTTAGGCAGCCCTAGCCAGGTTGTTAGAGCTGTCAGGGACCTAAAAATGCCAATAATGATTTGCAGGCTGTTACAGTAAGAGGTGCCAGGCAGTTCAGCAGAATGGGGCTCATTAGTCACACAACTGCCTGCTTGCTCTCAAAGAAGCTTCTTCCCCCATTGTCCCAAAAGTCTTGCACACAGCTTGCACACAGCTCCTGAGGCAGACTGTTGGTCTAACTTGTCTGAGCAACTCAGGACACATCATCCCCCAGCTCTGGACTTGGAACAATACCATGATACCAAGAACAGGAGAGAAAGAACAAGCCCAACAAATGCCAATGAAGACCTCAGCTGGATATTGGGAAAAATTTCTTTACTGAAAGGATGGTGAAGCACTGGAACAGCCTTTCCAGGGAATGGTGGAATAACTCTTCCTGGAAGTATCCAAAAACATTTAGATGTGGTTCTTTGGGACATGGTTTAGTTGTGGACCTGGCAGTGTTAGGTTAATGGTTGGACTCAATGATCTTAGAGGTCTTTTCCAATCTTAATGATTCCATTATTCTCTTTTAAATCACATCTTCCCTTCTCTGTAGACATCTGAGGAACTTCAGGCTCGGCCTATCTCTTGATCTGTCTTCTCTTCTTCATGTCTGCTCCAGCAGAAGTGCAGGAGATGCACCTCTGTCTACTTTGCGTCCTTCTAAGAAGAAAAAATTGGGCTAAATCCAAGCAACTCATTGGGAAAGCCGACAAGAAGCTTTCATGAAGTTCCTCACCCTCTACAGGGTGAACAGTGGCGTCATTGGAAGAAAACAGCCAAAAGTGCAGTGGAGGCAGCAAACCAAGGAACAGCTCCTAATACCTGTCTTCTTTAGCATCAGAGACCACATGCTCTGAGGCAGATCCTCTGCCTTTACTTAGCTCTGGGATTATGCTGAGAGTGTCTCCTTAGGCCTGCAGGGCTGGCAGAGAAACCCAGCCCACCTGATGCAGCAGCAAAGTGTCCTCTCTCCACCTGTGTTACTGCTGCACGAGCCAGCGTGGCTGCGTGGAATCCAAGGTGGCCTGACAGTAGTTTCCTCTGTCAGCAAAATCCCAAGGAAGAAAAAAAAACAAATAAAAGAAGAAAAAAAGCTGTTGGGGGAGCAAGCATAGCAACAAGCAGGATAATCAGCTGCAGTTGAAGGTAGGGAGGCTGTTTGTTCCCCTGATTTACCCACTGCATCTCAGAGCTTTCTGCTTTGCAACTCCCATCCCAATGCTCGGAGAGTAAAAACTCCAGAAACGAACTGCAAGAATTAGTCACTGCCAAATGTTCTTTTTGTCTGTGGCTCTTCTCAGTAAACCCAGCAAAGCTGAAATTGTCTTTATTAAGATAATTGCTTTGCTGTAGGCAATTTAATCTGTTGTCTGTAACATGAAGAATGGCTGAAGGAGCTGAATCTGCTCCGTGCCACGTCCCTGTGCCAGGGTGGGAGCCCGAGGCGCTCACTAAATGCCAAGAGTGAGCCCTCCCTGGTGTTGAGCTGCCCAAAAAAAGCTGAGGACACCCCTTTAGAGGCTGCTTTCAACACTCCCTCGCTGTTCCCTTTCCACAGCCCTCCAGCCATGAAGGAAATATGAAGTGCGAAGTATTACAAACCAAGGAAAATCTCACTGTAAAGACAAGGCATTCAGGAAAAGAAACAAACATAAAAATTGAGGGGCACAGCTAGGAAGAGGGCTTTGAAGAGCTGGCAGGGTGCTGGTTAACGCAGAGTGTTTCTACCTCTCCATCAGATCAGGCAGAGACGGAGCAGCCAGAAGGTCAGTGCTGAGTTGAGGAGGAACAGCCAGAGCACTTCAGACATGAAACAAGGCTTGGCAAAACTTTGGGAAATCGAGATTTTTGTCAGACTTTGCAAACTATTTTTGTCACTGCCGTTGCTAGGCATTTGGAGACAAAATAATAGAGGATGGGGGAGAGGATGGCTGTGACGAGAGGGACAACCTCTGTCCTCTCTGAGGCTCAGAAGAATGGATGACCTGCAGATATTGCTTGTTGGCTTGTACACTGTGTACCATACCATCCACCGCTTCCCATTTCCTCTCTGCCTTTTGTTTGTTTTCTTTAGACAGGCTCCCTAGGCTATGTTTTTGCTCTTTTTCCCCTGTTTCAAAGATTTTCACTCTGTTGGATCTTTTCTCTCTGCTCTGAAGAGCTGTATTATGCTGAGGTGGAGCCAAACGTGGACAAACCAACTGCACTGTCTGAATCAAACTGGAAATCCTCCCAACTAGATGCTGCCTTCAGGTTTCTGCTCCTCAGACCTGGTGCCAAGCACTGGGTTATTCTGCATCCATTGAGGGCCAGAGCAGTTTATACCATCATTTTAAAAACCACAGTGGCCACAACAAGGCGGGGTGGTTTCAATCATATAAAGATTTGGTGTTTGCCACTAATGGCCTCAAAGGAGGTGGGTATCAAGAGGATGTGCTCAGCAAGAGCCTGGTGTCTTCTCCAACTGCTTCAGCTGAAGCTGCACGAGGGCTGTGGGTGGTGGCATTGCTCAAAACATTTCACGCATCATAGAATCATAGAATGGTTTGGGTTGGAAGAGACCTCAAAGATCATCCAGTTCCAACCCCCTGTCATGGGCAGGGGCAGCTTTCACAAGACGAGGTTGCTCCAAGCCCTGTTCAACCTGGCCTGGGGAACTGCGGGGGATGGGGCAGCCACAGCTTCTCTGGGCACCCTGTGCCAGGGCCTCACCACCCTCACAGGGAAGAATTTCTTCCCAACATCCCATCTAACCCTACCCTCTGGCAGTTTGAAGCCATTCCCCCTTGTCCTGTCACCCCCTGCCTTTGTCAAAAGTCCCTCTCCAGCTCTCTTGTAGGCCCCCCACTTGCAGATCAGCAAGTTTTATTCTTCTAGGACCAAGTGGGAATGGTTTCACCTGGTGGCATTTGTCCTTCTTTTTGCCTTTATGTCTGAGGACACTGATTCAGAGCAGGTAGAGCTGAACAGGGAGATCCTTCAGACCCTGGGTTAAAAATAAGGCAAACCAAGATCTGCAATGTGCATTGACTGCTTCCAGACCATCTCCTCTGCTGTGTCATCACTCCCCACAGGAACTGCTCATCATTAAACAGAAATTAATAACTAGTCCTTTTTTTTTTTTTTCTTGGGGTTTTTTTTTGGTTTTTTGTTTTTGGTTTTTTTTTTTTTCCTTTTTTAATCCATTGCACAAGCACAGTCTGGAGAACATTTTCTGCAGCTGCCTGTGTGTCACCCATCTATTTTCTCAGAGCCCTGAGAACAATGGGCCCTGGTGTTTGCTGCCAGAGGCCAGGGCACAGGTCTGCCGTGCCATCTGTTTGGGGCAGTGGGACAGCCACCCTCTCCTCCTCCCACCTGGCACTTGCATGGTGGCTCCAAAAATTGAGTCAGATGAGGCAGCCACAAGCATCCTGTGGTGGGCAGGGGGATGAGGGCTCCTTCCAGAATTAGAGAGAAGGTGACTCATGGGATCCCCCTGCTTTTGGGAAGCTGCAGCAGCCAGCTTGGTGTTGGCCAGGGCTCCATGACTTGCACCAGAGTTTGGTCTCCAAGGCTCAGACAAGGCTCAGACACAAATGATTCATCAGGGAGCTAATAAAATAATCAATGCTGGGTATAACACCCTTAAGTAATTGTTGACTGGGGTGCTTCAGGTAACATCTGGGACTGACAAGACATAATTGACTGGCCAAGAGAAAATTGCCGCAGTGCAGATCACTGTCAGAGGTGTCTGCTGCACGTGATGGATATCGCCAGCATGTCTCTCCCCATCTCCTGCTTCCCCAACAGGGAGTGAATCCACCCCACTGGCAACCCCCTGCCTGCCCCCCAATTACATCCACAGCAACCGGATAATTTTAGAGATTGGTCTCCAGCCACTGCCTACCCTGAGCTTTGCAAACAAAAGAAATGATACCTGCTCCTTGTTTTATTACAGGTCTGCTGAGCTCAGAGACCTCAAAATGCCACCTTGCAAATATTAATTCATGATGCTTCACATCTGCCTTTGGTGTCAAGGAAATGTTCACAACCATTCTCAGCTAATCATAAAATCAGAGGCTGTTCCTCACTATTGTTCTCATAAAAAAGTGCTCAGGAAAAAAGTTGGCTCAATCATGTGCTCCATTCATTGCCAATGTTGTCGTTATTTTTAAAAAGCATAACCACTTGCTCATATTTTTGTGCCCACTATAAAGCAGCTATGTTTGAAAACTAGACAAAAAAACATCACATTGGTTTAGCCTCTGGGTTCTTCTGTTGTTTATCCAGAGGTCTAGATAAACTATGGACTGCAGCGAAGGTTAAACACAACAAACTAGAGCAAAGTCATTCACCTGTTTGAATTAATTTACCCATGAAATCTGTTTGTGGCTCTCACAGCTGCAGGGCACTCCTGCACAGTAATCTTCAGTCTGCATGCTGCACCTGCCTCTATATCAAACACCTTAGGCAGCCCCAACCCCAAAAATTTAACCCAAATCCAGAGGGCAAAGGGGAAATTTCACTTTCAGCTGAAACATCTGGAATGCATCAAACTGGCAGTGGTCCCCTTGCACTCTTAGCCCAAATTGCTGCATGTGATCATGTACTTAGGGCTCTGTGGAACAAAAGCACCTTAGCCTGAGCCTAATTTGTGCCAAGTGCTGTGCCAGTAGGTGTGGATGCCCTGCTAATAGAAACTACATGTATGCAGACTGACAGAGGAGCCTGTGCCTTGGCTTTTCTAGCCCCTTGTCAGTCATGTGTTTCCCTCTCTGCAAATTCCCCAGGGACAAACCCAGCACCCAAAACACACATGTCCTCCACAGTGACTTATTTATGGTGCTGAGGCTCTAAATTGGTACTTGTTAAATGTCCTTTGCTTGGGAGTTGGGTCAGGGCTGTCAATATTATAATACAGCCTAATCAATTATCAGTTCTCCCCTTCACACCATCACTCCTCGTCTAACATCTCTGGCTTTTGGCACTGAATACTAATGTGAGGGGCTCATTGGTATGCTGGAGGCTGCCTGTGCATCTCAGCCACGCACACTTGAGAGCATGAAATCCATAGAGGGCACATTGAAAATTCTCACACAGCTCCATAATACCACCAGGACACTTCAGAGCCTCTTACCTATCACTGGCATCAAGAGCTGGCCCCAGATGTCTCGTGAATTTGGCCCTGCCACACTCATTGCCACAGACACAAAGTTACCTTTGTGAAATGCCAGTGACACGCCCAGGAAAAAATAAATCCTTTTCAGTCTGGCTGTACCTTTCTCATTTTTTATGCAAACCTTTCATTTACACACAGCTTCTCCCGCTGTCACACTGAAAGCATGACCTTGAGCAAAAATGCTTTGCTCTTCTTAAGGGACCCAGCAAGTTCCCAGAAAGCACAGAGAGCCCCACAGGGAACTGCAGGATCAGCAGCCCTTTGGGATGTGGGATGGGATACAAAGCAAGGCAGCAACCACCTGGTCTGAACCACTGGTGTCCACCACTTGCTCCTCCAAGAATGGTATTTGTCCGAATTTTATACTTTGATTACTGTATTTCCATTCCTTACGGCATCTGCCTGGCCAGACAAAAGGGCCAAACTGTGTTTGGGGCAAGTGTCACCTCCACCCAGGAGCAGTGGGGCTGAGGGGAGTCCTTCCCTCCACAGCATTTCTGGGTTTTGAGCATCCAGCACTGACAGAGCATACCTGGTGCAAACAGCAAACTGATGTGTGACAAATCCTGCCAGAGGGGTGGGTCCTGGCCACATGGAGAAACTCTCAAACCCCAACCCAAGCTGCCCAGTCTTAACCAGTACGCAGTGAAGGTGGCCTGGGGTGGAGAGGCAGCCTCGAGTCTGTAAGGAAGGACAACTGCAAGTCCCATCCTATTTCTCCTTAGGCAGATGCACCAGTCTTAACCCCATCCACTCCCCTGATTCATGTGTTTGAATGAGTCAGGCCTCTCATAAAAATTATACTAAAGAAATAACAGAGAGAAGAGCAAATCCCTATGGTCCCAGACACTGAGTAACCACAGAGGGACAGATGATCTCTGCCCCAAAGCAATTGTGGTATGGCTGGCTGAGAGAGAAAAGCTACGATGGAAACAAAGAGGGAAAAGATATACCTAAAATCACCCAGCAAGGTAGTGGCAGTGCCAAGAATGGATCCAGCTCCCAACCCTGAGCTCTACTGACCTACTAACCCTACTGACCCGCACAGATCACCTCTCATTTCAGGGACATTCAGAAGAGAAACCAAATGTAAAACAGAAATTAAGGACATGAGACTAGTTAGCCATCTCTTCATTACATCTCTCTGTATCAAGTGTCTGCTCCAGTGTCAGGGCTCGCTCTTTTCATCCATATATACAGTGTTATCCCTCTGTTATCCCCTCTGACTCCAGTCGCATGACCCAACCATGAAAAAATGGTTCTGATTCATTTACATTAAAGATACGGATATTTTAAGGGGCATAGAAGAGCTTCTCTCGTGATTGTTAAATGTCCACAGTGAAGCACACAGAGCATAAGCCACTGGTCATGAAATGTAGCATTTTTTTTCATTCTTATCTTCTTTCTCCAGCTTGCCAGAACACTGCAAGCCATCATATTGATATATAAGCAGCAAAATCTCCCTCCCAGAATGTAAAAGAAATGGTCTTTAAGAAACATTGGCCTTTGCCAGGGAAACACACGGCTACAACTGCAGGAAACACAACACAGGTTATTGCAAATATTAAATACAGGCAACCAAAGGATAAAAAGGAAATGCATGAGCATGGTTTTGATAATTTGCAACAAGATGTGTGGTGCCATAGGGAAATGAACAGAGCTGGCATGCGAATGCACGGATCTGAGTTTTCCAGGCAAGTAAAATTGAAATCAAATAGGATGGAGGAAACAGATTGTTCTGAAGCCAGACTCCAGGCTCAGTTCCTCAGTTAGCTCTCTGATGGAGCATTGCCTTCACTTTGAACCCACTCCTGGGGGAACCGGCATGCAGCGGATGTATCCCATGTGCAGGCCACTCCCGAGTGCTGGAAATGCCTATTTACAAGCGAGGCAGATCAGAGGGAGAAAATTACAGCCTCAGCCTCCCACTCCCATCCCTGCCATCTCTCCTCTGTCTCCCTCACACTGTGCAGAGCCTCTGGCCCCACTTTTCTTGCACTACACCTGAGCAGTCAGCAAAGGCTTCGCTGCCAGAAGTGCTCCCTCAGTCAAGGGACCCCTCCCCTCAAACCCACAGGCACATCCCAGAGACCTTGGGGAAAACAGCCATCTGGTCTTGAAAGCCAATGACGGGCACTGAAAAACCTTCAGGAGGGGTGTGCTGCTGACAGCAGAACTGGGAGGCACAGCAAATCACAGCACTGGAGGGACCTGTCCCCAGGTTGGGGCATGAGGGGACTTTGGGGACCCATTATTGAGACCTATAGTGTAATATTCCAGCATGAGCAATCAGACGTGTGTTCTGCCAGCCATCACACACTGCAGTCTACCTCTATAAATTAGTCTCTATTTTCCTCTTTTGTAAGGAAAGAGGAGGAGGAGGTGAGTCTGAAGCCCACTGCCACATCTTAGAGAAGAAATCCTATATTATTAATATGGCCATCCATCATACTGCCTGCTCCATAGTAAACGCGCTCCTTTTAACACAGAAATCAATCCTTTCCTATGGAAAGGAAACAAATGTAATCACTAAATGTTGCTAGTCCTTCTTGGCTTTTGTGTCTGCGACCCTGAACAACTTGATATTCTCTGTGGATTTTTGGTGCTGACCAGAAGTTGAACTTGTTGCAAGTGCAGTTACTGGAGGGAGCTGGGAGTGTCCCATCTGAAAGCTATAAAGAACTCCATGAAAAACAACAGAAAACACTCCTATGTCTGCAACAGATTTATTTGTTGGATTAAGATAGTCTTCCCTAAAGTTGCATTTTAGGGCCCAAACTCAGGAAAGCATCCCAAATCAGGATATCACTTAAATGATTAATTTTAAAGCTGACGTGCCAAGCACACAATCTGTTGGCCAGCTTCAATCTGCACAACATATTCACTATAGGTCATATTTTCCAGAACCTTATTTTTCTTCCATAAATTATTTTTCTTGCATTCCTGACTGCAAGGACCAGCAACCTGGTACACCCAGAGTAGCAGGGTCTGTCTGGCTGTGTGAGCAACCAGCAGTGATGCTGAGGGGCAAATATCATTGCTTCAGATGGAAGTCAGAAATTATCCTTCCCATCCCACACAGTGATTCCAGGCCAGTACTTCCAAATTCCTGCTTTGTACCCCACAGTTCCTCTGGATCTCAAAGTGGAATCTCACTCCTACCAACCTCTCCAGGTCCTCCAGAGTGTCATGCTCATTTTGAGCACCCAAGTCCATGCCCTGTGCTCCCAGGGGAATTTGGCTGCAAGTTCTCTGCATAGCTCAAATGTCTTTCCTGAATGAAGACCTAGGGAAAAAAAAAAAGAATTTAGAGAAATCTAACCAGCCATCTAAGGAGAGAAAGGAGGAATGCAGAGAATGAACCCACCAACATCAAAACCCAGGGAGCTGCCTCTTAGCCACCAGACAATCTTGCTGATAGACTAGATTTTTCTCACCCCAGCTGGGAGTAATGTTTTCTTTCTTTTTTTTTTTTTTTTTCCATTTGCTGAATGTGTTCATTGTACAGAGGGCTTTTTTTAAAAAAAAAAAAAAAGACAACAGACATTCATGGCTCCCAGCTGTCAAAAGCCACAAAATGCCTGAGGCTGTCTGTCTTCTTGCAAATGCCGAAGTCATTTTCCTGTAGTGTATGTGCTAATTAATCAAGTTTCAGACTCGTCTCAGTCTATATCATTGTCCATAAGCCAAGAGAGACACTTTGGGGTCAGCAAAGTAACACAGCAGCACCAAATCTATTCCGGCATTGTCAGATGCAAAGGCCTCAGCTGGGCTCTTCTTCCACTGAAGTAATTAGGTTTTTATTTTAATCTGGCTCAATTCAAAGTCAGGAATAAAAGTAATATCTACAGATTGGACAAGTGTTTGCTTGAACATCATTGCCAAAAAGAAGCAAAGCCCCAGACCTATCAAAATTAAATAGCTGTGGTGGGTTGACTTAACTTCATCCCCTCCAGACCTAACACAATAGTGTTTATTTTTCACTGAACCACCAGACAAGGACCTGGCTGGTGACTGGTGGTGTCCCCCAAGCTCCTTTTGCTGAAGTCCTGAGAATAAACAGGGTCCTGGGGTGCGGATATGTGGGGGTTGCCAGGAGGGAGAACAGCACATTCACCATTTGCTGCTGGAAAAACATATCCATGCCCAGGGTTCTCACTTCAAAAGGAAAGTTGAAAAGCTCTAAATGGTTCAGAGAAAAGCTCTAATAAAGGGGGAAAGCTGGTTTTGAGTGAAAGGTTAGAAAGTCAATCTGCTCTGCTAATGCAAGAGAGAGTTCAAAGATGCCGATGCTGAGGACCATAAATATTTCAAGAAGAGCCAGTTTCCAGTATCAGAGCCTCTCCCAACCAGCAGAAACAGAATGACATCACATAGCCACTGACTGGGCTAAAGACATTCAAACTGTAAATGTGGAGCTACAGAAATGGAAGGGTGGCAGTCGTGAAGAGGTGGAATGGTCTCACCAGTGTTCCCGGGATGCTCATGCGCTCTGGCTCAGCCAGGGATAGAGGCAGCACAGCTCTGGCACTCACTGTGCCCACAAAACCCTCTCATTTTGCTCATGGCCACAGGGATTGAACAAGTTAAAACTGAGGCCAGTGAAGAGCAAGCAGTGATGTGAGCCACCACTCACTGCCAGCTAAGCAATATCGCCTGCGGGCCCAACCCAACCAACATGGGGTGGAGCAATTGGATGTAATCGGCCCTTCTTGACATTCTTACCTCTAGAGAAGCCACAAAAGGACCTCCCACATCTCTGTCAGTGGCAGAGGACCTGGCCCTGACATCAGAGCCCAGCAGATAGCTCACAAGGCTCCTCTCAGCTGAGGATTACCTCCATGCCTCATAATGAGATATTTCATGTGCTGCTCTTCTCTCTTTTAAGGTAGGTGGAGGGTCAAGGCAGGTTGGCTTCACATAGAAGCATTTTTCACTTGTCAATAATTCAATTAATGGCTGTGAAAATGCCCGTCAGGAGTCTGGTGGCAGCCAAGTGATCCGAGGGTCACCGTGGAAGGAGAAGGAGCAGCAGAGGGAAGAAGCAAGACATATGAGCATGCACTCCTGGGAGAAAAACAGGATCTTTCTCCATCTAATTTCATTCACAAAAAAGCTTTAACATAGAAGGTTGGTGTCTTGCCTCACCATTCAGGTCATCTTTTAACTGCTGATAATTTCAATTTCAACAGGCACTTAATGTGCTAATCAAACCTGAAGTTTCTCAGCAGGATAGAAAATCCCAAGCATGGACATGATTGTTTGGCTTTAAAAAAAAAATTGGAGTGTCGAGAGAAAAAAAAAACAAACCACATCTTTTATAGGGATTATTTATTGTTCTTTTTTGCTTATTATTGATCCACACTGGTCGATTTTATATCCAGGCACACGTTGTCTCATCTGCTGCATCCCAGAGTAGCAAGGACACCACACGGGGCAAAGTAATAATGGTAATGTTTCTTTTGCCATTAAGCACAGCTCTTCTTTTTCTCCAAAGGTGACAACAAAGCCAAAATCTCTCATCTGCCATCCCTGCTGACAAGGATTGAGCACCTATTCCCTTCAGGAGCAGGATTTAAAGTGGGTAGGGACGCAGATGTGACACAGAAGTTCAGGACAGTGTGGGCACTTCAGTCATAAGTCCACTTTCCTTGGATTCCCATGCCAGCCCTGGGGCTGGGGACCCAGCTGATGAAGAGCCTTCATGGGATCCAGGCTCCCTCCCCTGCTTTGCTGTGGGCTGCTGTGGGTGGGATCACAACTAGGGAGAAATGTCTCCTCCCTTTCCCCTGACTCATGCTTATAAAATCCATCCTCTTGGAGAGACCAGCACCCCAATAAATCCTGAAGTACCTGGGTGACACATGGCTGTGTGATACGATCAGTCCCAGAGGGAGGCAACCCCTGCCTGACACGATAAACTGATGGGTCACACTGGCTAGGGAGGATAAGGAAACTCCCAAGGGATGGTCAGAGCCTTCCTCCGGCCCTTTCACGAGCAGAGTGCTCCCTGAGCAGGCTGGGGTTTGACAGAGCAGGAAGAAAAGGGTGGAATGACTCACCCAAAGCAAAGCAGCCTCTTCTCCATTTGGGAGGAGACATCAGGATTGATCCAAAATCTGTCCCTCCAGCCAACCCTTCACAGACAGCATGTGGCATCCGTGCCTGATCATGTCAAGGCAGATAGTAATTGGACAAGGGGGAGTGGTTTTAAACTAAAAGATGAGAGATTTAAATGTTTGGAATAAATGCCTCACTGTAAGGGCAGCGGTTCAGGTTGGAACCTGGAATGGGTTGCTCAGAGAAGTTATGGATGCCCCAACCCTGGAATTTTTCAAGGCCAGGCTGGATGGGGTGTAGAGCAATCTGGTCTAGAGGAAATTGTCCCTGCCTGTGGCAGGGGGTTTGGAACAAGATGATCTTTAGGGTCCCTTTCGGCCCAAACTATTCTACGATTCTATGATTCCACGCTCGTGTTCAGCCCCAGGTCTGCCGTGAAGTTGTCCTTGTGAGGGTCAGCCAGCCCCCTCTGAGACAGTTTTCATGGAGATGTGGAGACAAAAGCAGCCACTTCTGCAGGATTTTCCTCCTCTCTGTGTACCTGCCAACAGCAAGTGAACTGGGAGCTTTTTGCTCAGGCAGCAGCACACAAGGGCAGCTGTGATGTTAAGTCGGTTTTCAGAGGCTCAGCAGGCAACCTTGTGGGGAAATACTCCAGCTGCTTTTCAGCCTGGGTCCTCTTGTGTTTTGTCTTCCAGAGAAATCCAATTAACCTGCTTCCTTTTGCACTTAGTGTTTCTAACGTCAAAGAGCATCACCTGGAAGACCTTTTAAAGGCAAAATAAATGCCTTGGCAACTGCCAAGATATTTCCAATAAATCCCAGCTGTGGCCTTCAGACTGCAAGTCCAGGAGACATTTCCCACATCATAATTTCTCTCTTTCAATATCCTCTGTTTCTGGGGAAGTATTGACTAAGTGTTAAGCCTCCAGACTTCATTTTTGGTTTGATCCCTTGAAAGAGGAAGAACCCCTCATTCAGTTTATCTGGAAATGCTGGTACAGAAACACTGATCGCTGTGATTAATTGTCACATCTGTAGGAGCATCCTGTTAAGGGAAAAATTAGACTCAGTCCTACATGGGTTATTTACAACCCAGCTGCTCCAGCCATTAAAATTGCCCTAAATAACTGTTTCCCCCACCACAGTCTGAACAAGCAGATTAGTCCCTGAGATCACAAGCCCCCATGTTTTCCAGCTCAGTACATCTCATCACGAAATAAAGGCCTTGCTTCAATAAATAGCAGTGTTGAGGGCACTCCTGCTGGAGTTGGAGTTGGAGTTGCTTCCCTAGCAATGCTTCCACTCTGGAAAGCACCTGCTCTGAGCACTAAAGAAACCCATGAGAAATAACCTTGGATTTTGTATGTTTATATCTGCGTAGCTGTGGAAACACAGTGAAGAGGGGTGGTTTTTGTTTTGCAAGGCAAATAGAAGATCCGTGATATCCTTCAAGGATATTCCAAGGCTTCCCTCACATCCTGTTGCAAGCAAAGACCTCTAGCCCAAGCTGTCTCTTTTCTTATGTAAATGCCTCTCTTTCCCTAGCATAGATCAATCCAGTGCTGAGCACATTTCTTGGCATCCTCACCCCTAATTGCCCTCAGGCTGTTGCAACACTTCAGATGTTCCCGTCTAGATGTAGTGACCAAAGGGTTGACTTGGCATTGGAGGAGGCTGGGCTGACCCCTGTTCTTGCTGAATCCACACTCCCAGTGGGGTGTCTGGGATACACTCAAGGAGGCTGCTTGAGAGATGAATCACCTGTTGCTTGGGATGAAATTGATTTTTTTCTCTCCAGCTTGCTGGAGTTAGTGCTGAGGTGGCTGCAGGCAGCAGAGAGGCTGGAGAGGACAGGGCAGAGCATCTGCTGGGATACATCCTTGTTGGATCCTCATGCAAACAAGTGCCCCAAAATTATCCACAGGAATGACTGAGCTTAAGCTTTTCACTTCCACTGCATCCTTCTTTTCTCCTTTCTGCTCTGGCTCTTGTCCCCATTTCCTTTTCACCGCTGCTGGGTGGGCTCCTGCTGCCTCCTTGTATCTGGTTTCATAAAACCATGGAATAATAGAATGGTTTTTATGGGAAAGGGGCTGCAAGACCATCCAGTTCCAACCCCCTGCAACGGGCAGGGACACCTTTCACTAGGCCAGGTAGCTCCAAGCCCCATCCAACCCAGCCTTGAACACTTTCAGGAATGAGGCATCCACAGGTTCTCTGGTTTCCTTTCAAACATGCAGCCCAAGCCCATGCACTGACCGAGCTGTTCTGCCCAGCAAGTCACCACACTGCCCCACCACCAAAAAGATCTCTTTTTGAGAGCAGAGCAAACCCCCCTTGCATCTCTGCTTTCTCCCTGCTTTCCAACCCATCAAGGAGAGTCAGTACCCCTGCAATGGGAGCAGACAGAGACTCTATCCCTCTGCCAGCTCCAGCACTGGCTTTTGAATAATACCCTTCTTGGCACAGAAAACCCTTGAGCCAAACCTACCCTTGAGCCAAACCTACATGGGCAGTGATCAGCCCCTCACAAAATCCTCTTGCAAACTACCTTCTGCTTACGTCACATCAGAATTTCTTTCCCAAATGCCTGCATGGCACCAAGAGTGCTGATTCCAGCCTGAGCCCTGGGCACCTCAGTAATGTTACTAACAGGCACAACCTATTAGTGCAACCCATTTATTGCATGTGCCTCGCACACGAGACTGCTTTTAATGATGTCTGCGTGCACAAGCTGTTGTTCCCTGCAGCAATCCCGGCAAACAGAGTAACCTGGGGCAGCACAACAAGCTTGTCTAAGGCAGGGCTAAGTAGGTGATGATAAACTCTCACCGCCATAATCGAAGCCCATGCACACAGCACCAGATGTGTTCTGCGTCCTGCAAAAAAGGCTCCAGGCCAGCTCTTAGTGACGTGTGAGCCAAAGGGTTTTCCCAGAACTAGGCTGAGCCTGGCATAAGACTTGGGAAGGGAAGTGCTCCTTGGGGCAGGACTATCCTCCAAGACAGTGCATGGGACACCACCAGGAAAGGGCCATGGGACCAGCATTGTCCTCCTTTGGTGACGCAGGAACAGAGGCTGCAAAAACACCCAGGCAATTTCTGGTGGGGGACATGTATTGATAGGACAAGAGGGAACGGCTTTAAACTGGCAAAGGGTGGGGTTAGATTAGATGTTAGGAAACAATTCTTCCCTGTAAGGGGGGTGAGGCCCTGGCACGGGTTGCCCACAGACACTGTGGCTGCCCCGTCCCTGGCAGTGTCCAAGGCCAGGTTGAACGGGGCTTGGAGCAACCTGGCCTAGTGGAAGGTGTCCCTGCCCATGGCAAGGGGTTGGAACTGGATGATCTTGAAGTTCCCGTCCAACCTGAACCATTCTGTGATTTTCCAAACTATCTGTTGTAGCCACACTCTCAGCCTCATCTGCAAAAGACCCAGTCCTCAGGACTGGAGGTTGCTGTTGTGTTTATTAGGAAGAACTTCTAAATTCTGCTCAGGAAAGCATAAACATATGGAGGAAAGGAAAACCTGGATTTGGGTAGGATTCAGTGGCAGGACCAGACAAGGAAGCCGTGAATGGGAGGCAGGTAGCCCCAAACAGACCTAGGGGGAAAGTATGGACAGTGAGAGAGAATTAGGGCTGACTGAGAAAATCACTTCTGGTATTGTCCAAGTTTGCAGTGTGTGGCTTGGCAAGCCTCTCATCTTGTGTGCAAGAGCCTCCAAAAGGGAGGGTACGGGAGCTGTGTTGCTGGGGGATGTTTGGATCAAGACAGCATGGTGAGGATCAGGAGTCAGCTAAATCACGTAAATCAGTGGGATTTCAGGGCCTGATCTCAAGGCTTTTGAGGTTAATTAAGCATCACTGCAGATCTGAGACACTGTGCTTCAGAGCTCTTTCAACATTCAAGGCTTGCAAGCATTTTCTTGATGTGTAATAAATTGATTCATTCTTGCCAGGAGCAGAGATAATGTGCTATTGATGTCCTTAGGTATAGGTGTCTTCATGGACATTTAACATAGCTCTTCCTTTCTGCATTAAAAAAAAAAAACAACTAAACACTTAGAGAAAATCTCGTACTTAATATCTAATTTAAATCCCCCCTCCTTCAGCTTAAAGCCATTCCCCTTTGTCCTGTCACTCCATGCCCTTGTCCAAAGTCCTCTCCAGCTCTCTTGGAGCTCCTTTAGGTACTGGAAGGTGCTCTAAGGTCTCCTCAGAGCCACAAGACCAGCTCCCTAAACACGACATCGTTTTGCAATCATGCATTTCCTCCCCCTTCCCAGCTTCAGTTTGTAAACTATTTGTATGCTGATGGTTTTTAAATAGCTCCAATGAGGATTTTACATACAGGGAATGGCAGAGGAAAATAAATCTGTGGGCTGGACATTTATGTAAACACAAATTCCCTGCAACAGCAAGTTCCTCACTGCATGTGGCTCATTTTACAAAAACACACCATCAGATAAAGGCATGTACGTGATTCATTTGCTGCTGTGTGATGTGGTGGGGCTCTTGAATGAGAAGTTTAAATTATCCTGCTTAAAATCAAAGTCACAGGACTTACAGGCTGAGGAAGCATGGCTAAAGGCAGGCTCAGTTTCTAACAGACATGGATTTTTCTGTGGGTGCTAAAAACTCTGATGGTGTCTAGGAAGAGGTTTCATTTAGTTGTGCCAAGCTGTTGGTCATAGGAAGTCATAATTATATCTACTGGCCTGCTCTGGAAGCTGTTACAGGCTTGACATTCACTGCCAGTGGAAGTTTTATCTTCCCTTGCTTGTGCTAGAAATATCGTGGTCCCACAATGATGGCAAAGAGCTAGACAATGCAAAATATTAGACCAAAATAGATGGGTCCTGTCTTTCAGCAGCGCTGCTGTCTTGCTTAATATCTAATCTAAACAAGATAAAAAGTACTTTGGTGTGGAGATCCAGGACTCTCTGCAGTGAAATCCTTTAGCCCCATTCCTCAGAGAGGAAACTAAAGCTCTGGTAGAGTTGCTTCCAGTCGGATTTGACCTCCCAATCCCCAGCCTCTACGTCCTGGCCACAGTCTGCCTAGCCACAGTGGTTACTCATATGACACAGGGAGGGTTTCACATTTGAGCTCAAAATCCTCTTTTCTCCCTTAAGCTTGTGTAGGAAATGTGAGGAAATGTCCAGTTCCTCCTTCACACCACCAGCAGCCCCATGGTGGGTGCACCAGGGAGCTCTTCTCACAGTAAGACGTCTCACTGTGAGTTATCCAAGTACAGTGCCCAGGTATGACTCGTACAGAGAAAGAAAACCCTGGCCCTTAGTCCCCCTGCAGTAAAACTCCTTCCTCTTCCCCCAAATCTATCCCAGATCTTCTGGTCACAGAGACCTTCTGGCACAAAGTGAGCCCCCCCTCTCTGCCTGTATTTCGGAGAAACTGGGTGAAGACCACCTCCAAGCACAGGTCTAAAGAATTTTGGTGGGATTGGTGGGCAGGTTTGCTCTGGAGAGCAGGCTGAGGTCAGTGCACAGAGTGAATGAACCTTCTGAGCATGGAGGATCACCCCCCATGACCAGAGGCAGCACATCCTTGGTCAGCACTCCAGACAGTGGTGGGGAGCAAAATTCTAGGCACTGGTACCAGAGAAAAACTGTTCAGCCATCACGAAATGCACTCACCAAGGGAGCTGAAAACCAGGCACTTCAGCAAAAAGCTTAAAGTGAAGTGTGTACATGGTTCTGAGTCCCAGCACTGCCCCCACAGTCCATCTGCTGAGAGCTCCCCCTCCTCTCCTAAGGGATGTGTTATTCCCAGCTACTCTCCCAGGACCAGGGAGGAAATTCCCTTTTTTGAACACACTAGTGCCAGTGTCGCACAACCCTGGAGCTTCCCTAAGAAGCCTGCCCACGTTTTGCTCCTGACCACAAAGCATTTGCTTTACATTTAGCAGGAACAACCAGTTTAGTGTTTGAATGAATGATTGGTGTTAATTAGTATCATTCAAAATTAAAATAAAGGTCAGAAGAGGGTAAGCATTATCAAAGGGCCTTGTTTGCTCAAAGGAAACATTAATGACACTTATTCAGGGTTTCAAGATAAACTTGTTCAGGCACTGAGTTAATGAAGAAATAAACACTCCTCTCCAATGAACGTCACTACTCCTCAAACACAAACCACATGTCTTTCATCTCAAGGTGTGCCCTGCCCTATCTTTCATCTCTCCTGGCTGTTTCATTCGTCCTCACTCTGGAGATGCCAGCTCCCCTCCCTGAGCAGCTGCAGGATGGGCCCACCACCAGTTCATTGTTCTGACAGCTTCCCCCTGCAGAGCTGTCACCCAGAGACTCCTGCAATGACATCTCACTGCCCTTCTTCCAACTCTCCTTCATTATGAAGCAATGGACACAGGGGAGTCACAGGACCTGGGATTATGGGGCAGGTGCTTTCAGGACCTTACATTGACCAGCTGGTCCAAACAAGCATGCGTTCCTCTGCTTCCACCCTAAGCTGGCCATCCAGAGGGACCTTGACAGGCTGGGCCCATGTAAACTTCATTAAGTTCAACAAGGTCAAGTGAAAGATCCTGCAGCTCAGTCGGGGCAATCCCAAGCACAGGTAAGAGATGGGAAAAGAATGGGCTGAGAGCAGACATGAGGAGATGAATTTAGGGATGTTGGTGGACGAGAGGCTGGACATGACCTGGCAATGTGAGCTGGCAGCCCAGAAGGTCATCTGTGTCCTGGGCTGCATCCCCACAGCATGGGCAGCAGGGCGAGCGAGGGGAATTGTCCCCCTGCACTCTGCTCTGCTGAGAGCCCACCTGCTCTGCTGCGTCCAGCTCTGGGACCCCTGGCACAAGAAAGATGTGGAACTGTCAGAGCAAACTCAGAGGGGGCCATGAAGATTCTCCGAGGGCTGGAGCACCTCTGCTGTGAAGACAAGGTGAGAGAGCTGGGGGTGTTCAGCCTGGGGAAGAGAAGGCTCTGAGGGGACCTTCTAGAACTTTCTAGTACCTAAAAGTCTACAAGAGAGCTGGAGAGGCATTTTTTATGAGCGCACGTAGCAATTGGACAAGGGGGAACGGTTTCAAACCTAAAAAAGACTGGTTTATATTAGATATAGGGAAGAAATTCTTCCCTGTGAGGGTGGTGAGGCCCTGGCACAGGTTGCCCAGAGAAGCTTTGTCTGCCCCATCCCTGGAAGTGTTCAAGGCCAGGTTGGACAGGGCTTGGAGCAACTTTGTCTAGTGGAAGGCATCCCTGTCTTTGGCAGGGCGGTTGGAATGAGATGGTCTTGAAGGTCTTTTCCAAACCATTCTTTGATCCTCTGACCTGATGCTCCTGGGTTTGCACCTCTCTAGGTAGATGCACCACCAGATCCTAACCTGCCATGGTCAGGACCACCCTCCTGCCCCATGTCTGTGCAGCACCTGGTGCAACAGAGCCCGGTTGAGGGTCTGTCTTGGGATGACTTTATGATGTGTATCCCCTATCACCACTCTATGCCCAGAAGATGAATTCTGTGCCTTTAAGCCTGGGTGCGAGAGAAAACTGAGCAAACTTTTCAAAACAATTGCTCAAGGACACACAGCTCTCTGCTCTTGGCTCGGCAGCAGGGAGAGGGGAAGAGGCGGCCTTGCTTTTCAGCCAGCTTTCGGCTTTTTCTCTCCGGNCATTATTATCCTTTTCCCTGTGTGTTTTGTTAAATAAATAGTTTTTATCTCTTTCACTTTCCTTCGAGGAAATTTTTATTTCTTTCCTGAACCTGGTGGTGGGGGGAAGGGGTGGTGGTACCCTGCCTCTCCCTCGGAGGATATTCTCCTTTAAATTTTGGCCAAACCGGCACAGGGTCCCAAATACACAGGATGATGTGTGGGTCCAGATCCTTCCCAGCTGCCTGCAGGTGCTTTCCTGGTGCAGAATAAGCCAGAAATAAATTAACTGAACTCTCACCTGAGAGCTGGGTCACCTTCTGCAGGTGCTTCACTGCATTGACAACAGAGGGAGCCCAAGGATGTCTGTGCTCCAGAGTGAGGCACCTCAGGCAAATTTAGGGTGGGATGAATCCTGGGCTAAACAAATTTTAATACGTTCAGAAACCAGCAGTAGCAGCATTCACCAATATTTATATATACACAGAGGGAAAAAGGGAGGGAAAGTGCGAGCACACCCTTTGGCTTCTCCAAAATGCCATAAATCGCTTTCAGGAGAGCACAATGCAGCAAGTTTTGCCTCCTGCCCCATCTTTCACACTGCCAATAATTTGGCAAACCCTGCCCTGCCATCAGCAGTGGAGTGAGGGGTCTGCAGAGAAGAAATTGGGGTGCAGAGGCTGGGGGCTTCCAGGCTGCACCATGCTCCCTGCGCTAAGCACACAGCGCTCCAGCTACCACTGCTAAAACCACTGAAGGCTGAGGAAGATGATATTTCCATCTTTTGGAAACTAAACCTACACAGCCATTGTCATAATCTCCCAAATTCACTCAGAAGTAAAGAACAGGCAGAGGTCAAACTTTTCCTGGCTTAATAGAAACGTTATCAAAAATTTAACCACTTCCCTGCTGGCAGCTCATGGATCTCCAATTCCCAACAAAGATTCCCATGCGATGAACACACACAGGCCTTTGTAGCAGTGAAATTTCTGTTCTCCCCCTTACCTGTGCGCTCAGGCGACGCAGCCAGCAATGTTTCCGACACTGGCAAGGACAAGTAGACCCGGTTGCATGAGGACCATCTGTGGGGAGAGGCAATCCTGCATCCATCCCGCGTCCTATCCGGCTGTAGGCACCCAGCAGAGCCGCTCTGCTGTGCCAGGAGCACACGCGCCAGCCTGACGCTGCCGCTTCACCCCATCTCACACACACAGGAGAGAAGAGGCAGGAAAGATGGGCTTTCAGGGGGAGCAGATGGGCACCTGTCAGCAGCCATATGTCAGGAGATCAGTGCTTTGGATTGTGCATTAACCAAAAAAAAAAACAAAAAAAGGAAAATGGGAAAAAGCCCCACCTTCTGTAAGATCTTTAATCACATGGTCCTCAGATGCTATGTGGAAAAAAAAATTGGCAGCTCTTCCATTTTTTTCCTGAGTGAACAGGAGCAAAGCAGCCTGGTATCCCACATTTATCACAGCACCCTTAACCCTTTTGGGAAAGCAGCAAAGAGGGGTCCACTTCCCTGAGTTATTTCCCTCTGGAGAAGAGGGCAGCTGCATACAGGTGGCCAGCCTGGAGAGCAGGAGCCACAAATTGGTGAAAAGTTTGAACCCTGCAGCTCAGCACCATCACTTCACAAAAGGTCAGGATTTAATTCAGATCTATAGGTTGACAGTCATAAGGATCCCAAGCCCTGAAAGTCGATAGCAGACACCAAGTGTGACACATTAGACAGTGATGGGGTGAAGATGCTCAAGTAACTTTATCTTGCCTACCAGACCTCTGTGTGGAGGCTGTTTGCTCCAGCCCAGCTGTCTCTGAGCTCAGGAGCCATACGGCTGGTGGGACTTCAGAGAGGGAAATCAAATTCAGAGACAGCAAAGCAGGCGGTTTTTTTGCTTTCCGTGTCCCTGCTCAACTCTTGGCCTCCTACTCTCAGAATGAATTTCTGGGAGGTTCTCAGCCCTGCCTGCTCTTTAGCAGACTGCACTTCCAGCTACAAAAATAGCGCAGACACTAAAACGATCTTCGGGAATCAAATAAGAGCTCCTCCCAGGAGGAAGAAAAAAAGGTTTCTTTCTTCTCTTTTCTTTTTTTGTTCTTTGTGTTTAAGGAGGCTGATGTGTTACAAATATAGATCATGATTTCCATCCCAAAGTGCTTTGCAAGAGCTCGGCTGGCACCTCTGAGCAGAGCTGGCAGCAGGCACTGCTGGGATGAGCTGTGCAACTTCACAGAGGAGTACAGCCCACCCCAGCCGCTCACAAAACCTGTCCAAATAACTGCACAGCAGAACTGCAACAGACCTTCTGGTGTAGACACTACCAAAGATGACAGAAAACACTGTTTTCTGGCATTATTTCCTCCTAAAACACAGCTCAGAGAGGAAAATGCAGAGGTAAAAGCTCTGTCACATCACAGGTTTCTGTGGTCTTGGACAAATCACCTTTCCCACTCAGTTTTGCCAAGGAAAGCCTTAGGGAGCCTCCCACATCTCCCCCAGTTTCCAGCTGGTCACTGCACTCCTCCCCTTGCCAGGGGTTGATGGTGACCAGACTCTCCCAAGCCACTTCAACTCATTAACTCAGGACGAGTGCCTGTGTTGGGTCAGTGTTCTCCCATCCCTGTAGCTTATATCAGCTCTTGGAGGGATCCCACCAGTCCTGGAGCCGGGGAGTGATAAGCCCTGGGAACGTGAGGGTGGGAGAGGGGAGGGAAGGGAGTGTGGTACTTCTGCCAGTCCTTCCCCCCACTTGCTGCTTTTCATGGAAACACATTAGAAACCTTTCTCTTCTCTAAAATGAGAGCTTCATAACTCCCTTATCTGCGTATCATTACTGATAAGAACTCTGATATATGTGTCCGGTCATACTGTGAACTCCCTGCCCCTTGCTCAAATCCATGTGCGCAGGAACAGATACCCACAAGCCCCCAAAAGAGAGCCTTTAAATGCCACATAAACAGAGATAAATACAACACAATACATCAAATGGAACCATAAGGGACCTCCAGTGGTCTCCTAGTTCATTCCCCAAAGGCAGGATAAAATTACAGTTTATTGCCCAACCCAGTGCTAAAAATATCCATTGGCCAAAATTCCAGTCTTCCTGAGCAACTGCTTCCCTCGACTCTCTCCTTTTCACCCTGCAAAGCTTTTTCTGGAATTGGATGTTCCTCACTGCAGTTTAAGCCCAGACACTTCCCTATCCCTGGCAGACCCAGGGAATGGTTCATTCCCATCCTGCTCACAGCGCACATCTGGCGTTGGTTACATCTCCCACTCAGGCTTTGCTGCATTTGCATCTCTCCTCTAGACAAGCAGTGGCATTTTTTTCAGGAAAAAACAGAGTCAGTGGTTGGTCACAATGCACAAAGCAGAGCTGGTGAGAGTGCTGGAAGGAGCAGGTGATATGGCTCATTTGTTGCTGAACTGTGGTAGCATAAAAACAGGTCCCAGCCAGGGGCACTGGAGCCAGGCACTAGGAGCCCCAGAGATGTTTTGCAGCACAACTTGTGCCAGCATCACATTCCCACCTCTGGGCTGGCATGCATGTGCAAGGCTGTGTTTTGCAGCATTTTTCCATTTTTAATGCTCTTCTAAAGATTTTCCTTGCAATAGGTCAGAAAGTGAGACATAGTTACAAAATAGTTATAAAACCAGAATGAGCACCTACTGGACCAAACCTACATGCTCCAGCATCATCTGACAGAGGGGGTATTGGGCAGAAATTCTGGGCTGTGAGGCTGGTGAGGTCCTGGCACAGATTGCCCATGGAAGCTGGATTCCCCATCCCTGGAAGTGTTCAAGGCCAGGTTGGATGGGGCTTGGAGCAACCTGGTCTAGTGGAATCTGTCCCTATCATGAGAGGGGGGTTGGAAGAAGATGATGTTGAAGGCCCCTTTTAACCTAAACTATTCCATGATTACATGATTCTATGAATATGGCCCTGTTTCACGATTTGTTGTGGTCCTCACTCAACGCTCCCCCTCCAGCGTGGAGCGTTGTCTGCACATGACAGCGCCTTGCAGCATGACTCAGCTCCAGCCAGGAAAGCACATTTTCCACCCACACCACTGCAGCTTCTCCTCTGAAGCTCCCCGCCTTGGGTGGGGACAGGACAAACGTCCACCCTTCTGCTGCTGCACCACTGAGCACATGTGCTCTGCCAGCAGTTTGCACCAACACCTTCCATAGGAGCCCTCTCCATAGGATGGAGAGTTCCTGCTCCTCTCACATCTCCTCACCGCATCTCCTCTCACAGAGCTCAACAGAAGAAAACCTTGCAAGAACTTGTGTAGCAGGGATAACAGGAGACAAAACGCACTGCATAAATTCCTGGACACTGATGCTCTCTTTTCCCTTTAACACCAGCAAAGACCACTGAGCCTTAACTGTAAAGCTGCAATCACTGACAGGCAAGAATTTTTTGAGTCCTGAGAGGGAAAACACCACCTCCTGCACAGGTTAGCCAGCCTGTTCCTTACAGAAATTCCCCATGAGTTTCTCCCAGCTCAGTAAAAGACAGATGATGAAATCTCACCTGGAATTGTCAGGGCCTCAGGTCAGTCTAAACACTCTTCTGGGAGCATCCCAAATCCTTGTCCCTCCCCCAGCCTTGGAGATGCTGATCCACATTTTTGCAGCTGTTTTCCTTCAAGTCAAGCTATGGCTGTGTCACTTTAGGTATTTAAATTCATATTCTTGATTCATTTCTTCCCTAATCACTTGGGATACTTAGTTTTACCAAGGTGACTGTAATTAATCTTCCAGGATTGTGCATGTGTGATGAAAAAGATGTGATCCGTGACAATTTAATGCCCTAGCTAGCTGCTGTTAGACAATGGAAATTTCTGAGTTATACCCAAAAAAAGCCACACCCAGCTCACAAAGACTCCAGCAGCTGACAAGCATCTTCTCCAAACTATTCAGCGGGAACATTTTCTTGGGAGCTCTTTCGATTTTGTTGTTGTTTTAAACTTGGCCTCAAATATCAGCTGCAAAAGAACAAAGCCTCAAACTTGTGCCGTTGGTTCGATATGTTCCAGAAGCTGTTGAATTTCTCACGGCGGTGTCAGCGATCTTGGGAGACCCACGGAGGTGAATTTCATACAGCGATTGCTGTTAACGTGCTCGGCTCCCCCCTGACATGCATTCCTCCTCCCACTCCCCCCCAACATGCATTCCTCCTCCCATTCCCCTCTAACATGCATTCCTCGCGATCCCGGCGGTGGTTTGACAGTCAGCATCGCTCCAGACAGCTTCGTCCCATCTCAATCACTCTCTTAGAAGTTAACAGCCCTGCGATGGCCAGCGTCGATATTGGCTGCCCATAACAAAGCTATTAGAGTGGCATTCCGGTAGGAAATGGTGGGAATGCAGCAGTAATCAGACAGAGTTATAAAAGGTTAATGAAGATGAAAGGAAAGAAAATACAGAGGAAAAGCCCAGGCAGCCAGAGAGATTTTGGCAAGACTTACTAAACTGCTGCCTAACCACACACTGCTTCCTGCATTTCCCAATCCAGCTGCACATTTCCAATACCCTCAGCAAGTCTGTGTCGCTGGGAGAAATGCTGAGCTAACTGTGTGGCTGGTCACATTTGTAACGATTCATCTCCATTATTGAGCAAAATGTTCAAGTTCCCAAGAGGAATTTGGGAAGAAAGTCCATTTCATCTAAATACACTGTCCCGGAGGAGGGTGAATTCAGAAGTGTTCCAGCTCAGGCTGGAAACACATAACTGAAGTATTATCCATGTGTTGCTCACCAAGAGGACAGCTCTTTCCAAGTCACCTCAGTATTTTTGGAAGGAATATTTTCAATTAGCTTTATCAGAGACCTGCTAAGAACAAGCAACCCCCTGGTACTGCTGGGTAGGACAGGATGTTGCCAGGCACTCCGTCAAGGCAGGGGGAAGAAATTCCTCCAATTCCAACAGTACAGTTGTACTGTAATATCTCGGTTTCACACTATGGGACTCCAGCCCTTCCCCTCAGAAAGCTATTTAATGCCTTAATAGGTGTCCTCATCACACTTTTTTTTTTTTTTTNACCAGTGTTTTATTCGCTATGTCTCTCACCACTTAAAATATCCTTTCCTCCTCACCAGCACGTCAGGCTTTCAAATGACTGCAGGCTGTTACCTAATCTTTCCCCTATTCCTCATCCGATGTCCAGACGGGTGCTTAGCTAAGATATGCACATAGCTCACTGTCAGCATCGCCACGTCAATCAGCCTCCCCAGCTCCAGCCGCTGCCGGTGCTGTTTTTTGAATTCCTGACATTCGTCACCCCGTCTCAGTGCCAAGAAGGGGATGGGGACCTGCTGGGTGGGATCAGACAGGCTCAGCAGAGAGGGACTTGCAGCCCGGCACACTCAAACCAGCTCATCACCCTGCAGTTTTGCTGCTCTGTCCTTGAAACTCATCCTTCATATATGATCTTCCACACAAATTTCTCCATGCTTTTTCCATCCTCCCCATCTCATCAATAAGGTTTCTTTTAGCCATGTTGTTTAGCTTATGTATTTCCAAAGCAAGCCTTGATCTCCTCTGCAGCTCATTTCTCACAGTTCCTCCCAGTTCCACAGTGACTGCAGCTCTGACTACACAGCATTTGGCACTGAGATAATTTATGAAGGTACCACGTTTGGCCAAATTTACCCTCTGACCCCCAAGAGACACCTCATGCAACCCCCCCAACACGTCCATTCCCCTGTAGTTATGGCTATTACTACTGATGTTAATTGTACAAATAGGCAAACAGAGCTTACTCCAAACTAACTCAGTCTGCATACAGCATGGGGACTTTTGGGACTCCTACATCTCATCTTCTGGGGATTTTTTGGCTGTGACAAACTGCGAGCTGGCTTTCAATTTATGGGAGCTGCTGTATTTGTGCCACTTTGAACCTTCGTCATGAGTAAACCACTCTGACAAGGCAGAGTTCATGTGGTCCACAGTCCATGACAGATTTAATTGCAGATTAAAAATTCCATAGCAGAAATATTACAGGAGACTCGAGATCCTAATTGTTTCCTGCATAAGGCAGGAGCTTAATTTTTTTTTTTTAAACTCTCAAGTGCTGAAAGCTAATATTTTGGTGAGAAAAAGCTGAAGATGCAACTTCTGCCTCACTGTGAGCAGGTAGCAACTTCCAGAGTTTAATCTTACACCTTAATTTGTTCTTAATATTCAGATCGTGGCAGCAGCCAGGAGGCATTATCAAGCTAAGTGCTCCTTTTTGTCAATACACAGCGGTAGAAAAATTCCCCGCCCAAATGAGCCGTGATTGTTGTATCTCCTGGAAGAAAGCCACGCTCTCTCTAGTGCCGCACTAATGATTAGGATTCCTGCTTTGGATTTGCTCAGATATAGCCTGGTTGGGTTTTTAATCTTTGGGATAAGCTGTGGATAGAGAATTAGCCATTTAGATATAAATGCATAGCTGGGAAACTGTTCACCAGCACCTGCCGCAAAATTACTTCAGTCAGATCTGAGAAGTGCTGCTCGATAATGAAGTGATAACCTGGGGTGTGGGGGCAGAGGGGGATTTTTTGCTTTCAAGAAGCAGGAGACATCTTTGCCTAATTCTGTCTCCTCTAGCACAGAAATTAGAAGAGTGCTGAGGAATGTGTGCTCAGAGTGAAAATAAGCGGTCAACACTCATCTCAGATTTGAAATGATGGCTGATAGGGAAATTATGGAGTCATCACTGACAAGGGAGGCACAGGGGGCACAGCTTGGGGTGTTTGAGCCTCACGGCTCTCTGGTGCTGTATTTTGGTACAGCTGCCCAGTGAGGTCTGGCAGGATGTATGTCGTTCCCATCTTGGCGAGGCTGAGAAACAGCACTGCATATCTGAGAGACACCAGGGTCAGGTTTAATCCAATGGTGAGCTCCTCCCCCTCTGAATCTCCAGTGTCTGACAAGAAGCAGTGCTCCCCATCACACTCTGCTCCTATAAACAGCAAGAAGGTCAGGTATTCTTCCAGAAGGCTTCTTTCTCCAAAGCGATTATTTTTCCCTTGTCACACAGAGTCTGACTTAGCCACCTCCCTCTGGTTGTCCATCACATAATGGCAAGGCCTCCTGAGGCTGAGCAGGACTCAGGAGTGACACAACACCACAATGGACTCTGCCACAGCACCCAAGCACCACGGACTGCTGGGACACCTCTCCCACATGCTTATCACTCCACTTTTTCTGGGGCTTGCTTGAATTTGGCAGCAGTTTAGACACAGACATGCAGAATGTGGCCTGAAGATCTCAGATCCAGAAGCACTGGCCACACTCAGCCTGAAATCAATGTCCTTTCTAATTCTCACGGATGTCAGAAAGATTTATCCAGGGAGATCTTATTTTACAGCCTGTGTCTTCTGGTGTGTTTGTTCTTTCAGTGCTCTGGGTTCAGAAGCTGCTGCATACTCCCCAAACCCTCTCTCACCCATGCTGGAGGGCTATAAATTATAACAGCCTGCAATGTATTCGGCTATGGTCCTGTCCATCATCTGTGCATGGCATTACCCTCTGAAACTTGGTCACCCAGATCTGCATTTCCCGAGCTTTGAATCCTTATCCATTGCTAAATCTGCTCAGACAGCCGAAGAATGAGGTGCGTATGGCAGCCAGCATTTCTAAAGAAAACTTGATGGCTTTCTAACACCCGACACATACAATTCCCAACAGAGTTAATTGAAGCTAATTCCTCAAAGGCTGAGATGAGAATATCCCCATAAATAATGTTCCTGCTTCATTCCAGACAAGAATGGTATGAATGCATTACACACAAACCCCCAATTTACAGTATTAAAACCAGCAAGTCAATCAAGGACACTGAATAAAGTCACCTGAAAGCTGAAATTCATTTTCATCCTCTCTCCATCTGTACTATAACCTGAAAGGTTGATTTTTGAGGGCATCTTTCATACTTCCACACACAGCAGGACCCATTCAGTGAGAGAGGAGCCTCCTCCATGGATGCAACATGTGTTGGGTACTGCGGAGCCCCTGCTTGGGGGATTTTGGTGGGGTGCAGGTTTTCAAAGGCTGTTATTGAGGCAACTTTCAAAGGTGTCTCTAGAGGCCTTTGGGTTTCCAAGAGAGAGAAAAACACCACAGGACCGAGGGCACCATGTCCCTGCTGTTGTCTCAGAAAGCCAGGGCTGGTTATCGTGGAGGGCACACACAGAGACACACAGGCATAAATCTAACCTGGAACACTGCTACTGCCAATCTGCTCTTATTAACAGAGAGTTATTTTTAAATCCTGTGGTTTTTGGACACAGTCCTAATGATGAGTTATTTTTAAAAGGCACTTGAAAAATATAGGCACATTTCACGTGCCATTCATGTCACATTTAGGGTCTGAAATATCACTGAATTGTACTATAGAGATTATGCAAATTGAAGCCAGAGTCAGTGAAAAAGTGCCCAGCTTCTGCACTGCTCAAAATCAGAAGGACTGAAAATACATTTCTGGGAATTTTTACTGCCTTGCAGAAGCTCTGGAGATCTAAAAGTTGGTTATCTGCTGGAAGAGGCAATAGTCCTTCATGTTGGAGACAAGGAAAATAAATACCCAGGTGAAGCCAAGGTGAAAAGCTCAGCCCAGAACAAATAGAAACCCTGTGACAGAACCAGGATCTTGAGTCCCACCATGTCTTAACCCCAAAGCCATGCTATAAACTCGAACAGACCAAAGAATAAGACATCAGCATCCTATGCCATGTTATAGATGAGCCATAGGGCAACTCTACTATGTACTTTTTCATTTATAAGGTATTTTAGACATGCAGTATTTGGCAATTAAAGTTTGTACCAAGTTCAAGCCCAGCTGTGGTGAAGCTGCAGTAATTCTCACTGGAATCCACAGACTTCAAGGGCCCAGGAAGATCTTAACAACAGCCTTGCCTGGCCTTCTGGACAAGATGTATCACAGTTCCTGACTCAAGTCCGTAACTCCTGACTGAACTGTGACCCATCCCCAGGGAAATACACACACTCAACATAAAGACTTAAAAGACGGAAAATCCAACTTGTCCTTGAATTGCTGTTCCAAGGTTAGCTGCCTTACTTGCTACAAGTCCTCCAGCTTTAATTGAGCCGACTCTCATTTCCATTGTAACCTTTCCTGCTAACGTGAAGCATCACCTCCCATTAGAAATTTCTTCCATACACAGGTACTCCAAGACCCCAATCAAGTCGTGTCCTAACCTCTTGGATCAGATAAACCGGGGGGTTACTCCATAATAATATATTCACTCCTGGCTGCACTGTAGGTTGGTACACTCAAAGATGTTGCTGCTCTGTAATGAGTAGCAGTTACCACAGGTCAGCCGAGGTTTAGGAAACGTCCACACAAATGCCCTTCGCCCAGAGCTAACACAGGACTATCTCTGTAACACAGCTCAGGAACGGTGATAAACTCATTTGTATTCTTTTCCTTTCATCTAATTGCTTTGGAGAGAATAATTCATGAATGAAACGCCCAACTTGAAAAGTGTTAAATGCATTGAGACAGCATCCCAAGTACATTTAAATAAAGTAATATTTACCTATAAGAAAACGCAGTGCTGGTTTAAACACAGTTTTTAATGATTAAATTGTAAAAATTGTGTTACCAGTTTGAAAACACAGAAAAGAACTCACTTTAGGGAAATACATATTCATTTCTCTAAATGAAAGGTTGGGAATATATTCTTAATCAATGATACATGAGCAATATAATGTTCTGTTCCTCTATTCTACCCGAGAGATCATGTTAATCCTTTTGATTTATGCACAGCTCCTTAACTAATACTGTGACAAATGGTATTGACAATTAAACTCACTTCTGTAAGAAATTCATTGTATTTGCAGCACCCACAATAAGAAATGCCTTCACGCTTATGTCAGGAGATCTAAGTAAAATTAAAGAGCTGAGAACAAAGGCTGTAGAAAAATCAGAAAGGCATATCTGATAAGGAAATGTGACTTGCTTATAGGGGGGATTTTTGTATGTATCTAAGGCAGTATATTGCACATAAAAAGGGAGGGTTGGTATTCTTCAGTTTAAGCACACAGATCTTCAGTTCTTTGCTTCCAAGTGCAGAGCTTCTTGAAATACTGACCATCATACAGCACTGGCTTTGAAAAGGCTGGCAAAGACCTGAATCAATTTAATCTTATTAAAATACAGAGCATTTTAAAGATATTATCCCCAGTGGCTCACTGATGGCTCAATTGCTGCTACAATCTATGCAAAGGCTTTGAGTGATGAAACTCTTAGTTCTTGCCTTGTCTCTCCTTTTCAAAACGGTTTCAGAGGCTACTGCTATCAGCTCATCAGTGCTTAAAGGAAATACTTTCAGAAGCAGAACTAGAAATGTCTTCTCTTGCATTACCAGTGTGTAATTAGGGGAAAGCTGCATTCCTTTCAGCTGTACACACAGAGTCACACAAAGCGTTTTCTAGAAATGGACTTAACTAGGGTCAGACAGCAGCAATCGGCAATAGCTCACTCTGGAGCATTCAAAGGAATTAATACTGATTACAGGTTATTTAGTCATTCTGAAAAAACAACACGGAAAACCCCCACTCTTGTCAGAAACAGGCACCTGGCACAG
Organism: Daphoenositta chrysoptera; assembly: GCA_013397915.1. NCBI lineage: Eukaryota > Metazoa > Chordata > Aves > Passeriformes > Daphoenositta > Daphoenositta chrysoptera. Next base: position 170,269 of record VZRO01001897.1, read on the forward strand.
CAGAGCGCTGCCAGCCTTCCACAAAGCACCGGCGATTACACCCTGCGGAGCCTGTGCAGCAAAGCCACGGAATCAGCAATAGCTCAGGATGAGGCAACAGCCCAGACCCAAGCTCATGCCGCTTAAAAACCAACCTATGATTATTCTCAGACAACAGTGCCCAGAGCAGCCTAAGGTTTGATTACTAAAAGAACATAGTGTCACACAGTTGCGTGATGATGATTATAATGGTCCCGAGTTTCCAGGGCTTTGGCAACTTCTCGCTGAGCGAGGTGCTTTAGGAAGAGACAAAATATGGACTATATAATAAAAAATGAACTTCTGTCGTGCTTGGGGAGTGCGGGAGAGGAAGAGGAGCCTGTGCTGTGCTCTAGAGCTGCCATTCCTTTGGTCTGGTGACACCAAGCACACACAGGGCAGCAGCTCAGCAAGCACAATCAGCTGGGGAAATTGTCAGCTTGCAGGGTTTTGAAGTGTCTCCCAGGCAAAATACCTTGTAATGAAACCACACTTGCTCTCAGCTAAACTCACAGTCCCATACCACGGGGCCACCAGCAGCTCCAAGCAAAACCCATGGTGGAGGCTTGGCTTTTTAAAGGCATTTCTTCAGCTGTCCTTCAACAAGCACTCATCAATTTGTGTTCATACCCTATTTATTAAAGCTGGCTCAGAAAGGGGGAGGATTCAATGCCTGCTTCAAATCAGTCATCGTAGAAATGCTCACTTCTACTCATAATGAAAATAGAGGCTTCCCACTGCCAGGAGGGCATAGCTCAAGTCAAAGTAATCCCTCCTGAAATCAACCTGTGAGGTGATGAAAGAGCAGGAGTTTTTCTGAGAAAAGGTGGGGATTCCCAGCACAGACATCATCTCTCTGCTCATGGAAGGCTTTTTAGTTTGCAAGGAGAGGAACAGTTCAGCAGAAACAGCACAACAAGGACTAGGGGGATTGGAACTAGATAATCTTCAAGGTCCCTTCTGACCCGAACCATTCTGTGATTTTGTGATTCCATACTTGCTCCCAGAACATCATGACATTGCCTGAAAAACTTGCAAAGGAAGGTGCTCTTACAGAAAATGTTCATATTTTAGTGTAAGCAAATGGCAGTGTTTACAAATGTAGAGTTGCCTAAATTTTTTTCAGTCCTTCAGTTTTATGTTAAAAGAGTTGGGATGCTGCAGAAGGCATGTTGCTGTTTCTAAAAAATGCTATCTGCCCTGCTGAGATGCAAATCAAAATTAAAAAGGAGGGTGAAGAAATATTTTCAGCCACCCATGGGATTTCTCCCATTGACTTCTCTCAGAGGTCAATAGTCAGAGAGTAAACAAACATGGACAGAGAAACTGGGGAGATATTTTATCGGGAAAAGTAAGCACAAGCAGCATATGGTTGGGAATTAGATGGTCTGAGGTATGAAAAATGTGTCTGTGAAGCTAAGGACATCTGTGCTGGGGTCCACTGATCAGCCTGGAAGATGTAACACTTCCAAGTGAGGGGGAATGGCAGGAAATTAAGTCCGGAGAGTTTCCTGGCCACTCCACTGTCACCTCCACACTCAGAGAATGACCTGACCCAGATGTGAGCAGTCTCCTTGGGACAAAGTAATGAGTTACCAGTGATTCACAGTGGCAGGTAAAGGCAAAAGCATACCTGTGACTTGTGAGACGAAAAAAAATTTTAAAAGGGTTGGAAGGAAATAGAGATTATGGTGTTTCAGGTGGAAATATGCTTTGTGGAGCCTCAGAAAAAGGAGTCTTTCTGTAATGAGGGCTGCACTCTGCTCATCTCCCCATATTCCAGAAGCCTTAACCCATCTTCTTTGCTGATTTTCATTTGCATCTCAAGGTCAGAGCCAGCCCGTTCAAGTCCTCTGCTGCCACACTCACCCACAGGGTGATTCTGCAGCCAGAGTTCTGACTGCTTTACAGTCCCTAGTAAGATTTAGATCACTCCCTTCTTTACCTCTGTGAGGATGTGGCAATTTCTGCTGAGAGGAAATCTTCAAAGGACTCTGCCTAGTGTCATAGGCAAGTTACAGCAACCAGCCAGACCTGGACTGGGGATCTCCGCTGTGCGAGCAGCCCCTGGTTATTCCTCCCTTCTGCTGCTCCATGGGGAAGACCCTGCACTCCTGACACTACTTTTGCTACAGAAGAGTGCTTGAGAAAACAAGCTACTTAAGAAAACACCCTACAGGGTGTCCCAGACCTCCCAGCTCCCAATCCCATGCCTTCCACAAAAATCTGGAATTTCCAGATGTGTCGTGAAGCTGCCGCAACATCCTTTTGCAAGACAAGTGCACAAACTCAGATCTGAGGCAGATCAAGGAATCACCCTGCACAGATGCCTCTTTCCAAATACCTGCTGCTATCGTCCAAGTCTTTCAACTGAGTCCAGCGTCCTCTTGGTGATTACCCAAGGCTTTGTTAGACATGCAAATAAGACACTCATCTGGGATCTTCTTAGATGAGGACTTCAGGATGCGCCGTTGCCTTGCAGTGACAATGAAAGACTTTTTTTTTTTGCTCATGCTGGAAAATTGCTGAGCGTGCATAGGAGAGCGAGCACTCAGAAACCAAGGTTTTGAGGAGCTGACAGCATTCCCAAGTGACAGCACACCCGCTCACCTGTTCAGCAAAACCTCCGTGGAGAGGAGTGAGGAGCAGGCAGGCAGCCAGCAGGGATTGCTGCCTCCTGTACTCATCTTCACCTTCCTTTCATCCTGCAGCCTCACTTGCCCTCCTGAACAAAGCCATAGGCTTTAGTCTGAGACTGCCTGCCTGTTTAATCATTATTTCTCTGACCTCCTAAAAGGGCCTTTGGACACAGGTACAGCCCAGAGTAAGAAAGTGCAGTCACCATTTCAGAATTAGCATCCAACACACCCAGCAGTATCTCAAACACCAGGTTATCCCAGCACTTGTGCTAAGGACTAGTTTTCTCAGCTAATTGCCGAGAAATGTTGGCGTTTTGAAACATGCTCCCTCCTGGATTACTGCAATCAAGTTATGGGCATGGCACTATTTAGGAGCGTTTATCAGGTGCTGCAGTTTCAAATAGTTTAAACATTATCAATGAATGAAGCAGGTGGTTATTAGGTAATAGTCTGGACACACTAAATAATCACTCTCTCCCTGTACTAATTATTCCCATGCACCGACATTTTGTGACTCTAAAACATTTTGTTAGGATGAAGGTATTTTGAAGGAATGGGAAAAGCAGGGATTAAGAGATGTAAGGGGGCTAGCAAAGGAGGAGTAAGAGCTCAGCATAACTCTGGTAATTGGTAGCTCCAAATCTGCTTTTACGAAACATCTTCCTGGGATAGAGCCTTCTCAAGGGCAAACAGCATTGGAGAATCCACTGACCTGCCAGCAGCCAAGGAGATGCAGCTCTGGCCCAAGGTGATGAGAGAGCCTGAAATCCCAGTTCTGCATGGGCAGCAAGAGCCACACGCCTAGCAGCTCATTTCAGCCCCCTAAGTGGCACAGCCTGGTCAGCACAGTGCTATAATTCATTACTAGTGTGGAGTAATGAACCTTTCTTGATGGCAGCCCTATTCTGCTCATTCAAGGGCCATTGTCACCTCTCCACACTGCAGCATTGCCTTGTTCCAGAAGACCAAGACTGAAAAACCAACACTTAGGGAGTCCAGGATGGTCTCCCCCATAGTGCATTTGAGCGTTATTTCTGCATGCTGCTGTGTTTTGCTAAGCCCTTCTGCTCATTTCCAGGAGGATCCCACGGGGTTTAGGAATTAGCCTGGGGCCTGGGAAAGTTGAGCTTGATCTTCCTTGATCTGCCACAGAAACCCCAAGTGCCATTGGGCATATCACTCAGCACCTCCACTTGGGTCTCCTAACTGTAAAATAGGGATGGGAACCCTGTGAGGGTGTTGGCAAGAAGATAAAACATATTAACCATCTGGGAGATGCTGCGATGCTGTGATAAGAGGGGCCACGCAAGAAACTTAGATAAACAGTTTCAAAACTCTCAGCTTTTTGGTGCTTCTCTTCCACACTTGGACTGCTCTGTGATTTCACACAGCCAGCCTCAGTCCTGTTTGTTCACAGCTTCCTGACCACTAGAGGTTTCCAGCCCAAATCACAGGCCTTCCCTCAAATTTCAAAAGGTCATGATCTTTCCAGTTTGCACCCCATGTTTTCAAGGGGGTGAGCAGAAATCTCCACAGTGCTTTGACACCCGCTGACATGAGGGTTTACACTTCAAGCACGAGGACATCTGTGTCGTTTCCCAGTTGGGTCTCATCAACCACAACATTCATCCTCAGAGCACACCACCAAGTCAAGCCTTTTTCAGAAATGTTACATCTCTAATGACTGCAAGCTCTGGTTTGCCCATAAGAGCTCCAGCGGATGTTTTAGGAGCATGATGGAGTATTAAAGATAAATCATCCCCCAAAAGCCCGAGAAAAAGAAACCCAGTCCTGTAAATACTTTCTAGGATCAGTGGTTTAAGTTTTCATAGACACTGAAGAGCTATGAGGTGACATGAAGTCACTGCAGGAAGATGTAAACAGCCCATGAAAAAAACATTGCATTTCAAAAGATAGGGCACTTCTAAGGCCATAGCATTCTAAACAGAATTATCTGATGCCAGCACTGTTTATTTGGTGTCTGAGGTCTCACATGTAGGGCAGCCACAGTTTATCAGAGAAGAGTTGTCACCCATTTAGAGAAAGGCTTTAAGCTAACAAATTCTTGCACTCTGGAGATACCAACCACATGTGAGGATGGGGCTGACCATACCCATTTTCCACTCAGCCAACAGTTACCAGCACCACTACCTCCTTTCTCAGGATTAATGCCAATCAAACGGCACAGGGAAGGAAGAAGTGAGCCAGGCAGGATCCTGACATCAGTATTCCAGCTGTATCCAATGCACTTATATATATATATACACGGCTAAACACTTAATAGATCTAGCAACTTCATTACCTGCTGAATTAACCCCCACTTCCACCCTATTAGAGGATGCTTAACAGAGTAAGAAGCTTCCAGCAATTCGGTTGTAATGCACACTGGGATACACTGCAGAAAAAAATCTAGCAAGAAAATGGTGTGAATAGTTTTTTTCAGTGTCTGAAATGAGTGTGCTGATGGGTCAGTGTCATTCTGCAGGTTCGGATGACATGAAACACCCTTCTGGCCCTTTGAGACCTGTGAATTACAGTTAAACTAGTCCTAATAGCTTGTTGCTTCACATTAACTACAGAATTGTGTTGACACACAAAGAGCGGAAGAGTCGACTCGTGTTGCTCAGCATTTACCCTGTGCCAGCCAGGAGCATGCTCAGGTAATTCTGTCTAAGTAATTACAAAACCAGCAGAAGTCAGGAGAAAAGGCTCCTGCGAAATTTGGCACCATTCCAGCTCACCAGCTAAATTATTCCATCTGATATTCAAAACAGGCAGGTGGAAAATTATCCAGAGACACACCATCGTGTTCTGCCTGAACAAATGCAAGAGGGACTCAAATACCACTTTGGACAGCAAGTCAATTTAAATCTAAGTGTTTTCCTGTTGATCCTCCATTTTTTCCTGGAAAATTCACATGCTGTTTTGCTGCGGAAGAGACCTGTGTGTTTGAGGGCTTGGAAGGGGGTGTTAATTTAGGTTTTCCTCCTCACTCAGTGGGATTGAAAGGGAGTCCAGCTTGTTTTGCCCTGCCAGCCTGTCATTTTATTCCACCTGGCCTCCTGTGCAAATAAAATCACCCAGTGGGTTTGCAAGGTCTGTTCACAACAGTGTTTTAACTAATTACCCACAGGAGCCATGGTGATGCTAAGCAGAGCATGCTCAGAACTGCATCTCACCTGACATCCAAAAAACGAGCACCCATTACAAACCCTGATCCTTGAGGTCACCTCGTCCTAAAGCAAGATGGGTTTTCCTCGGTACATCCAACGCAGTCCTTGCATGGTGTGACCTCCAGACTCAGCACACCACCAGCCTCACAGGCTGCACAGAGCCAGGGGTCGTGTCAGTGCTTCTGACACTGCAGTGTCCATTAGAAAGATGCATTAGGCTTTATTGTAAACAAACAGGTTGTGGTACAAGGAGCCATATTTCAATTACTTAAGCCCTAATGCCAAACTTGCTCTGTTTCAGAAACAAGATAATACAGCACTGACAAAGTATATGATCCTTGCTTTTCAGTAGCCACAGATAAGTATCACTATGGAACCATGAAAAAACGCACTCAATTATCCTACATTGTTATTACTTAAACTGTGTTTCAAAAAAAGCTTTAGACTGAAAAGATGTTAGATAAAGGCTAAGTATTGCAGATAAAGGCATTGCTTCACTGAATATATGCTGTAAAAGCATGAGCTGTGGTTCCACACATTTAAATGAACCAGGCTCCTTTCAGCACGTTCCAGTACTGGCAGAGTCACAGCCACGACCAGCTGCTTGCACAAGAAGGTGGTTTGGAGCCCTAAGATCAAAATGCAGAGGTAGGCTGGGGAAGGAGCCTGCTCCATGTCAGGGAGAGCCTTTGCAAAGACTTCCAGAAGGCTTGGCATGAATCTCCTCCCCAACTCATGGAGACTGGGTCCCTGCTGAGGTCTGTCCTGGCACCACATGTATGACCAAGCTGTAAACCGCACAACAGAAGGGGATGGCCCAGCCTGAGGCTTTCTCAAATGGACAAAGGAGCTTTATTCAGAAGACCCTGGGCACCAGGATCTCATTCTCTACACAGTCACCAGCGAGAGGTAGCAGGACTCTGGATACCCATGTTTGGATTCCAGCTGCTACCCCGTGTCAGTGCTGTGTACTTTAATGGTCCCAGAAAATGAGTCCGGCACTCTGAATTGATGACGATTGAAACCAGATGTTGTGAAAAAAGCCTTTTCCAAGTTCAATGGCACTGAATGGTCTCAGCCTGCCCCCGGATAATCCAACTTCTGTCTGCCACAATAAACTAATTGGGAGGCTAATATTTTGTCTCTGCACTGTGAACTCCTTGGGGAAAGAAGCTTTTTGGTTGCATACACAGTGCATGACCTGGTAGGCTCTAAATCTCACTGGATGATGGGCAAAGTTAAGTGGGACCTCAGCTGAACACCCTGAGCTCATGTTACTGTCTGGATTAGCAAAACTCCAGACTATTACACCATCTGTAGTCTCCAGGCATTGCTGGGAGTTTGGTTTCCCCACTGAGCTAAGCTTTTATTTTTGGCATAGTCAAAAGAAGACAAACAAAACACCACAGGTACAAAGGCACAGGAGGAGAAGCAGGATCAAGCTGTTGTTTGCCCAAGCCAGCAGATGCACGGTGGCAATATTGGCTTTGTAGGAGAGCAGAGGTGGCCAGAGCCTGCACGCCCGGGTCTCACCACTTTGCAGACCTCATCATAACAGATATATTTACACTGGATACACCTAATTAACACACCCTGCCAGACGCATGCTTGCACTCTACAGCCTGCACATGCAGAGCAAGACCCCAGTTTGGTCAGCTTGTGCTCCCCAAAGCAGACAAAGATGACCTCAAAAGCCAAGCTTGATCCACAGACTGCCATCAGAGGGTCCCTGGGAGGATGAATGATTGATCCTGTTTACCTTTGGCACAGTAAGGCATTTAACATCAGGTTGGGAGAAGCTTTGTAGTTGTTACTCTAGTGGGCTGCAAGACAGAACTATTTGTTTTGGAGCATGATAAGACTTTTCAGACCACTGGGTCCCTGGGCAAGGCTCTGAAAGTCTATCACAGGACATGTGAAGCCACAGCACCAAATATACTCTGCAGAGCATTACCAAGAAAACCTGTCCCTGTTATATTTCCTTGTCAAAATTACAAAAAGCCCAACAAATCCGACAGCATTCAGCTCACATATTTCCCAAAAACTGGGGGAAGAAGCCTGCAGCTGAGGTATGGCAGGGAAAAGGTTGAGAGCAGACTCTCCTGGTGACTAATGCAGCTGAGATAAGCATCTAGATGCTCGCTAAAACATACAGTATCACATGCAGATTAAAGGCTCCTTCCGAGATTTTGCAAGCAGCCAGTAACTCCTACCCAGCCATCTGCCCAGAGAGGGCCTCCGACGTGTCAACCAATCCATTTCCCCCAGAGCCACGGGCTGGGTGATACCGATCTCTGCTGTGTTTTCTTATGAGAGCTTTGATGTACAATCTCCTCGCTGCGGCAGCCCCCTTTAGGGAACAAAGCCCTGCTCTAGCCAGGCTCCTCACCAGTTGTTCAGGTATTAGGTTCTTTTTTCCAGCTTCGGGGCAGCCCTATCACTAACCTTTTCCACTGACCTTTTGCAGGGAACCTTCTGCTTGTGGCCATCTGTGTCTTCCCCCCTTCCTTTTAAAGCATTCACCTGAGCATTTGCAGCAAGCAATTACACTCACACTGGTTTGCATCAGTCACAAAAGCTGTGAGACTCCAATTAACCACCTCATGCCTTTTCATGATACAACGCTGAACAAGGAAGAGAATTAGAGGGAACATCCTCAGAAGTGGTTTGCAGCAGGATAGAGCCGTCTTTATTATTGTTTGTATGAGGGTAGCACCTAGGAAACTCAGCTAGAGGCTGTGAAAACAAATGGAGAACTTGGGCAATTAATTTAATATGGAGAATTTATAGTCTACAGTACAAGACAGAGTAGGTGGATGAGGTGTGGTGTAATCAGAACACAATGATTTTCTAAGGATCAGAATAACCTGTCAGCATCCTTCCCTCGTCAGTGCCAAGTTCCTGCGTTCTCCCTCCTCGACACCACTTCAAGAGTGTGAATGCTGGCAGAGGGCTCAGTAGCAAAGGCAAGTGTGCCTTTGACTCCCAAAGCCCCATGCTGGAAGCACAGGGCAATGCCTTGTCTCTGTCTTCAAAAGATAGCTGGAGATACTGCACCTGCTCGGAAGGTTTCAGGCAAAACAGCATTTCAGAGGAATTCACCAATTCAGCAAAATCTCAGTGAGGTGAGTCAATTTTGCCTAGGTTCCCATGAAACTTGCACAGGGCTCCAAACATCAGAGACCTGCTGAGTTTCCTGCCTGGTCACCCATCTGGTTCCTCCACCGCTCAGGTTCCTAGGGCCCTGGGGCAGCCTGCTGCCAAATAGGTTGCTCAGCAAGAGGGGTTTTCACTGCTCCCACACTTCTCAGCTTGGGGTGTCCCAGACATTAGACCACAGGCAGGAAACACCAGAGCATCGACAGATGGAGAACCCATGAAACCCAGCAGAGAGCCTCAGAGATCCATGGATTAGCTCTTGAGACAACCCACAGTGAGACCTGCTGCACTGTTCCCTTCTGCAGATTTTCTACCTGATTGTGTTCTGCTCTACTTTGGCAGAAATTCAGCCTAATTTCATCACAACTGAACTTTTTCCTAAACCACAATCTTCTGTTTAGGCCCATTCCTAGCAGACACCCTCGCAGGACAGCTCATTTTCCTCTCAACAGCAGCCTCTGCACATCAGTCCAGTTCCAGCTGCTCTCAGGTCAGGGGCAGAGAGTTGTACATCCTGTACAGCCCACCAGGAACACTGCAGGGATATACAGATCAGCCAAATCTAAATTATCTGCTCTGGAAGACAGGAGATATGAACAATCTTACAGTCCCACGAGCTCACCATGGGAGGAGAATGAGGTAAAATCTCTGTATTTATCCATCTAGTGGAAATATTTGATCTGCCTGAGGATGCACACCTGATACTGTGACTACAGTGTCGTGGGCTGACCCCGGGGCCGACCCCAGGGCTCAGAACAGTTCGGCAAACTCAGACGAAGGAAATGGGGCAAAAAGAAGAGATTCATTTGGAAAAATCACTGCCTAAATGACATTTATTCTATGGTTTGCTAGAAAATATGGGGAACAGATTCTGGAAAGATTGAGATGAAGCAATACCAAAACAAAAGGGACTGAAGGATACTTAAAGTATATTTCTTGTTCTGCTTCATGTAACACTGAACATTTCTCACTGCTCATGGACCAAGTGACAGCAGCAGCAGCCACTGTGCACAGGCACTTTTACTTACCCTGTTCAGCCACCAACAGGCTCCACTAGGAGCCTAAAGTTATCTGTCCTATGAGAAACATGTATCTGGAAGCCTGTTGTTCCCAAGGCATGCCTGCAACATGTTGACCAAGCACCAAAGCTCTTCCTTGGGATGCAGCCAGACATGCTGTGAAAGCTGAGAGCTCCCAAACGTGCCGTGGGGAAGTTCTCCTGGGAAACATCTGTGGGAGACACCAACACCAGCTGAAGGGTTATGTGGGGCTTGAGAAACAAGCCATCTTTCAAGACCTGCTTATTAGGATGTTTACTCACAAAATTGGCCTTTTCATCGGTGCACCAGAAGCAGTTTCTGAAAGCAGCCCTGACCACCAAGAAAACAACCTCAGAATCAATCAACAGGAACAGGAATGGATCCAGCAGCCAGAAGAATCCGTTTCTAGCACAGGGACATTTTGTCCATTTTGCCATCTCTCCTGCCTGAAGATCGGTAAATTATTTGGGTTTTTAGATCAATGTCAGTGAGGATTCTTTGGCAGGACAAAAGGTCTTTGGTTTCCTTGGCCCACACAAATTCATTAACTCTGGCATACAGTAGGGATGGTGATTTATTATTTTCACTTTGCTGTGTTTCCAGTCCATATTATGATGCTTGTGCTGAGTAGCTAATAAAGGGTGGGAACACAACAGAAGGAAAACCCAGTTCTCCACTTGCCTTTTTTTTGTTTTTAATCATGAAATTAATTGTTTTTTTCATATTTCTGTAATGAATAATTACCATGTTCATGAGTCCAAGCAATTTACCCAGGGTGACAGTGGGCATCTGCAATGGGCCCAGGGGAAGACACATGCTCTAAATCAAATGTCAGTGGCTCAGCAATAAAAGCCTCTCTCAGGGCTGAGGCCATCCTTCAAAGGCAGCAAGTCTCACCATAGATCAACACAGGAAAAAGAAAGCAGCAGGGACCACAGCAGAGACCCCTATCTCCATGGCAGGGAAGGGGAGGGGAAGGAAAGGGAGCTTGTCATTTAACAGCAATAATAAACACTTCCAAGTGTACTTCCTCCTCTCCCTGCAGGAGCATCTTCACCCTAAGCACTGATGGGCTTCAGGTGGGATCAGTCAGATCCAAACCTCTCAGTCCCGATATTCCTGTCAGAGAAAAATACTTTGGGGTAATTGTGGGTTGTGCAGCTATAGGGTTGATGCAGGGTGTCACACAGTGCTGAAGACAGTGATGTGTCACCTCAATGTATTTGTTTTTCCACACAAACCACTCAGAAGACACCTGTAAAAAAAAATGGATATATTGCAGATGAGAAGAGGATCATATCTCTTCCTTCCAAGCAACTGAACATCAAGGAAAACACTCTCATGAGGTGTTTGACAGGAGAAACAAGCCAGAACTTCACTTTCATTAAGCGCTCAGGCTTTAATGCCAAGCCACAATTTATTTCACAAAGAAGAAAAAAAAGCAGTAAAGAAAACACTTGCCAGGATGAACATGCTGTCTGCTGTGGCCTGGAGGCAGGAAGGTGGCTTAAGCAAAGGCAGGGATCAGGATATCCAGGTCAGTGGCCAACACTGCCCTTGACCTCACTGCCCACCAGGTGGGATGGTTGCTCACCTGGCGCTGCTCCTGTGGCTCCTGCCATCGCCTCTGCAAGCTGCTCCAACAGAATTTACAGACCTCTCTCTTATCAAACCTGATGGACTTCCACTCCTTTCCCAGCCCTTGCCCTGCACTGGGAGATGCAGAGCATGATGCATGATGCAGTACTGAGGACTGACTTTATGTCTACAACAAAGAGATCATCACCATGGTTCTGCTTTCCAAGACTCTGGATTTTTAGCAAACACCTACTTTTTCCTGAGTTCACCTTCCTGAGAGAAGAGCAACTTCATGAAATTGTGTCAGTCAAGAGTCCAGGAAAGAAAACTGTAATGTGATACAAGTCTAACCCGCAGAAACTCTGGGAACGTCTCCTTTTACAGAGGGCCCTTCCAAAAGGAAACCAACCCACTGTAAATAATGTGTCTGGGAAGAGAAGGCTCTCCTTTAACCATTCCCTTGCCTCCACTGCTTGCTCAGGAAAACTGCAGCTTTCCGTTGAAGCCAGGCAAAGTTACCCTCTCTGCTTTCTAGTTCTGTTCTCCGGCTCTGGGAAGCCCAGAGATCTTGCTGTTTTGCTAATCTCACTGCCTGAAACTGGGATTAAAATTGGATTAGCTAGGCAGATGAGTGAGTGCTGCTCCAGAGACTCCACACTTGGAGTTTGTACCTGCCTCCTTTTCCCAGCTCTACCTGGGCATCCAAGGGAAGGAAGGGAGCAGATATAGAAAGGGTCATTCTGTCTTTTCCCAAGTGCCATTCCCAGGGTTTACATGAAGTCCTGCTACTTATACAGAACACAAAGCACATTCACTCTTATATACCTGAAGTGTTTTTAGCTCAGGGTCTTCAAATACAACAAAATTCACTTCTTCCTTTAGAAGCCCTCCTTGCTATTACTGCTTAAATCAAGGACTCAAGGTACTGCTTCTCCCAAATTCAGACTGAATCCAGTTTCACCACACAGAATCCGGCTTTTAAGGAAGAGCAGGGAGTTCCTTCCAACATTAGCCAAAAGAAGTCATTGGGACAGTTTGTACAAACAGGCATGGGACACTCAGAAAGCTTAGAGACCTTGATCCACCAGCATTCCTGAGCACATGCTTAATTCACCCCAAAGCGTGTGCTGAAATGCTTTGCTGCATAAGAATGAGCTTAATCACATGCCTAAACACTTACTGCATGAGCACTTCAGAGATTAGGATTGATTATGTCTTTCTCCTACCTGTACTTTATATCTCCCCTCCTCATGAAAATCTCACTTCTGAAGCACAAAGCTCATAAGGAGACACAGGGAACACATTTATCAACAGGTTGCAAATTTTCCAGCTTCCCGCCCCTTGACCACAGAAGATTGACCTTTTTCAGGGAGGATAAAACAATTTACTTACAAAGCCTGATGGCATGAACCCCACCACGAGGTCAGAGTCCAAATCATACGGGCTTTCCTTTAGTATTGTCAAGGAACTCTTAGTTCTCAGGACTTACAACTCCTTTAAAGCAAACAAAATCCAGGTTTTTCAGAGCTTGGCTCAGTGAAATCAAGTTGTTAATGTTAATACACTTTATTGATCTTAAAGGAATACAGCATTGAAACAAAGGCCATTAATTGAGAGAGAGGCTCTGTTTACATTAACAAGTCATACAGAATGAAAGGAGCAGATCCAAACTTAGTCCCCACAAACTGAGGTCCCCACCAGAACAATATACGAAGTTCAAGTGTTTACTTCAGCCTAGACTTAGTCTGGTCCCCAAAGTCATTTGGACTAAGCTTGCCCATATTTTTTGACTGGAAGCTATTCCAGGCAGCCACCACGGGGTCAGATCCCCATATCCCTGCTCAGGTGGAAGCACATTTGCTGTGCCCCTGGCATGGACTGCCTGGGTCAGCATTCTACCAGAGTGCTCCAAAACTGCTCGGCTGCCCCAACCAACACTGGTCAAGTGCGGATGACCATGGGATGCACTTCCAGACTGCTCTGTTACTCCAAACCAAGGCACAAATGGAGACACAGTCAGATGGAGAGAAGAACTCCCCAAGGACAGCAAATTCCCAAGGCAAGGACCAGTGGAGGGACTCTGGCTCTAGGATGGTTCATTTGGTTTGGAGGTCACCAGCTTTTCTACAGTTTATAAGCCACTGCAGGGTGTAAAACTGCTGCCCAACAGTGATTCCAAGGTAGACTTATTTATGGACTGAAGTCATGAGGAATACACACGGATTGTGCCCAAAACAGTGTTTGTGGTACAGGGGATGATGTTCACCATAACAGAGGACTTCAGCACAGACTGCCTGCCTGAAAGGGTGGATGAATTTATTGTGCCATAGGACAAGAGTGACCAAAACCACGTGTCCATAGTCTGAATAAATGCATGTCACCATCAGACAAGCATGGAAAGTGAACTTCTTGGCAAAGCAATGCAAAACTCGCCTTCAGCAGGAGTTGGGAGGGCAAAAGACTAATAAATATTAGAGTGAGGAAGATTCAATTGCATAGACAACTCCCATCAGTTACTTCAAGATCAGAGGAACACAGGAAATGGTCTGCTGGGTCAGCAGGATGGTGCATCTCCCCCAGCTGATGGTGCTTCAGCAGCTGCAGGAAAAGACAGTCTTGAGGGGGAGCACACAAGCCTGGCCACTGTTTGCTGTCCAGTCACCTCACTCTCTTCCTGGCACCCACAATCATTGGTAGAGCACATCCATCCCTACATTCTCTTTCCCTCTGAACTTGCTGATATTACATCCATCTCACTATTTCCAGCAGAAGCAATTTCCCTGCTGTGTAAAAAAGCACTTTCTAGTATCCCTTTTAATTAGATCCCCCTGCTTTTCATGTATCTCCCCTCATTCCAGAGCTGTGAGAATTTTCAAACCCCAGAGCAACTCATAGAATCATAGAACAGTTACAGCTGGAAAACACCTCTAAAATCTAGTCCAACTCTTAATCCAAGCACCACCTTGTTTACCACTAAATCAAGTCCCCAAGTGCTGCATTTTTTGAACACTTCCAGGGATGGTGACTCCACCACTTCCCTGGGATGCTTATTCCAATGCCTGAATATCCTTTCAGTGAAGAATTTTCTCCTAATTTCCAATTTAAACCTCCCCTGGCACAACTTGAGGCCATTCCCTCTTGTCCTATTGCTTGTTAATTGGGAGACCAACCCCCCACTCCTGACTCCACCCTCCTTTCAGGGAGTTGCAGAGGGTGATAAGGTCCTCCCTAAGCCTCCTTTTCACCAGGCTGCCCTGGAGCCCCCTCAGCTACTTCTCACAAGACTTCTGCTCTAGTCCTTTCATCCATTCCATTGCCCTTCTCTGGACATGCTCCAGCACCAATTGTTTCTCACCACAGTTCTCTGTGTCTAATGTTAGGCTGAGAATTGTTCAGTTTTTTGTATTAGCAGCTCAGTCATATTTATTTTTGTTGGCTACTCCAAAGGTACATACTAGTCTCTGAAGTTAGGTATTAAAAATGTATTTAGCTGTTTATGCTTCCTCCAAAATGTCCTTGTTCCCTCTTGTAAGAAAAATCACATGCCCGGGGAAAGCCGTGCCCAGTGTGGTAAGTCACCTGCCAAGTGGCCACCACAGTTCATCAAAGCCTTTGCTGCCCTTTGTGACAAGAGGGGATACAGGTCCTTCAGGGATGGCTTTGATGGCTGCCACCTGAGGAGTGCCTGACCTTCCTCTGAGCCAACAAACAGATTTGGGATTACTGAAGGCCCAGGACTGCTCTGGAGAATTTGTTTTCAGGCCTCATCCAGCATGAACCCCAAGCCATGAGGAAAGTAGAAAACTTGTAAGGGATGGACAGATTCCTGCTGAAGCCCCAAGACAGGGAAAACTGCAGAGGGCTGGGACCTACAGGCTCTCTGCAAGCAGGGGCCGTGCTGTGGAAGGCCAAAACGAGACCTGGGGAATGGAAGCTCATCACTTGTCCCCAGTTCCTTCTGGACTTGGTCAGATGGTCTAAGCACCTCAGTAACTTGGATCATTCAAAGAGTTCTGGAAGAAATGAGGCAGAGTCCCTGGGAGGACTCCATTTAGTCCAGTCCAACTTACTGAGCGAGGTGTTAGGCTGAAACACCTCCTCTTCCCACCTCTTCCGGAAATGCAGATGAACCAGGATCAGACCACTCTATTTATGGGACTCTCCACTCCCCCTTTCCGTCAGACCCAGCTGTCTGAGCCCTTGCTCCACAAGCACATTGGCTTTTTCACGGCAAGGAAGAGGTCCACAGCAGGGGCCCCCTGCAGTTGGGATGTCTGGGCACCATGCCAGGGCCTCTCCCTGACCCCACACACACCAGACACAGCTTGATTCTTTATTTGCTGACCCACAGCTGGTGGTTGGGCTGAGGGAGCAGAGGATAGACCCAGAAAGCCTGCTGGAAGGCAGACAGCAGTGACACACTCATCCCCTCAGAGTGCATGGCGCTGGTTCCCTCAGTGGGAGTAATGGTATTCCAGAGGGGTGCAGAAACACTGCATTATCTGAATCACCAGGAATCCAGCCCAAAGGGGTCTGCTCCTGTTCCTTTGTGCTCCTGTACTTTCCTGCACTCAGTTACATGAGGAGCATAGGGATACCTAATCCCAAAACTCCCCCCTGCCACCTACCCCCACCTTGAAACAGCTCCCAGTGCTATGAAATGTTCCCACTTCAGACTTCCAAAGACAACCATAAACACTGGGGATAATTAAAAAATACACTGGCAAGGATTCCAGGCTGTGAAGCTGGAAAGCTGGGTAGCTTAAAAAGTGCCAGATATTCAACTGGTCTCCAAGATCAGCAGATGTTTTTCAACCTAACGTTGCAAAAACTTACTAACTCAGATGTGTTTCCTAAATCAGAACCAGAGATGAGAATGTGTGTTGTGTATTGAGACCATACCAAGTACTTTTTCAGCACTGTTAAGATCCGTTATTAAAAAATAAAAAAGAAAAATAAAAAAGGAGGGGGTTGGGTGTTGATAGAAAACACTAGGCCTGTTTAAAGGATTCTGGATGCTTACCTAAATCATGTAAGAAAAGGAAAATTCCTTCCCCAAACTGAAAAGACTCGGATGCAATTAAGAGGGAGATACCATCAGCCCATTTCCAAGCCTGATATTAAGCTATTCAACAAGAGAACTGCAGAATACAGTGGCTGCTGCTGATACAGTCTTAGCAATATCTAGGCAGTTATTTTATTTTCTTTTTTTACTCAATTATCTGAAAATAAACAATTCAGCAGATCACTTTTGAAAACCAGCCTCCCTCACCCGGTACAAGGCAATCTACCATAGCACTGCAATTAAAAACTCATCATACCAATACCACTGAGCATTGGTTTGTCTTTCCACCAGCAGCTCCTTTACAGCCAGAGAGCAGCAAATGCATGGCTGAGGATATTCTCTGCTGCTCTGCTACACCTTTGAGGAGATTTACAGGGATTTGCACGTGTTTTTCTCACTCAAAGAGAGATTATGTGGCATGATAAAGAGATATTCTAGGAAAGAAACTACCAGCTTCCACAAGACATTCCCTTTGTTTGATGTAACACCCATCAGTTATTAATGGGATGGCTTTAAGCTGCTGCTTAGCCTTAGTAATGCCGTATTTAACAATAAACATTACTTCTCTCCCCTCTCTGCAGTGGCAGCCTTTCTCCAGCAATTTCTGGATGAATTATTCTAAACCAATATATAATTCTTTTACACATACATACATACATATATATACAGGCTGCCTTTCCATGTGTAAAGTAATAGGAGAGTTATGAACAGATAAGGGGAGTTACAGCTATTGCTGTTTCATGGGAGGTGGAAGTGCAAGGACTTTCTGGGTCACTGAATCCACAGCCTGGTGATGTACTGCAAAACCCTTACAGAAACTGATTTTCCACTCCTTAAAAAAAAAAAAAAAAAAAAAAAACAGGAAAAAATAGTATGAGACATTATAAATAGGGATTTACTACTCTGCAGATTAAAAAATAAAATCTGCCTCTTAGGAAAAGTGTTCCCACTGTCTCAGAAGGTGCTCTTTGAGATGTTTAATTCTGAGTGGATCTTTCCTTCCTACATTTGCTAGGCAAGGAAACCTGAGAAAAAAAATCTGTTCTGTCTTTCAGGTGGGTGACAGCAGGAAGGGCACAGAGGAACCACAAAGGAAAGCTCTGCTCAGACCTTGCTATGGAATGGACAGGCTGCACACGTATCCCTGAAATCCACACCAGCCACAGCATCCACTCCAGTTTGTCCGCTGCTTTGTGAATGCCAAAGCAGAAGATGAACCTGCAGAAATCAGCTCAACCTGCCCAAAACCTCCAGCCTTCCCATCAGGCAGCTCCAAAGCTTTTGCTGTGAATGGAAGCAGTGCTGCCTATGGAGGGCTCCTTTCTCCTTTGCTGCCAGAGTAACCTCCAGTCCCCTGGGAAGAACCTGAGACAGAGACCAGTGAGTGACACAATTGTCACCTTCCATGACCCTGCTAGGGCTGTGACAGAGCCAAGTGCCAAAGCTACAGAGGGCACCATGGACCGGCAGCCTCTGCTCTCCTCCACCCAGCCCAGCTCCCAGAGCACACAACTCCTGGGTATTCACCTACTGGACATTCCAGGGGGACACCTATTGTGTCCCACAGATTGATTTGGTTACAGAAACCAACTAGCTGTCCCCGTGTTGTACCAACCAAAGTCTGCAAGCACCCAGACTGAGAGAAGGATTACTATTATACTTCCATCTGCTCTGCAACGTAAGCTGCCCATCAGCAACAACCTGAAAATGCCTCTGAGCTCCTAAATCCCACCTCGCCCTTGGAAAAATGCAAGTTATGGGAAGCACAAGAGGAGCCATGACAAGCCAATTCCCTCAAAGCACAAGTCACACCCACAGCAACATTTTAAACTTGCCCCATTTCCTGCATGGCTAAATGCAAGGATATTAACATGTCACATTAGGAGACATCTAAGTGGTGACAACATCAATATAAAAGCACTGACTGGGTCTCCACCAATGTAACAAGCTTTAAAAAGTATTAAAACAGACTGTTTATTACAGCATATGATGTGTTATATTAATTTACACAATGATATATATATAAAAACAGCCATTGATGATGTACAGTAAATTGGACATCAACAGGAATATTAAAACTACTGATACTCATGCACATGACATGCATATGGGTTTTTTTTTTTCTTTTTCAAAAGCAGTTTTACACAGTATAATGAAGTTACTAAGCCTTGGTCAGCTGCTCCAGCAGTTTACTCTGGACACCACCGCCATCCGCAGTGGGACTCCGAGGAGATCGGAGCAGACGGCACTCCAGAGAAGGCAACTTAACCTCGAAAACAGATTGAACAGGAGCCCTTTCCTGGTGGGGGAAGGCTGGGGGAGGACAGGAGTGAGTTTCAAGAAAAGAACCAAGAAGCAAAGAAAAAAAACCAGACCAGAGTACCAGAAGGAAAAAGTTCAAGATGTGGCAACAGCAGCAGCAGAAAGGGACAAGCAAAAACATGAAGAACCACCCTAACTCCCTCCCCTTTATTCCCTAAAAACTTATGACCTTAAGCTGTCGATATCCTGTATAGGACCCAGAACTGGAAAAACTAGGCAAGGAAGATCCATTCCCAGAAAAATTAGCCTTTTCTCAAAGCCTTCTGACACCACGCGCTGGAGGCTGTTCACCACTGAAATGGCAGTGTTGTATTGTTGGGTTTTTTTAAACAAGTGTAACGGTCTTTTATTTCCACATAAAAGGCACTAGTATCCACCCAAGTTCTGAAGACAAGTGACATAATTTACCTTAAGTTTTAAATATTTGTATTAAAAAAAAAAATCTGTGGAAATATGTACAAAAAAAAGCACCTTGCTTCCGAAAGCAGAAGCAGATACATTTCACCAAGTCACCTCACTAGACGGTTGTCATGAGCTTCAGGGAGCCTGACCGAAAGCGAAGGATCTTCTTCTTGAGGTTATGGGAGGCTTTGATTTTGACAAAGGCCTTGGCCGCATTTTCATGCAGCTCCGGCGCCGTGACTGTTTGGATGGGGAGTGTCTGGACAAACTGGGACCAAATCAGGCCCCCACTCTCATCAGAATCACTGGTGGTCGTGCTTTCCCCTACAAACTCCACCTCGCTCAGGCTTGACTCGCTGTCTCCAAAGCAGTTCGTGGTATAGTTGCTCTGCTCGTCCTCACTTGTGTCCACCACAGTGGAGTGGAACAAGGACTCGCACTCGGCTGAGTACTCCGAGTCGCTGGCCACATAGGTGTAGGGGCTGACATAGGGCAGGGGCACCTGTGAGTAGACCCCCATGCCCTCCCTCCGGTTCCTCCTTGCCCTCCGCAGGGCCTCTTCGTAGGAGATCTCTGCCGAGGACTTCCAGCGGCGGTAGTCAGCACGCTTGTGTTTGGGCTTGGCCACCACAACCTCCCGGCCGTGCCCGTGGGAGCGGAGGGCGGATCTGTGCAGGTTGGCCTGCCGGCCCGGGAGGCCCGGCTCCAGCGGCAACCCGCTGCCTCTCTTCCCCCGCGACGAGGGCTTTTTCAGTTTCTTATTTGTATCCAATTCCTCAGGAAAGCGGCACTTCTTGGAGACCGGTTTGGCTTTCTCCCGCAAGGTCTGTGAGCTGTTTTCCACCCCGTGGGCAAGGTGGGACCTGTGTTTCAATGCAGAGCTTTTCAAAATCTTGACGCTCCGGGTGCCCTTGTGAAGCTTCATGCTTTGCTGCTGGGCTGGGATGTACTGGGCGTTCACCAGCAGCCCATCATCCAGGCTCTGCGAGGAAGAGCCCTCGCTTTTGAAATCCAGCGCAGGCCTCTCCTCAACAGCTGGTGACGAGGAGCGAGCTGCCTGCAAGCTGCTCTTCAACAGGACCTTTTTGGGAGGCTGGCTGATCCTGTTCTCTGGCTGCAGCACCACCAGCTTCCCTGTGGTCTCTTTGGGAGATGCAGCAAAGTGCTGGCCATTCTCCTTGGGGACATCCCCTGCCGTGGCCGTGGTGTTGCGGCCCAGCTCCGGCAGTGCTGGTTTGACACCCCATGGCAGGTGCTTGCTCTGGAGTTCGGTTGTTGTGCCAGGTGGGAAAGCTGCTGGCAAAGGGGCCTTCCTACTCTCCAGCTGCTCCCCAGCCGGCTCCCTTGGGCTCTGCTTTAAAGGGGAGGGAGCTGTGTGCTCCAGAGCGGGGGTTCCACCAGGAGGCAAGCACACTGGCTTGGAGCTCTTCAGGTTCACCATGTTGCCATGGGCCACCATCGCTGCCGGCTGCCGGATGCACATGCTCCCATGCCTCAAGATCCCTTTGGTGGCATCGGTGTTGAGACTCGTCCGGGGTTTGTTAGTCCTTACCGCGTGAGTCTTTTTCTGAATCAGGCTTAAGATGTAGCTGTCTATCCTCTTGCTGGTGGAAGGGCACGGAGCCAGCCAGGAGCTCTGTGGAGGGGAGGTGTTGGCGGATTGTCCCGAGTCCGTTTCAGGTGGGGTGCAAACGTCCCTCATATCACAAGTGAGCCTCTCCTCTTCTCGCTGGGGGTTCTCAGTCACGGGGAGAAGGAACATGGGGCTCTGCACAGCCACGGCGTGGAGCGGGCTGGGGTAGCGGTAGATGTCGTTCCCGTTTTTAGACACCAGATCGCATTGGTACTTGGGATGTACATCTGCAACGACATCGAGGGAATTTGAGTGCGGTGTGGACAAAGAGCGACAGACAGAGCCTGCAGTCTGATCCTCATGCTGGCCTTCCTTATTATAGTCCATCCAGCCTATGAGATCTGAAAGGCATTTTAGAAGAGTTTAGAGAGCCTGCCAGGGACAGCTGTGCTACATTTTTAATGTGCTGCCAAGGACGCCGGTCCATCTACACACACGATGCAAAGCTTTAACTACAGCAGCAGCAATTTTGCAACCAGGGATGCTGTTCAAGCAATATAAAAAGCAGCACTATCCTTCTGTGGGTCTCCCTGTCACTGCATCTACGAGGGATTTAGTCCACTATGACCACATGGTCAAAACCATAAAAATCACAGCCCTAATGAGAACATCTACATTGGTTTCAAACCTGTGCCCAGGTTGTTAAGATCTTCCTATCTTCCTTTCCAGCCACCCAGAAGTCTGTAAGGGTCTCTTATATGTTACACAGTCACCTGTGAAACTCTCTGCAGGCCTCATCACATATGAATTTTATATTTTACTTTGCTAAATCCAAAGAGAAACATGAAAAATACAGACAAGAGAAAAATTAATTCTTCTAGCTTATTGACAAATTTCACTTCCAAATTCTTTCAAGCATATCTCAGGTTGGGAAAAAATCCAGATTTAATTTTATTATTGTTTTTATTATTGTTGCTACTATTATTATAATATTTATGGCAATGCTAATAATAATAACAGATGCTCCTTTTGAGTGATAAGGGGTTAAAGAATGGGAAACAGGCTCATGTTTTCACACAAGTCCAAGGAGTGCAGGTCAATCCAGCTGACGTCCTAGCCTTGGCTCTGCAAAGAGAGTTCCGCCAGAGAAATCTAGTGCGTTTCAAGATGCATGAGTCAGATTTAATGGCTAAGGAGCTTACTAGGGAGGTAAGCGACCTTAAGAGAAGGGCTTCCACCCAAGCACCTAAGATTACTAATATTTTCTTAAGCTTAAGTTGTCCTTGTCTTCTTGGGTAGGGGTACAATCTAAATGATCCTCTGCCAGTCCTGTTTTCCGCCCTTGGGCTGGAAACTTCAGCCAGGGTACTCCAATTTGAATGCTCAGTGCTCATCACTTATCTAAGGCTTATTTCAAAGAGGTCTCATGGGCATTGTTGAAATTTGCTGATAGAGATGATGTTCCTGTGTGAGCAGGAGAGGAAGACCAGGGAAGTTAAGAGCATAAACTTCCTCCAGATCACCTCTCAGTTTTCAACATTTCCTAAATTCTGTTGGCTTCAAGGAATGTTGACAAAAAGATATTTTTGAAACTTATCAGTTTTGTGAAATTTCATTCCTGAAAGTGAGACTGTATGCGTAATGAGAGGTTTAGGTTTTTGTAGTGTATACAGAAAAAACAGCAATGCAATCAGCTGGAATTCCTTATGTGGGTTTTTTTTTTTTTAATGTATGGCCCATGAAGATCACATACACCTTACAACAGGGAGCATTTAATTACCTCGAGCTGCTCACAGGAAAACTTAATCACTTGTCAGCATCTCAGAATGAATCCCAGGCTGTATTTTCCCAGTTCAGAAACAGAAGAGCATGAATTATTCTGTTCTTGATTGATAACAAATCACTGTAAGCTAACCTTAAAGAGCAGAACGCAAATTGGAAATACTGTGGTTGGAATCATCCTCCCCAACCCAGAATGAGCTAAAGCTTTTGAAAATGTCTGCCGTCAATAACACTTGATCACAACAGTCCTATTGAAGTGTCTTTTCTGGAGAACAGAGGAGGCCCTCCTATTGAACCATCCCACACATCAAGGCTTGCATCTTCAGACTGGTGTCCAAGGAAAGTTCACAGCTCTCTGCCAAAGAGACAAAATGTACCTGCCCTGTTCATGATGTCTATTTGCCTATACTATATAAATGCAGGACACACCTCACCATGCTCACCTGGGGGTCAAGGACCATCAGAATTGACAAAATGATTGCTAAAAACAGACTGACATGTGCCCTGACCCCCTTAAACATGTAGCTAGCTCCTGACTCTGTGACTTCAAAGCTGACATGGCTAGGAACTGTCATTAATTATTGCTAGTCACTAAAAATGCTTTTCTGAAGAAAACCACTAGAAATCAGCTGACAGATGTGTTTCTGTGTACAGGTACCACTGCCCTCTGCTGGGTAGAGCAGCTGTCATATCTTCACATGCCATTTTCATGTGTTTAGAGTGACATATTCATGTGTAAGGCTGGACCACTGGAGGGCAAACAGTCCAGCCTCGTGATCCATGTACGTGAGAGGCATTGGGATCTTTTCAGAGCATAATATGGCACATGAAAGGAAGAAGGGTTAATCCAACCCAGGTGCTCCTGAGGCAGTATTTCCAAAGCCAAAGCCACCTCCTGGAGTATGATGTATTCGACCTGCTTTTACTATACCTGCAGATTTAGGGCGTCCATCTGAGATATTCAGTGTTGCCTCCAAAGGGCTGCAAAAGCAAGTGCTAGAATGGCAACTGGATAAACACTCACTGAAGACAGAGTTAGATGAATTGGAAAGTGATCCAGAAGCTCCATCACTCAGCTCATAAAACCCTATAAAAATAAAGAGTTTGGATTTATATTAGTTATGTCTACACAAAGTTACTATTTGTGTCCCTAGAAAGGCAGTCAAGCTGATGTTTGAGTTGGCTTACTCTAACACAAGTAGTTATGGGATTTCATTCAGTCACCCCAAAACCAGCCCACAATTTTGTACTGTCCTTATTGCCATGAATTTACTTTGTTTAAAAGTAAAGCACTTAAAACAGCAGAACTTATCCTAGCATATGGTTTTTTTTTAACTTTACAAGGGTTGGGGTTTTAACCCTTACGGAGATTTTAAATTTTAGCAACAAGGATCCAGGCAGTGTTTGGCAGCCCACTCATCTAATAGAGTGTTATACTTCCAAGACAGACTCTCCAACTATTACTTAACTACAAAAGTGTTGGCCCAATGCTATCCATTACTTTCTTCAAAGTTCTGGAGATAAACATAGTATTTGCGGATGACAAGAAAGAGGAAAAATGGGAGATAATGTGCAGACACATCAGATTTGATTTTCTGGTAAACTGGGACTAGTCAAGGAAAAATGACACACCACCACCAAAATTTAAAGTGTTCATTTAGGAATAAGGAATGCAGAGCATGCCTGCAAAATGGGGATGCATCCTGGAAAACAATAATCCTGGACAGGGCTTAGTCAGCATGGAAAAGCAGCTCAACCAAGCTTAATGGTATGGCAAAAAAAAGCTAATGAGATTGTTGGATGTACAAAGAGACTAATGAATAGTAGGCAGGGAAATTACTTCAGCAGTCTACTCGGCCCTGGTAAGAAACATTGGAATGGTGAGCCCAGTCCTTGAATCCAGCAGGCTTAAAACAAAGCTAAAAAATTGGAAAGAGGCCAGCAAGCTATTTAGGAGCCTGGAAAAATGCCTTAAAATGAATGACTTCAAGAACTTGACCTGTTTAGCTCATCAGAGAAAAGCCAGGAATTATACTGTATAGCACCTCCAAGAGGAGGAAAAGCTGGGTATTAGAAAAGGCCTTTCTTTAGGGGAGAAAATGATATAAAAATATCACTGCTGGAACAAGTCAGATTCAGACTAGAAATTAGCAATGGCTTTAACAGTTGCAAGTTGGAGGATTCTCCACTTTTTAGTGTGTTCAGAACAAGTCTAGAGGCCTCTAGGAAAGGCTCCCCATAGTTAAATACCACTTACTGGCTTCAACACAGTTAGAATGAGGTGAAAATAAATATATGGGGGATGAAATTGTTTGATTCCATGTTCCTCTCTGGCTGTATGACCACTTTTGCTATCTTCCTCCTGATGGTGGTGCTTCTTTTCACCATTTTTCCTTCAGCCTCCTCCCTAATATACATGACAATTAGAACTTTTCGAACTAATGTGAGGGTGGCCTTGAAAAATCAAATACCCCAAACTCTAAAAATCTAATTAAGTTTGAAATGCTCCTCTGAAAGAAGCAAACAGCAACTTTTCCAGTGGTCAGTGAACTCTGTTAGTAGGAATTAATTATCAGAGTGTGAACGAGCTGTAGACATTTACTTTCGTAGTACTGAAAAGTCCAGCACTAAAATCTACAGCCAGTTTAATTCCAGGTCCCAAGGGAGGCTGCATTTTGCTGAGCACTGCTCTTACCTGAACTTGGACGACTGTCTGTCTCCAGGTGTTCATCTGTCGTTTTTTCCACGTCCAGACGCAGATCACTTATTTGCTTATCCAGCTCTTGTAACTGATTTAACAACCCAGCATCCCTCCTCCTCAAGCAGTTCTGGAAAAGGACAAAGAACATCAGCTCCTTCAGTGGGGCAGATGTGAAGGGGTCCCAAAGACCAACAAACTTCTCTATCTAAGCCTTGTGAAACACCTTGTCCATATTCTTTTATATAAAAACTGAACAAAGCCCTGACATTTTAGATGGATGCTCTGGATAAATACTTTAGTGAAGAATTATGCAGGCACTTCCTCCCAGCCTGTTCCAGCCAGTTCTGCACGAGAAGCATGTTCCACAGCTGAGGAAGACCAACACCCTGTGCTGACCACAGCTGTAAGAACAAAGCTGGATTGTGTGATACGGCCAAACCAGACCTGTGCACATGTAAGGGGCAAGGACGGTCATGCCAGCCTAGCAGGACACGTTCCCCACCACACTGGTGTTACCCAAAGATCACATCTGCTCACACAATGGCATCAAACAGCTCTGCCAAAAAGTGCCTGTGGTGTGGAAACCACCTTGTTCTGCTGCACGTTATGAGCTTAGAGTCTACCATCCAGAGAGCAAGATTCCCAGGGCTGGGATCACAGCCCTTTTATTAGTTTTCCAGTGCAGCAGGAAGGAAGAGTAATTCTTCCTCTTCTCCCATTATAATTGTATGAAATTGCTGCGAGATGAATTTTAAGGCTATTTATGAAGATAATTTGATGGCATAAAATAAGCAATAAGAAATTATTTTGCAAGGCACTCATTAACCCACAGTCAACACAATCAGTTTCCCCCTGTGTATTATAATATTGCTTATCCATCATCTGTTCAGCTTCATACCCTTTAATTGCTCTGGCTTTGGGGAGAGTGGAGGAGGCAGGAGGAAGATCCATCTACTTTTGTTTCTTCGAGTACATCATTTGATTGGCACCCAGGGGTGCTCTGATATGCTCATTGCAATGAGTTTTGATGCTCATAGCTGGACTAGTTCTAAACCCATTAAATCCACGACAATCTTTTCCACGGAGTGGGCCAGTCATAGAATCATAGAATGGTTTGTGTGGAAAGGAACCCTGAAGATCACCTTGTTCCAGCCTCCTTGCCATGGGCAGGGACACCTTCCACTAGACCAGGTTGCTCAGAGCCCTGTGCAGCCCGGCCTTGGAAAAAGGGAGAGCAAAGGCTAAATGCGCCGGCAAGCACTGGTTGAAGACGTGCTGGCGTTTAAGACCATCCTTTGGAGAACCAAAGGGGTGACCCCAAGCCTTCATTCCTGCAGAAGCCGGGGCTGGCTGGCAGCCAGGCCGGTGGAGGTGATGGGTTCAAGGGATGACTTCGCTGCGCTACCTACTGCCACCAGCGCCCCCTCCCCCAGCCAGCACCGCATCTGGTTCCAATCTGCAATGTCAAGTGCACAAATTTAAGTGCTACCACAAATCCCCAGCTTTTTCTGGTCTTTTTTTTCTTCTTCCTTTTTTATTTTTTTGAGTAATGATTCCGCGGTCCTTCACTACGGCTCTCGGCAGGCAGCCAGCCCCTTCTCAGCAGAAAAAAATCATTTATATTTATCTTTTAAAGAGGAAAATAACCCTAACTTAACGAAACCAAAAGGCTAATGAGAAAAAAAAAGGACGAAAAACGGAGGGTGGGGAAAAGAAAAAAATCAGGGAAATAAATCACGCAATCCAACTTCTCCCTGGGTGAAAGCAAATGCTGAGCGGCGCACAAAGAAAGCCAGGCACAGCTGTACGCTATTTTCATTGAAAAATGATCTGCCGCTTCATGCCGCCCTCCATCTCTTCCCACACCAGCTCCAAAGCGCGTCCTCCAACAAAAGCATCCCTTCTTTACGGGCCTGATCCTGCCGGTGCCCGAGCGCCCGCTGCCTCCTCTCGGGGCTGGGACCCGGGAGCTGGCTCCCAACTTCCATTCATGGCAACGGCGGCTCCTCTCTTGCCATGAATGGAAGTGGGACCGCCAGCCTGGCTCCGGGACCGGAAGGGAACTGTGCGGCCATCGGCACAACGCCGGCACGACCCGTCCACCTCCGAGCTGTCACCGGCCCTGCGCCTCACCTGCGCGCCGTGCCGGGGTGACAGCGGGGCGGGGGTGCTCCCCGAGGGAGTTCCCAGCTCCCTTCTCGCCCCTCCGCGGGGCACAGCGACACGCGGGGACCGAGCGGGCGCGCATCCCCCGGCGCTCCCCGCCGGCATCCCGCGGCGTTCGCCCCCCGCTCACCAGCTGCCTCCGCAGGAGGAGGATGTTCTCCTCCAGGAACTTCTCCTCCAGGCTGCGCGGCGGTGGCCCCTCTCCCGGCGGCTCCCCGCGGCCGCCCTGCGCCCCGGGCGCCGCTCCCGCCGGCCGCCGCAGCAGGAGGCTCTTCACCAGCAGCTCCTGCC
>VZRO01001897.1:198256-224462 GCA_013397915.1 Daphoenositta chrysoptera
GAATGGTCCGCGGGGCGCCAGTCTCCCTCCCCGGCTGCCACCGCCCCGCGCCCGCCCACCGCCCGCCTCCATCCCTCCTTCCCGCCCGCCTTTCTCCCCGCCCGGCCGCGGCTCCACGCCCGTGGTCGCCCTCCTCCTCGTTTTACTACTCCTCCTCTCACCTCCGTAGTCCGCTCGCCGCGGCGGCGTGCGGGAAGGTGGGGGATGCGGACATGCAAACCGTTGTCCTTTCAAAAAACTCCATCCGTGACCTCTGAAACCCCGCACGGCGTAGTCACGGACCATCACAGAGTTAGGACGGAATTATTATTATTGTAGAATCGCAGAACGGTTTGAGTTGGAAGGGATATTAAAGACCACCTCGTTCCAACCCCCCCGTGCCATGGGCAGGGACACCTTCCACTAGCCCAGGGTGCTCCAAGCCCGGTCCAGCCTGGCCTGGAACACTGCCAGGGTTGGGGCATCCAGAGCTTCTCTGGGCAACCTGTGCCAGGGCCTCAGCACCCTCACAGGGAAGAATTTTTTCCCACTATCTTATCTAAACCTCCCCCCTGTCAGTTTAAAGCCAAACGCTGCCTATACAGACCAGCACATCCAAACCAGGAGCAAAAGTTGTGCATCTGGGAAAAAAAAAAAAAAATCCAGGCATGAAGAGGTGAGGGTGTAAGGAGAGAAAAAAGTGAAAAGCAGAAGAGAACGTGGAAGTCCTTGCACCAGGGTGCTGACCGTGGCATGGGGAGTGGGATCAAAGCACTGTCGAGCTGTTGCTTCAAAGCCTGCGTGAGTAAACCAGTCAAAAAAAAGCCATAATGAAGTGAACTTTGCAGCAGCATGCAGACTAATTGTAGCAAAGGATCTGCAATTAGGTTTTCAATGGGCATGTGGTGGAAAGAGGCGGAGGGTGGAATGCAGATGCTGAAGGAAAAAAAAGAAAATGTTAATTTCAAAATAGAGCAAAAAAATGAGTTGCAGACACGTACTAAAGGGGGAAATGGAAGAGGAGAAAACAGGCATTGAGGGTGTCCTCCACAATACGGGGCTTGTTTGGGGAGATGTGAGCCCACCATACAGCGGCTCTCATGGACATTATGAGCATAATGAAATGCTCTTTCCCACTATCCCTCTGTTCCTCAAAAGATTCTGAGTGTTTCTGGTACTGAAAGGTCTCAGGTGAAATTTGTCTCCTCACTCCCATGCTGTTTGCAGCACCCAACACATAGTGGTGTGCCATACACCAGCTTTACCTGGCAGGTCCTTGTCCTGAGAGCCCAGAGCTGACAAAAATCCTTACTTCACAGTCATCTTAAACCACTATAAAGTGCGTTCAAAAAAGGA
The DNA here is from genome assembly GCA_013397915.1 of Daphoenositta chrysoptera. Lineage (NCBI taxonomy): Eukaryota > Metazoa > Chordata > Aves > Passeriformes > Daphoenositta > Daphoenositta chrysoptera. The sequence goes on from VZRO01001897.1 coordinate 199,592, forward strand.
CACCCACTTCCTCTTGCAGATTAAAACTAGCCTTCCCAAATCCTGGCCCAGATGCAGGTGAGGGCACATGCTCAGAGGATGGTTGAAGCTAAAGCCAGTGCCGTTTCTTCTTGCTGCTTCAGCCCACAGCTGTGTCACTGCAGGGCATCTGTGGTCATGTTTGAATTGGGAGTGACTTTTTGAAGGGTCTCTCCAGATCATCCCAGCTCACCTGAGGCTGCTAAGCAAAACTGGAAATAAAAAGGAGCCACATGCTGGATCTCTGTCTCTCTCCTCATTTTATGTCTCTGGACCTGTAAAAGGCACAGAATGAGGTTCAACCCCTGCCCCGCAACATTTAGGCCACCACTGCTGACTTAAAAATCCTCTCCATGGCTTTCTCTCTTGCATGGATCTTGGCTCACAGCATCCCTGAGCATGTTTGTGCTGAAACCTGTATTGCAATGCAGAGTTACTTTTCCAAGGGTACCAGAAGTTCTACAGATATGGAAGCAAAGGCTTCCACATTTTCCTTCACACCCTCTGTAGCCAGGTTTTGCATATAGCTCTGTGCCTCATATGTGTTTGCACACAAATCTTCATGCAATATTTATGCAAAGCTATTTCAACTCTTTCTGAGCTGTTGGGCACTGTACAATGTAGACATTGTTTCCAAAATAAAATACAGCTGAATAAAATGTGTCTTAATGATCTTTTTTTTAATTTTGCCACTTATCATTTGGTGGATTTCAGTCTGATTCCTCCCTCCCAAGTCACCTCCTCCACTCTGAGGAGTATAAGGTGCTGTCCCCAGGTCTCCCTGTTGACGTTTCTGGGTTCATCCTTCACAGTGCATCAGTTCCAGGAAGGAAAATAAATACAGGAACTGCCAGAACAGCCAACTCCCTACATCATGTGGAGAGGAGAACACAGCTTCAAGTGAACCAGACTCACCATGTAGTTATAGGATCAGCAAAGAGGAGGGGAAGGAGGATCTGATGAAGAGGAACTCAGGATTCTCCCCATAGATGAAGGAATGAGGTGCCTGGGAAGCAGTGGAATTGGGGAGGCTGGATAGCATGGGAGGAGGAGATGCACAATTGAGCAGCCAGCAAAAAACAACAATTTATGTAAATAATAGAAGGAAAACAAGGCATCACCTGAGACAAAACAAGGGAGGGGAGGGCCACAGAGACTATTTGAGAGCTAGGATGCAGCTTAGCAGAGTGTTGGTCATGGAGACAAGGAGGGAGGGAGCCTGGAAAGGCAGGGTGTGAAGGTAGGAGAAAGAGCAAAGAGAATGAGCATAAAATACAGGCCTTTTAATTTACTCAGGGAGCCACTCAGCAAACAACAGAATAAAGAGCCCATAAGCAGCAACAGAAAAAATATGGCAATAGGTGGTGCAATATAGATGAAAAACAGAGCCAGAAGAGGACAATAAGGTGAGAAGATGGAGAAAGGGGTAGATATCATCCTGTAGTAAAACAGGGATTTTAAGCACACGAGGAACAAGAGACTGAGATTGTTTCCCCCCCCACTCAGTTACATTGTAGTCAATCATCCCAATAAGAAACCAATCTGAGATAAGAGAGAGGCCCCAGTCCCCATAGGTCCTCTGACTGGACCTTTGGAGGCCTCTGTCTCAGCAAACCAAACATCTTAAAACTCTTAGCAAGGGCTGAGTCACAGGACTCTCATATGAAAAAAATTCGAGTCAAAATTGTCTTCCATTCATCTGCTGGCTTATGGCAACAGCTGAAGGACTTGCTCTTACACTCCTTTGGAAAGCTGCTATTCCTTCACTGGGGTATTCAGATGAAATTCTCCACAAATAATCCCAGATTCCCCACTGAATGTGGAAACAGCAAGGAGTGAGGCTGAGATGTCTGCAAGTAAGGAGAAGAGCTGATGACTGAGGACCTCTGTTGCTAGGATGTTATGAGAGATGTAATTCTGTCTGCTACAGAGGCGGTTATGAAATGGCTCATCTCAAGATTATCCTGGCTCATCTCCTATGGTTATATTATTAAGTGGTAGAAATGCTGTGTTCCTTAACTTTTCATAGATGGGGAATGAAGAGATGGTCTCTGCCCCACGGCACATACAAGATAAGAAAGAGCTGCCTCTGGTAATACAAAAGGAGCCCTGGGAAAGTAGTGGTTGGCACAGTGAATTCCAAACACACAGGCAAGGGCTGAGGGTTTCTGACTCCCATCTCACTGGTCATTTCCTTCCCTCTGGGAACAAAGCCCTACATCCCAACCCATACATTTGTCTTTCACCCCACTGATCACCAAATTCAATTTAGATTGAATGAGGCCAATTAACACTTGTTGCTTTTCCTAGGTTCATTTTTGACCTGTCACATTAAAATGAGTGTAGGGAATTGGAAAAATTGAGGAACATGACAACTCCCTGTTGGTGAAAAGAAAGCAAATGTCAGCAGGGTGACACAAACACTTGAGGACTATGCCTGAGACCCACAGCTGTCTGATCCTTTAATTTAATCTATTCTAATGTTAATTGTCCAAGTATTTCTTAATTGCATTGGATAATATAATAGGGCATAAATCTTATCAGCAAATCCACCTGGCATCAGCCTGTGTTGTCATATTACCATGGTTACATTATTATTACAAGTGAACCTTGTGCTCATTACTAACCACAAACAATTCTAGCAAACAAGCTGAACTGGAGCAAAATATCCTGGTGGTGTTTCCATTTTTTGCCAAACAAAATTAATTTCTGCAGGTGCTAGGTAATGGCAGCATACCTATGATGCATTTTCAGCCTTCTGCATTTATTTACTTGCATTTGTACAGCACTGAAACATTTCTCTGCTGTCAACAAGGCACAGAGGCCAAATTCTTGAAAAGTGGAATAGAATCTTTAATGCAAACTCACAATATTCAGATGACAAGCACTGCCCCAGCTTGTCAAAACACTGCCACGTTTGTACTGTTGTGGCAAAAACTGCTGCATTGGGAACCCCTGGCAGCCTGATTTGGTCCCTCAAGGACCCAGTTTCCCCTTGCTCTCATCTGCTCTGATTGTGATCTCCCGTTAAGAGACATAGTCCCACTTTCCCTCACTCCCAGTGCCACTGCCCCTGTGGCAGATGAAGGGACAGACACTTCCCATGGGGTCACTGCAAGGGTCCAACTCCCCCCTGATATAGGAGAGGGGAACATGGGGTTGATCCAGGAAGGGCAACGATGCCCTTCCCTGCTCTGGACTGTTCATATGGACATTTCCTACTGCTCCTCTGCTGCAGAGCATTGTTCCACCAACTGTGCTGGGACTGTGGCTGGAAAACAGATCTCTATTCTGGTCTGAGTTAAAAAAAGTAAAATAACAACTTTGTTCCTTTTTTTGCTAACCCAGATATTTCAGTGATCCCTTTTTAAGGGTGAGCAGTTGCACTGGCACGACTGAGATGGCAGAGCTCTGCAGGAATGGGGAGACAAGAGCAGGAAACCCTCCAGCAAAAACCTCCATGCAAACGGAATGTGGAAGGAAGGATGGTCTGTTTGCAAAATAAGAAGTCACCCAGGAGGCCATGGAAGAGGATGCAGACCACAGCTGCTTGCGGGGAAGCAACATTAGAGCTTCTTCAGACATTCCTGTCAGACTATGAGCCATGCAATGACATTCATTTCCTTTTTGCAGCAGCAGCCCATCTGTTGTGTCAGGAAAAGGGCTGATTTTGGATCACCCACGGCTGCCTCCAACACTGTGGTGCTCCCCAAGGCCATGAGAGACCCACTTCTTGCAGAACCTCTGGAGGAGTGCTGAGCCCTGAGCCCAAGCAAGGTGCCACTGCTGCTCAGCGACGCCCAGTGCCTGTCAGGTGTCACACTGGCAAAGGTCATGCAAAACTTTTTCTAGTCCTTGGTTAGGGAAGATCTGTGAGAAAATTGGACGGAAAGGTGGAAAAAGCTCAAGGGTGACCTTCTCACTCTCTACAACCACCTGAAAGGAGGCTGCAGCCAGGTGAGGGTTGGCCTCCCAGGTAACAAGTGGCAGGACCATAGGAAAGGGCCTCAGGTTGCACCAGGGTAGGTTTAGATTGGATATTGGGAAAGATTTCTTCACTGACAGGGTGGTCAGGCATTGGAACAGGGTGCCCAGGGCAGCAGTGGAGTCACCATCCCTGTACGTGTTCCAAAGGCGTGTGGATGTGGCACTTGGGGACATGGATCAGTGGTGAACACGGTGGTGCTGCGTTAATGGCTGGACTCAAAGATCTTAGAGGTCTTTTCCAAACTTAATCATTCTGTGATTCCATGAAAACCAGGCAAGATCAGCTCCATTTTAACCTGTTTTCTAAGGAAAAGAGAAGGTCTGATAGGGACAGCACAGGGAGGGAGAAAATTGAGTTAAACAAACCAGTGTCACTTGTGATGTTCACAGCTGACAAGAACCAGCGCTTGAAGCTACCTCTCTCACTGTTCACCATAAAGAAACTTCACCAGCATTTCAGCAAATCACCTAATTCATCATCCCCTGATGCTAACTGATGGGACTGCATTCCCTCCTCCCGCTTGCAGGCGCGGGAGGGTCGGCGACGTCCCAGTTCGGGTTCACCAGACCCGCCAGTGGTGCGGGCGCACTGGAAGGCAGGAAGGAGGAAGAGGGGCTTCTCGTGGTAGAGGATTTATTGGGGTGCCAAGATCGCCCAGAGAAGCGTGGAGGGCTGTTACTCAGGTATTTTATCCCTTACAGAGTGGGAGGGGAGAATACAAAACACCCAATGGTGCAGGGACACGGGGTTTGGATTCCAGCAGGCAAGGGGTACAGAACCAATGGGGAGCATTGTGGGAGGGGAGGAATACCGTGGGGGTATTGGGGAATACAGAATTTTCCAGAGGGAGGAACCAAGTACAGGGGAGGGGAGGAGATGGCAGTGGCCAGTTATGGGGCAAACCAATAACCTGCCATAGCACACCGCAACAGCCTGGGTTTCATATATATGTTTTAAAATGCCTAACTTTTGGCGACACTGACTTCTGCTTAGTTTAATGCCTTCTTGCACCCATGTGTACATTGAGCACATCAAGCTGGGGACAGCCCTCACCAGTGTGGACTTTGTGGAAGAATATCTATTAAACTGTGAACAATCAGCCACTGGAACTTAAATTACAACTTGAGATTTAGAAAGCCTGTGAAAAATTCCCAACAGAAGGAACTTTTCCAGGACAAAAAGGATGTAATTTGCAGTACAATTTGCATTCAAACTGCCCACAACGAAGGCAGAGGTGGCTGCAGTTGTGCTCTTTGGATGGCCTTGGGACCCCTCAACTGAAGCTGGCACATGATGGGAGCCTGAAGTTAGGCAAAAATACTCAGAGGAAATAACAGGAGTAAGTCTCTTTAGTGTATAGCAACAGCAGGTCAAGGAACCACTAAAAAAACCCAAAACCATAAATCATTTTGCCTGAAAAAGTTCCTTTTCCACTGCTCTCAGGAGAACACAGACAGACCTCTTGCTGTTCTTAAGGCACGTGCCTGGTGAAAGGAAGGTGTCACTGGCCCCAGGCTTTGCATCAGTGAGTCCCATAAAGCTGAGAAGGTCCAGTGTGCAGTCACAGAGTCCAGGACACCTAAATAGCAGGGTCTGAAAGGGCTCTGGAGGGACTTCTGCCAGTCTCTGAGACTTAACTTAAAATCTGAGCTGGAGAGCCCCAGATTTTAGCAAAATGACCCACAAGTCAGCTCCATTGTCCTTTGAGAAACCTGTGCAGCTCTTTTCCCACCTTGCAGGATGGGAGAAGCCCTAGTCCCTGCCATGGGAACATTTATTCCTGCAGTTCCTTCCCTGTGTGTCACTCCATTGTCATGTTTGCCTGTGTCAAGGTTTGAAAACAAACCAGGGAGAGACTCCAAGTCAGAAAATACAATTTAATAGGAAGAGAGAAAAAAAGGTAAAAATAAATGCAACACTACAAAAAAAACACTGACAAAGTCAGAATACAACCTGACACCCTGTCAGGCATGGTGTTGGTAGCAGTTCGAATGAAGTGGTCCTGTTGAAAGTGGTGATCCTGGGTCTGGTCTCGGAAGATCCAGTGGTGGCTATGTAGCTGTCGTCCTCTGGGAATCCTGTGGAAAAGGCTGCTTGTGGTGTTCGAAATCTCATCTTATATCCAGGATGGAATGCTTGGTTCCTCCCTCTGGGCAGAGCATCTCACAATGGGATGATGTAATTTTGGCAGTCATGTGGCAAAGCCTTGATGGGCCATTAACAGAATATTGTCCAGAATGGGTTATCTATGAGTCATGTGGCAAAACCCATTAACAGAAGATAGTCCAGAGGGAGGAGGCAAGCAACACCACCCACCTGGTTTCAACAACTCATGTAGATGGTAATAGAATACACTGCAACCCAGGACAGCCTGACTCCTTAAAAGTCTTTTCCAACCTAAATGATTCTATGGTTCTGTGAGAGGCTGGGTTTGAAGTCAGGTGACAAGCAAAGGTACCTGAATCTCTGCTGTTTTCATTCCTCCTTTTTTGGGTTTTTTTGGGGTTTTTTTTGAGAATTGAGCCTTTTATCGATCTTGGCATAAGAGGGAATAACACTTTTTAATCTTCTCCAATGAAAGCTTTGTCTGGAAGAACACATTTTCTATCAACCCAGGCATCTGCAAACCTGCAAGAGGAAAGAATGGCATTTCAATTTCCAGAAATTTTTGGCCCAAAAACTTTGATCTGATTCTCACAGCTGAACTGTTCATTCAGGGCACGCTGCATCTTTGCATTACCATTTGCTATACTGGCATCAGATGTGCAGACAGGACCGTTCCTTCTTATAAAAACAGCCTGAAACAGCAAGGCAGCACTGGGGATGTTGCTTCATTTCAAAATTGCCAATCAAAGTGTCTCTCATATGGCACTGCTTGTCATGGGACAGCACTGCCAGCCCTGTCCTAGACTGACCCAGGAGCCTGTCCTTCTGGACACAGGGGAAGGAGGGTCTGCTTTGTCCAGAGAAGGCCACGCCACTCCTGCGATTTCAGCTCCTTCCAAAGGTAGTTTCTGGTAACCTTTTGGGTGCCCCTGCAATAGGCTGGTATTGTTGCCCAGAATTGTTCCCACTTTTCAGATGATTACCTCCCAGTGGTTCTCAGATTCCAACTGTTAGTCTCATGCATAATGTATTTCATTTCAAGCCTTTCATCTGTGCATAAGTTTTCCATCTATTTCCATCCTGGTCTCAGATACTCTTTTACCTGTAAAGCAGGAAAAGTTCTATTTTTTCCACTTTTTTTTTTTTTTTTTTCCTGGAGTCTCATTCCTCTCAAACACTGCTTGCCAGCTCCGTGGCTTTTTTGCCACCAAAAGGCTGTTTCAGGGGATGAGGTTTACATCCTCTTGCTGCAGATTTTTGGGGACACCTTTCCAGTAGCATCTCTGCTGGCTGCGAAGCCTACTGCCTGCAGGTACTCCCTGTTCCCTGCTGTTGGTGAGGGATCAGCTGCATTCCTGGGATCACTCCCTCACCCACAGGGAGCCAGCTTAGCTCATGCTCACCCAGTGCTTGCAGCCACACTGACTTCAGGGGCTCTCACAACAAGGAGGAGCTGGTTACAAGCACCAGGAAAGGCCATCAGAAGGCCTGAAGTGTGTCTCTTCAGTTGGGCCAGCAAAACAGCCTCACATCTCATAAAATCACAGAATCACAGAATCGTTTGGGTTGGAAGGGATCTTAAAAATCACCTAGTTCCAAACCCTCAACCATGGGCAGGGACACTTTCCACTAGACCGGGTGACACTACAGACTTGTTTTGGTTTTAGTTTTGTTTTTTTTAAATTTAAACATTTTGGTTTGTGATATAAATTTAAGCCTTTCTCTTCAGGCAGATGCCTTAAAACCAGACACAGCTCACGCAGGAAGTAGGTGTTTGATGAAGGAATCCTATGTGAGTTTCTGGGTCTGAGCTACTGAGAAAGTTTAACTGAATCCTGACAGTCCCTGCTGGGATTGAGGAGGGTCCTGGAGACAAGCAAGCCCCTCAGGCAGCAATCCTGGTGTTACCACGCTGCCTTGGGATCACTGATGGAAACTGCAGGACACCCAAACTTCTCCAGGAGTTGTGCCAAAGGCCTGTATTAAATGTCCATAACCTCCTCTGCTCTCTTCTTAGTCACCTCATCAGCAGGGACAAGATGTGGAGATGGTTTGGAATAGCAATGAGAGCAGATTAAGAGGAACCAGCCTTCAAAGCAGGAATGAAGAGCTCAGCAGTCAAACATACAGCAGTATCTGGATGCCACTTCTTTTCCAAATCCTTTCAGATGCAGCCTAGAATTGACTTTAAAAGCCGGGGGGGGAGGGGGGCTGATTCAACAAAAACAGTTAAGTACTTAATAACATTAAGCACGTGCTCAAGTCTCTTCCTATTCAACAAAGTACTTAAGCACATACTTCACCCCTCTTAGATGCCCCAGAACCAAAACACTGAGTTCTCAGAGCTTCTTCAATCTTTAATTTTGCCGGAGGAACAGGAATTCAAACCTTCATCGGTGTTTTGCAAAGGGTCCCTATTTGCAAGTGAGTCAGACTCCAGCTCCAGAACTACACACCCAAATGCTGGCACATTCGTATTTTGGATTAGGATCTGAATTTTTCAGCTTGTGCCTCACTCTGATCTATGCTTGTGTTCATTAAAGAGATTGAACTGCAGGCAGGGAGCTGTTAAACCCTGTTTCTTTGCAAGGTTTGAGTTGATGATGCTTTCCCCAGCTCCACCTCACTTCGATGCAAAGCTGAGGCACCACCTCAGTGTTCAGTGGGCGGATGCTCAGCCCAGGAGTGTGCAGGATTTGCAAAGCTCCTCCAGTTTGGCTGCTCCTCCAAAAATTTAAAGCCTCTGCAGCACAACTCCCAGAACTGAGGGAAATCCTCAGGTTTGGTAATGATCCAAATGCCATTTAGCATCCACTTAGAGGCTGCAAGGGGAAAGTGCAAAGGGAGAGAGCCTGGCGTGCTCTGAGCCCACAGGGGGATGCAGCAGAGGAAAGGGATGACAGCCAAGAGGGATATCCTCCATCTTCCTCCAAGCTGTTGTCTCAAGCTTTCAGCAGACTGAAGCAAACATAACCACGTGCACTTTTCCAAATGTCACTGCTTCCTCCAACACTTTCTGTTCTTCTTTTTTCCCGGTTGGTGCTTTTTTTATTATTAATTTTAATTTGCTCCTAACAAAAGCTGAGATCCTCCAGAGCAGAGCAGCAGGCATCAGGAAAAGTAGCAAACAAATAAATCAAACCCAAAACATCTGGGCCACATGGCCAAATCCAAGCCTGCTTCCCATCACACACCAGCGCCAGCCACATCTCAGTGTGTGGAGCATAACTCTTTCTCCTCTCTTGCTTTGACAAGGGAGCTTCAGGGCTGCTGGCAGGGCAGAACAGAGCTATGAAATAAAAGGCCAGGCTTGTTCCAGGGAGACAGAAAACAATGGACTGCCAGTTGTCTGGGCAAGCAGGGGAAGTGGCAGTCAGATGTCTGAGGCAGCAGGAAGAGTTGGGAGCCCCTCTGCAGGAATTACCAATGGCCTGGAGGGGGAAGAAAATGAACCTGGTTAAAAAGAAAAGGCAGGATTCAAATGGCTGCATCTTGGGCCTGCCAGTAAAAGCATCACTTGAAGGATTTGCTTATGAAGTGGTTGCCAGAAGACGAGAGGAGGAAGGAGCATCCAAGGGCTATAGAGCCCATGAGGAGCTGTCACTTGGAGCAAAAAGAGGCCCAGGGAACCAGCAGGCCTTTCACTGCTGGTCATGATACTGAAATGGGCTAGAAACCAAACTTTCTAACAGAATTTGAAGTATTAGAAGGCAGGCATTCTTCATTCTCAGCATGCTGGACATCCAGGGGGTATTTTCTCTAAGCAGGTGTGTCGCGAAACTTTACAACAGGATATTTATTCCATCATGATCACACATATTCGTTACAGCACACTTCCTAGCTAATCCATAAACAGTACTTTTCCTACAGCTATAATTTGCATGCATCTGTCCCTTACTGGAAACCCTTTTATGGTCTTGGAGGGTTGTCTAAAGCGGTCTCTGGTGGTGGTACTCATTGAATGTCCCTGATGTAACAGATGACCCTGCCTTGAACTTCTCTTAGGGCATATGCTGTTGCTTTCTGTTTGTTGGGGTTTTAAAAAGGGGTTNTGCTAAGAAATGCTAAGAAAATTTGGAAGGATTGGAGTCTCATCTCTTGGGACTCAGCAGTATAAGAGCAAAGGTAATCTGCTTTTCATTGTTATGTTGCTGCAGTATATTTATTGAAACAACTGCAACTGTCTGGTTTAATAAATTTCATTCTTTTGAGATGTATTAGTTTCTTCCCATAGGAGAGTGTTTACCCCACCCTGCTCCATTTGGTGTTTCCTTCTGAGTTCTGGGAAGTGCCTTAGAGTGTCATACAGTTCCCCAGTGGTGATTTGGTCAATGTGTGACTTTAGCAAACTGTTGTGCTGTCTTGTTCCTGTATGCTGGAAATGCTGTGGCAGTTGTGTTTGCTGTGTGTGACTGCCTTAGTTAGAGCATCCGAACCTTGAGCGGGAATGTCCAACAGGATTCCCTTGGGGCTGTGTGCCAGCAGCGAGGCCTTGCTGGAAGGAAGGTGTGGTCAGTGAGGCTGCTCTGGCTGATGGAAAGGAGGCACCTCGTGTACCTTACACAGTTAGGTATTGCCTGTACAATGATTTTCCAGAAAATATATATATATGTATATATATACACACATATATTCAAGCCCTTAATTTCAAAATTATAATAATTCGGAGGGAAGGGGGTTGCATTCTCCATTCCAAGGGAGGCTCCTGCCTTCCTTAACAGACACCTGTCTTTTCAAACCAAGACACTGTTACATGGCGCTGCCACAGAAGCCACTATATTCCTCATATATCCATGCTCTGGTCCTTCCCAGGCAGCAAGACCCAAAGGGAGTCTGGCACAGAGACTGGCAAAGAGACCAGTGATGAGGAGAGGCAGGACTGATGACTGCCTTGGGCAACACTGGCCTCAAACTTGCCCTCTGGTTGTGCTTTCCACTGTACCTGCTCTGAACCAAAGCACGTGGGCTGGAGACACCAGGAATCCTTCGTTGCAAAGGCAGATGAAGAGTCAATGCCCCATCTGACCAAGTGGGAAACCGGGATAGGGAGACCTGCATGAGCTAAGGCATTGAGATGAGAGCAGAGCTGGCATCTGTACACGAATCTGACCAGTGCCATCTGGCACTACTGACACAAAATCAGGCTTCTTCACACCTCTGGGTGACACAGTGGAACAAGGATTACTCCTGGGAAGGAGCAGACTTGGGAAACAGTAATAAATAATCAAAATAAGTCAAGCAACAGCTCCTGGCAGCCCAGCATTGCTGTGAGAGCTGTCAGGCTGGGCTGGGCTCTGTGGGGCTGTCAGATTCTTCCTCTCTGCCTTTGAGGTGGCGATGCCGAGGCACGCTGGTCCCACAGATGTTTTCCTAGCTTTGCAAATGGGTGACATACTGGAGCAAGAAGCCCTCAGAATTACCCCACTGCACTGCAAGAGACACCAAGCACTGCTGTGATGAGGCAAGAGCTTCACCTTGCATGGACAGGCCCATGAAGGCACCAACCACAGAGGGCTACAGTACTGGGAAGGACTGGGTGGCAAGTGTTGGTACAATAACAAGGGTTTGGCTCCAGGGTGTCACTCAGTGCCCTACGGGCCATTCCCTGTCCTCTCTCAGCCTCTCTGAAGCTGGAGCAAGATAAAAGGAACAGGCTCCCCAGGAGAGTGGTCACAGCAGCAAGCCTGCCAGAGTTCAAGAAGTGTTTGGACAACACACTCAGGCACAGCGTGGAATTCCTGGGGTTGTCCTGTGCAGGGGCAGGACTCGATGATCCCTTTCAAATTAGGATATAGTATGATTCTATGAAAAGGTGGGGAGAGGTTGGACCCAGCGCAAGAGCCACATCCAGAGTGCTGGCTGAATTGTGCTGCTCCACTCAGACCCTCCCCAGCTCTCCCCAGATCCCAGCTCATGTCCACATGAGTGCCCCCCATATGCATGTTTCTAAACCCATGTTTAGAAACCCCTTGTTGCTTCTAAGTTACACCGTGTGGGTGTAACCCTGGGTTTACCACAGCAGGGGTTTTGCCAGCACTTCCAGTTTAATGCACAGAGCCGCGGTGACCCACTGGATTAACCAAGAAGCAGGGGAAAGCTCCAAATGCTGTTACCCTCTCTTGCCTTTCCCAGCAGCTTATTTAGGCAACTTCTTAACTAAAGTGATCAAAACCATCTTTCCATCTTTTTCCCTAGTGCATACACTGGCTTATTTTCCACCTCACAACTGCATTGGGAACCTGCAACTCTCAGATAGCACTGCAGCAGCCACCCTGGGAGATTTACTGGGGCAGCCAGCACCTGGTTTCCCTGGTCACCCTCGGAGGATTTACAGCCCCTGTGCACTGAGAATGAACAAAGACCTGCTGCTGTTCCTCATCAGGGACCTTATGATGCTGTCCGTGGGGAGGAGGCTCCAAACCTAGATAACCTTTGAAAGGAGAAACAGCCATTCCTGGATGTAATAGGAGAGACAGGCAGGAAGAAAAGCATCTGCTCTGGGAAATCTCAGAAAATGAAGCTGGGAGTTTGCAATATTTGTAAGGGTGGAGAGGAAAGGTTAGTCATGGGGCAGCAGGAGCAGGAAAAGGAGGTTGGTAGCAGAGTTTGTTCATGTAAATTTGGTTTCTGAGCCGATTTTGTCTTGGTTGTGACACAATTAAAGTGGCTTCTGCACAGGATCCAAGTTCCAGCTTCTTCTTCTGTCTGCAGAGCACGGGGTGCCTTGAGACCTGCACCACTAGCTCCTGTTTTGAGTGGGCTGCACTCTGTGACACACAGCTATGAGGCTATGCTACCTATGGGCAGTTTTTGGAGTACAAGGGCTGATAAACTTTCAAAGGATTCTCCGGAGCCCGTGCACTTTGCCCTTCCATCTGTGCCGGGACTCTGATCTCCCTGTAACCAAGAAGCACTACCAGCAACACTTCCAACAGACTTGGTCTCCGAGCTGTGATCTCTGTGGTTTTTCTCTCAGCTTGTCCTAAACGACTGTCATGAGACTTGCACTCAGCCAGTGCTTCATCCTGCTAATGGATCTGACCATGAATCCCACACAGCTGTTTACTGTACCCTTTGTGTTGGAGTCTTCAGTGATGGAGAAAGGAGGGTAAACAGTCATTACTATGCAGATTTCAAAGAGAGCTGCATCTGTGCCTGGCTTTCTGCTTTGTTTGGTGACATCTTCGCAGGACAAAGTGGAGTTTTTTTCCTTAACTCTTACATTAGCAGGGGAAGTATGAATTTGTTGTGATAGTAGTTGTCATATGCACAAAAAACAACAAAAAAAAAAAGAAACAAAAAACTCCCGAACAAACACTAACACAATTCCCTAGGACTGAAGATTCTGCATCTCAGCAAGTGGCTTCCTGGAGAAATATATCCACAAAGGATTAAATTCATATCCTAATTAGAAGGGAATCTCTGAGACAACCTTTTCCACAAAGGAAACAAAAAGGCAGCGCTGACACGTCTAATGCATATATTAACACTAAAGACATGGAAATTAATTGGATTTATTACTCGTCACAGCTGCAAAGATGGCTCATTTCTAAATTTAGTTTACAGAAAGTGGCGGGAGGAGTGGGATTTAATAGTCAGCTCAGTTAAGCTAATGAGCCAAAACTAATGGTCTCTTCTTGTTTAGAGAAGCCCCAGCTCAGTGGAGCACCTGAGCATGTCTGTGGCTCTCACTGTGGTGAGAGTCCAAGGGATGCTTGGCATCTGCTGAAGTGTTTGCTGATGAGTAAGACATGCACAGATGCTTAAGGTCTGGGAGGAAGAGGAAGCGTCTTTCCCAATGGCAGCCAAAATCAATGGGATGATCCGTGAGGATCACCCCATGGTATCATTTCCGTCCAGAAGAAATGCTCCAGAGAGAAAAAGACAATGAGAAACTCAGTGTCAATTTCTAACCCTCCTCCCTCCCACCCCCAGGCTCGTTTTCTTTTAATTTACCAAGCCCAACCATCTTTCCAAGAGGTTGGATCCATTCCAAAAGAAAGCCACAGCTACCTTGTGATGGCTCCAGCAGGTAGGCCATGAGACAGGAAGGCAGGAGCCCAGCTGCAGCTCAAAACCAGCACCAATATCCCAAAATCTCAGCCTCTCTCATGTTTTCTAGGCTGTATCTCTTGAAAGGATGCTAAAAAGGTTCCTAAAGGAGCTTTCAGAGATCTCTCCTCTCCTGTAGAGGAAGAAAAACAGGTTTTCAATGGGAAAACTGAGCACGGAAATGGCAAGATGAGTGTTGTTTACAGAGCACTTACCTCAACCCCCCCATGAGAGGATTTGGAGAATTTTGGTAGCTTCCTTCCCAAATTAGAAACCAATTTTCTGAGTCAAAGGCAGGCTGCCTTGGGCAGGGAGGTGTTAAACTAACAACAAAAGGGAAAGGTGCAAAGAGGGAACAAATGGAAACTCATTTAGCACATAATGAAAGTGCTGAGAACAAAATTAATCAAAGCAAAGAAGGAAGTGGAGAGAAACGCTTTCATCACCTATTCACCAAAGGTAAGTCCTGGCTAATAAACAGGAATCTCTGTTGTACGGGCAAAAATTTGGCCTAGCTGGAAAGATGGAAGCCTGGTGGGAATCTCATTGGACTGTTAAAATCAGGACTTTTAGGGAGGCTGAAGTGGGGATAAGACGGGGACCTGTTAGAAATGGGATCATGAGCATCCAGGTCGTTGGACTCAGTAGTAAATGAATCTGAAAATTGATGGCTTAATCATCTAAAACAGAAACTACAAAACAGACCAGCCAATGTCTGCGGTGGAGCACAAAATCAAACCTGTGAACCATCTGAACATCCCTCCAAGCAGCCGCCAAATGCAAGGAAGAGAAAAGGGCCAGATTGTCACGGGGAAACTTCAAATGGAGCAAATCTGCAGGAAAGCTGCCTCCAGCATGGAGACAGGCGCTGTGTTTGTGAAAGATGATGGTGATTATTTGCTATCTCAAAAGAACTCACACATCCAAAGGGGGAGAACTGTGGATCAGACCTTTTTTCTCAGCAGATACAGAGCATTTGATCACAGCACTGAAAACACACAGTAGCTTAGGTGGGAAACGATTGCCACTCAAAAACATTTGTTATGTGCAGATGGAATAAAATCAAACCCAGTCAGACTTTGCCTTGCTGCTCTCTCAGGCTGTTGTTACCAACCAAACAATGTTACCAACCAAACTGAAAACAATCATGAGCTAAATCAGTTCAGAGAAAGAATTTAAACAGGAAAAAAAAAAAAAGAAAAAAAAAGGAAAAAAAGCCTGAACAAAAAAACCCCAAGAATGATAATTGGGGACTATTGGAGAACATTTCTTTATACTGACCAAAAGCCACAATCTGCCAACTGAGGGACTATTCTAGTGGTTAAAACAACACCCCTTCTTCATCAAGAGGAGAATAGAAATATTCTTTGTAAACAAATGGGGAACAGAGATGCTGAAGGCAGTGAGTACAAATCCAAAGGTAAGATCTACAGATCATCCATATGGGGAAAAAAAGGGTAGGAGACAGCCAAGAGAATTAGGGCAATTGCAGCGATTTTTTTTTTTTTTTAAGTACAGAGAAACTTCTTGTTTTCCATTCAGGGGGCAATAGCCCTGCAGAAAAGGCAGCAGTGGGAAAGCACCAGTTTTGGTGTGTGCCATTTGAAAACAGCCAGAGGGTAAAGTGACATCACACGGGGCTGATGACAGACTTTTCCCCCAGTGGGAAGTAGGGTGATCATTAGGCAGAGGTTAGATATTTTTAGATAAAGGGGTTTGTATGACCTGCAGCAAGGCAGAACTGCCTGTGCAGGGCTTTTGCCTTCCAGTTTCCCATTGATGCTTTGCTAACAGAAGCAACTCTGGGGATTTCCATGCAGAGGAATGGCCAGAGAGTGTGTGAGGTAACACTGGGTAACAACAACATGAGTGCAACACCTAAAACACTGGGAGTAGCCTTACAGTAAATCTGTCCCACATCTCCACTGGTAGTTATGAGCCAGTTGTGCCATTGGCAAACAGATCTTTCCTGTCCTCCTAAAGAGCAGCAGGATTGGCCTCCTGGATCCTGGAGATTAAATCTCAGGAGGAGCCTGTGCTGTTGTTGCTGGACACTGCCCTTGGAGCAGCAAGGACCAGGACATTGGGTGGGACAGGATCTTGCAGACACTCCCCTGGAGCTCCTGGGCTTGGGACTCTCTGTGGGATCAAGAGTTTGGCTTTCCAGCTGGACACTCCCAAGCCCACCTCATCTGGGTTTGTTACCACATTGTTTATTGTCAATCCAGTTTAGAAACTCCATACAAATAATGCTCAGCCTCTTCCCTGCTCTTTAGCAGAGTTGCAGCTCTTCAGGGAGCTCCCAAAACATCCTCAGAGTTACCAGAAAGGCAGAGTTAGTCATGAAACCTTTCACTGACGGAGACAGATCCAGAGCACAGGTGAGCCCAGGGCAGCTCAGTGAGCACATGACCAGGCTCACTTCCAGGACAAGGCACCACTCTCCTCCTCATCTCCCTGACTGGAGGCACCTTCCCAAGAGGGAATGGCAGATCCTCTTTTTAAAATGGGGGACTGATGTCTCATGGCACTGCTGTGGATGGTGGACATCCTGCTACAGACCCACAAAGCCGTTCCTATTTCCACAGCGTGGAAATCAGCTCATCTAAACACATCCCACAGGCCACTGTTGGCTCAGCTGTCAGTAGCTGAGCTGCCCCACTCATGGCACATGTGGAGAGGCATCACCAGTTGGTATCTTCACCTTCCAGTGCCTTAAAAAAGAGGGAAATCTACAGAGAGAGGCACAGATTGAGTGTATTTGTGCAGCCATGGTGAGACAAGGCTCTGAGCCATGTCCACACACACCCACCTCCACTTTCCCAGAAAATGCCTGTTGCACCACTACAAAAAACCCTCATTTATTGACTATTAATGAAAGCATTCTTCCAAGAGGTGGGAGGGAGCAGGAAAGCTGACGATCCCAGCCCATCTTACCAGAGCCAGAGAGGTGGGGCGTGCAGCACCAAGCAGTGATTGATGCAACGTGAGCAGCCCTGAGCCAGCAAACAGAAGAGACCTGGGATGGTGAAAGAAGAGTGTAAATCCCTGCAGTGCATAGCCAGGGCCTGGAAAAAAATTTTAGGACAAAAAGCTAAGGGCAACGCTTGAGTCCACCGTGAACCCACCACGCTCCTGGTGCTGCTGGCCCTGGTTGCTCAGCCCTTATTACCCCCAGACTGTTATCCAGCAAGGGAACAAGTAAATGGAATAACCTACTCCAGATTCATTACTGTCAGCTCCCTCAGAATTATGTGTATTAATGACCAGATTATATCTGTTTATATAATACAAATTACCATAGAGCGACTGCAGGCATTGAAACGCTCCGTGTCTGTTTAACACACATAAATAATGGAGGAGCTCATGCTGCATTTGGTACACATGACTAACCTCTTATCCCTGGCATCCCAGTGCAGGCTGGAGAGACGACTCGGGTTTCAAATTCCTTGCACCAGCTGTCATTAGCCTCACCGAGCGTTGGCAAATCGGCAGCTAATTGATGTCCTTGTTGGACGTTATTTTATTAGTCAGGCCTGGTGAGCATCAAGTAGAATTTTAATGCCCTTCTCTCCTTGGCTCCACGTGGCCCTAAGCATTAAGGCTTGTAAATAATTAACTGCACTCCGAGAATTTTAGGAAGGGGCAAATAAGTTGTCCTGGGGGTGTGAGCTGCTCCAGCCCTCCCTGGTGTTGTGACCAATGTAGGCTCCTGGCAGGATGAGCTGAGCCCTCCATGGGATATAAAGAACCACCCAGACCTCAGTCCCTTAATGAGAGGGTGGTTTGAACCAGGTCTGGGGTTCACAGCATCCTTGAATGTGGATGATCCTCTGGGAGACTGCCATGGGGAAAACGGAGAAGCCGGAGTTTGCAAACAGCCTTGAGAGAAGGTTCAAATGAGGATTCAGTGGATAAAGCTGTGCCATGCTGCCCAGTGCTCATTGCTGGACCAAAAATCCATTACTGCATCGAGCTGTCCCCAACATGTGGTGAGGAATAAAGGATTTTCACAACCTGCTGTGAGCTTCTGGCTTGTCTGGAACCCCACATGCCGGGTCACCGAGGGGTTGGATCTCAGTGGCTGCCTTGGTCCTGGGCCGGGGCACTGAGCACCATCCCCAGCTGGAGACCCAGGGTACAGTCAGGCCCCTCTGGGAGTGTGGGCAGGGAGGTTTTGCTGGTTTTGCAGTTGCCTCAAAAATACTGGCCTTTTTCTTCTGCTTTTTGCTTTAAAACTGGCTAAATAACCTGAAATTTGAGACATGCAAGCTGGGGACAAAAAATATTTAAAATGAAGCATTGGGAATTATTTACTTTTTAAAATTTCATCAATTCGTTTTGTTTTGTTTTGTTTTTTGTTTTTTGGTTGGTTTTTTATGTTTGTTTGTTTTTTAGCAGCATTGGGAAGCCCACCCTAAATGCAGACCTCCCGAGCTCACTTCTGGCAGACCATTCCCTGCTGATCTTTTGGGATTTCTCCCTTTCCTTTCCCTCCTCTACCCATTGCTCTGTAACCCCTCTGGGACAGGAATTGTCTATTCCTACATGAGTACTCTGCATTTGTTCTCAAATAGAGCCCCCGGGGCAACAGCATGATGCAAAAAATAAATAATTTAAAATCAAACTTTCATCAGTCTCATGAGATCCCTTCTCCAGCCCTGCTTAGGTACTGCACGGGCTTTTCCAGGAGCTGAGTAAAAATGAACAGGCAAGTTGGGCACACCAGGCTATTCATACATTAGGCAATAATTATAATGTATATTAACTGCCTGGGTGTTGAAAGAGTCCCAGCATGAGATTGCTTCCCTAATAGGAGACAGGAGTGATAAAAGACAGTAATAGATTGCCTTTCAGATGTGGAATTAAAAGCAGCAGCTCATTAGATTATTTTTTTTTCACAACTTCTAATCGCAAGTAGTTCCTTTTCAAGTCAGATTTCCATTTCCAAGGCCAAGCTCGGCAACGCAAGCAGAAATTAAAGAGGATGAGGGGTCCTATTCTGACCTCTCCAGGATCACAGGACGGGAGAGTAACTGCACTCAGCTCAGCAGTGTGGCCCAGCCCACCTAGGCAGCCTTCTGAAGAGACTATCATCAAAAGATCAGGATTTGGCAGCTTTTTTTTTGCTTTTGTTTTTCTTTTTAATAGGTAGCTACAGCCCCTAAATTTCCTCTTTTTTTAAAGAGATAGCCTGGAAGATAAAGCTTTTGAATTACAACTATCAAACAAAAAAGTTAAGTTACTTCAAAGCAGTGGCAGAGATTCTTAAAAAACTGACATTTCCACTTACTGATCCAGTTTGTCTCTAGCAAGGAATGCTTTCCAGACAACTTTGGCTGCTGTTTTTAAGAGAAGAGTATAGAAAGCAGGAGAAGAAAGAGCTGGATTTTTGCTGAGCTGGGAAGCACAGTAAATAACATTCATTAGGTTCTCCGAGACAGTTTTAATGACTCAGAGTTTTAAATCGTTCATTCAACATCTTTACAGGCCAAAATATAGTAAGGTTTCAAATTCAAATGCTTTGGCAGGAGCTGCATAATCCATAAAATATTTTAAGGGCAGGAACACAGGGAGAGAGTCAAAAAGGTATAAAATTAGGCTGGGAATGGTGTTGCTGGTCAAATTTCATCTAAATCAGCAGCAAAGTCCCATCTCATCTGTATTGATGGCATCTAAAAATAAAGAAGTCTGGAGCACCTCTGTCTTCTTACCTCCAGAGCCAGGACAGGCACAGCCACGTGCACATTTTGGCTGCCAGGCATGGGTTAACCAGGTTTCACCATCCCTGTTTTTAGTAGCCAAGCTCTTAAACACAGATGGAGACTTGGATCCAGCAGCACAAAAGCTGCATTTTTTTCCACTGTGCTGTCCACTTACCCTGGATGGGAAATGAACTCTTCAGCAGATGAGGGTTTACACAAGATTCATGCAGGCAGCCAGGCCTGGGGTTTAGGGTTAACTTAAGGCTTCCAAAGTGGCATTATCCATGTCCCTTGGGAGCAATCCCACTGTGTAAGTACACAAGTGGGGTGCCAATGCTGCTGGTCCTGGCAAGCCGGGGAGCTTGGGCAGCTGGGAATTGTCTGTGGAAAGAGAAGGCAAAACCCTGCAGCTTGGTCACAGCTCTCCTTGAGGAGCATGAGGATGCAGGGAGTGCCCAGGAGCTTTTCTGTAGCCAAGGGGCTGGTTTTGGGTGCATCCTTATGGGATATAGTCACAGGAAGTCCATCCCCTTGCCCAGCTCACTAGGTTGAGGTTGTTTATGGTGTTTTTTCCTGCCCTCAGCATGCTGTGGTGCCAGTTATAGGGAGTTTTCAGGGTGGTGTAGCACCTGAACGCGGAGAAAAGTGAAGCCCATCCCCAGAGCCCAGCAGGGCTATCGCCCACAGGAGCCCTTCTGGCTGAAGATGAGCTCATGTGCTGCAGACCTTGCAGCAGCAGCAAGTGGTGACATGGGCCAGGTGACACCAGCTCTGCCACAAGCCAGAGCCCCCCAGACTGATGCACAGTGTCACAGCCAACCTGCAGCAATCCCTGGATCCCAGCTATGCTGGTGCTGAGGGGAGAGAGAGACCTGGTGCAACTGAGCTGGGCTGTTCCCAGAGAAGAATTTGCACCTCCAAACCCAATTGCAGCAGCTGGCAAGGAGGGAGCAGGGTGAGAGCAGGGTCTGGCCTGAGAGGGATGGAGCAATTGTGGTGGGGCATTAAAGGCAGCATTGGTTGGCCCAGGAGCTGTTTACAGGGACTCACACACAGAGCAGGGCCCCTGGGAAAAAACAACCTGTGGAGGAGATTTTAAGGAAAGCCTTCAGGATTTTGGCAACTGGAGAGGGGCAGGGGTCCTGCAGAGCCACCAGCTCATCTGAGGGTGGCTGAAGCTGAGCTGACTTTTGTCATTTTGGTATGAAAGCGCTCAGGGTTAGCATGGTTGGGGCCCAGACCTCACTTCCAGCAGTGTAAATCAGGAGTGGAGCCAGTGCCATCCATCTGCTGGGGCAGGGTTTGCCCAGAGGTGACGAGAAGCAGGGAAGATGCTTTTCTGTGCATTGGTTTGACAAACACAGTGTTGTGGTTAAGGAGACATCCAGGAGAGCCCTGTGAGGGGAAGTAAGGGAACCCACAGGATTTCCCGTTTATCAGCTGTAACCACCTCCTCCATCTCCGCTCTCAGACAAGAAAGGGTTTGCACGAAGGCACTGTGGTCTGGGCAGGAAAGGGATTTTGTCCCTATCAGCCCACACCGTGGCACATGTTGATGGTTTCCCTGGATCAGAGGTGCTCTGCCTGGATCAGGTTTGTAGCTGTGCGTCTCATTGCAGCAGCACCGCAGCTGTGTGGATTATCCAACGCTCACCAGCTGGGTATCAAACCTGGAGTCAAAACCAAAAGCCCACAAACCCCGAGCTACTCTCCAGCCTGGCTCTGCTCCCCAATTCCATTTGTTCCTCCAGAGGCAAACGGCTCAAGACCTTTGACCATTTACTTCCCAGAAATAGGATCAGGACCTAAGAGTAGCCATTAACACCCATGCAAAAAGTCCCCATGGATTAATTTTTGTTGCTAAATATTCTCCTCCTGCTCCCCCTTCCTCCCGGTATCCTGTTGCATGGAAAGCTTGAGCACAAAAAAATGCACAGCTGAAAATGGAGCATCCCCCCAAGGAAACCAGGAAACCAACCCAGGAGTGAGCCCTTCCCTTCACTGCTCCCTGTGCTAAATCCATTGGAGATGAGCAGTTCAGACCAGGAAACCCCAGGACTCCCCTCTCCCTCTCTCTTTTATGATTACCCAACCCCACTACAATGAGGCAATAAAATCCTGCAGCCACATCAACAAAATTTGATCAATTCCATGGCTTCACTTCTGCTTTAAAACTTATCAAATTACTCCTCATCCTAAGGATCCTGGGGAATAGCTCTTTATGGGGAGAGCACAAAATCAAATTAAAGATTCATGCAAATTAAAAGGTTCAATTTTAAAAGAGGCAGGGCCAGGCCAGAAGGAGCTGAGGAAAGTATTTTTTACTGAGCTCAGTGGCAGGAGTACCTTTAATAATAGATCTGATGGGGGGACCCTGGAACCTAGCAGCACATGAGGCATTTGCCCCCACACTGGTATAAACCAAATGGCACAGGTGTCCCACACACTGGTGTTGGTAATGCTCCCTCTGAGCCTCAGATTAAATTTTGGTGACCAGAAGAAAAATGTGGCATCGGTTTTATGGATTGGCTGAGCCAACAGCACAAGGGACAAATCACCTAAAAGAAAAAGAGGAGATAATAGTTATGAAAGAAAGTTAATTCTCTGGTAGAATGAGATCTCTGGTAACTTGGCTGTGATCCTTCCTGGTTCTGATTTGAAACCAAACTCAGCAGGAGAATCACAGAATCACTGAATTGCTGGGGTTGGAAGAGACCTTAAAGACCATTCAGTTCCAACCCCCTGCCAAGGGCAGGGACACCTTCCGCTATCCCAGGTTGCTCCAAGCCCCATCCAACCTGGCCTGGAACATTGCCAGGGATGGGGCAGCCACAGCTTCTGTGGGCAACCTGTGCCAGGGCCTCACCCACCCTCACAGTCAAGAATTTCTTCCTAATATTCAATCTAAACCTACTTTCTTTGAGTTTAAAGTAATTTCTTCTTGTCCGGTCACTCCAAACCCTTGTCCAAAGTGCCTCTCCAGCTCTGTTGGAGCCTCTTTAGGTGCTAGAAGAGGCTCTGAGGTCTTCCCAAAGCCTTCTCCTCTCCAGGATTAACAACCCCCACTCTCTCAGCCTGTCTCCAAAGCAGAGGCCCTCCAGCCCTCGGATCATCTTTGCTCCATCAGGTCCATGTCTTTCTTATGTTTGGGACCCCAGAGCTGGATGCAGTACTCAAATCAGTTTCTTAGCTTAAATCACCCATTCAGATCCATGGCAGAACTTCCCCATTCCCAGGACAGAGATGCTGGGCTTCAATTTTCCTGCTATTTGTAAGGTAAAGTTGAAACTCCACTGCTGCAGGTCAGGACTCTTCTCAAACCCTGCCTGTTAATAAATGGGTTTTCACATTGTTCACTGTAAAATGCTTGTACCAGGATCTGGGTCGGGATGAGCAGAGCTTGTGAGTGCCAGGACTGCAGTGCCTCAATAGAGATGCTGCTTCCAGCAGCAGGGAAGTTTTCCAAGGCAGCAGAGAAATTGAAGACCTTCAACCTGACTTTGAAATGCCTTCCAGTTTGGGGTCGGGGGGGAGAAGTTTGAGGGGATGATGTGGGACTGTGCCCTTGGATAGTCTCAGACAGTCTCAGGGCAGCACCTATATATAGATATGCATATAAATACACCTATACATATGCATATGTGTGACACATTGCAATCAGTCTGTCTGCAGCTGCTGTCAGGGAAAGTCCAATCCTTCCCAGGAGAGAAAAATCAGCTGGATTCTGCTGAGAAAAGGAAGGAGGATACAGAAATCATGTCAGAAAATTAAGGTGAAAAAAAAAGGAATGATCTGCTGATGCCTAGAGAGGCTACCTAGAAACAGAGACTAGACAGAAATAAGGGAATAAAGGTGGGGATTCATTTGAAAGGCCTTCAAAGGTACACCCTGGGCAGCCAAGGGATCCAAGCTGGACCCAAAGATGGACCTCAAGATGGACGATGAGTCACAAGTTTCCCACACCTTTATAGGTTTGGTCCATTTCCATATCAGCATAAATTCGCCAATTAAAACTTTAGCTAATGATATAATTTCCCCTCAGCTTGCCCCCCCCACCACTTCCTTCAGAGGCTTTGAGCCTGGACAGCCTGGGTGTCCTTGGAGAGCAGGCCCAGAGAGGCGTTGTTATGACTAGAGAGCTGAAGTTAGCAGGCTGCAAGAAACTTCAGAGTTACACATTAGACAATACAGGATTCGAAAAATATGAGTTAAAACCTAAGGCATCACTGCAGCTTGAGGTTTTGGGGCATAATTTGCTTTTCTCTTTGTTTTTCTCCTCTTTCCCCACCAGCCTCTGTGCCTGGCTGAGCTGTTGCCCCTTCTTGCTGCCAATTTGCTTTCCTGCAGTCCTTTGCAATTCTCCAGTGGCTGGGAACCTCCTGGAAAGCCTCTGCATGGCTGGGGCAGGAGGTGATGAATTTGATGGTGCTGCCCACAAAACAGCACTGCTGGAGAGGGAGCCAGGGATGGAAAAAAATACAGTTGCAGATTTTTCTTGAGCCCCAAAGCTCTCCCTCTCTTCCTTCCCACAAGTGGTCCCATAAGTGGCACCTCTGGATCCTCCAGTGCCTGTCTCCATTGGCTGCCCCCTGCCCACTCCTCTGCTGGCCTGGGAAGATGGGATGAAGCCCTCCCTCTTTCAGGATGGAATATTGGATGGTGAGTTTTGATGCAATTGACTGAAAAAAGCCTGGAGAGCTGGGAAGCATCCTCTGGGCAGGCTTGAGGCTACAGAGAAAGCTCCAAAGTGCTTCAAAACAGCCCCCTGCTCCCTGCACAGGTTAGAAACAAGTGGTTTGGTAATTTTATTTTTCTCGGGGGCTGTTTCCGCACCTTGCCTTGTCCTGTGGTGTGGCGTGGCTGCTCTCAGAGCTGGGCAAGGAGGGGTTTTGAGGGGTGTGAGGGTGCGCAGCTGGCAGAGGGACTGTGAGGCTGCTGGGTGTTCATTCCTGACAGGGGGCAGGGAGAGGTGTCACCCCCCCAGCCCTGGCTGCCAGCTCAG
>VZRO01001897.1:224689-240491 GCA_013397915.1 Daphoenositta chrysoptera
GCCGACATCTGACCAGAGCATCAAGGGAACAACTTTCTCTGCTGATGCTTCAGTTTTCCCAGCATGACCATCCACTGAATCCTTGAGCTAAATGGGATTTTTGTACTTGCTGAAGACATTTTTGTCCTCAGCAAAGCACTGTTCAGGGCCCCAAATGGGGAACAGTCAAATCCCCTGATCTGGAATAGCCTATTCCCATGTGCTGAAATTGCAGCACTCTAAAAACACATTTTTAAATGTTTCTGCTGCCGCATGGCAAATGCCCTCAATCCCCACTTGGAGTAAGTCCCTTGGAAAGCAATTTATGATGAGTTTTGTTTCTTAATTAGAATGTGGCTGCACAAAAAGTTATAAAGAGGCTACTGGGGTTTTTTTTTTTTAACTTTTTACAGCAGCTCCTTGGGGGAAAAGGCCTTACTTTAAACCATGAGAAGGAACCCAGAGGGCTCTAGTGCTCTGCTGATGAACTCAGGGAAGCTGATCCTGGGGGAAATGGCCCCTGAGGCAGCTCAGGTCTATCACTCTTGCCTTCACCCCACCCCAAAACCTTCACCATCCCCCTGCAAAGGACCTGCTGTAGGCTGACTTCCACTCAAGGATGGTTTCAAAAGGCTCAATTTAGCAACAGATGCAGGAACACCATCAGTGGTGACATCACCTCCAGTCACACCCCCAACACTTCCCCTCTCTCTTTCCAGCTGTGTAGGCCAAGAGTAAATTGAAGAATTGCAATGAAAAATAAGAGAAATTGATGGTTTCCATTTTACTTGGGATCTCTGGGGGAGTTCATGGACCTCCATGATGGTGCAGCACTGCCATTGATACCATCCTGGTTGAAGACAGACTTTTCCAGGAGTCAAACACTGGCAAAAGCTCCAGGAAAGCAGCCCAGGTCACAGAAGTGTCATTGAAGGGTCTGCAAAATTTCTCCCAGCATTTTGATTTTTCTCTTTTTTTAGCCTCATACCCACTTAAAAACATTTCTTCTGGAGGAGCAGGGATCCTCCAAAATAGGAAAGATAATAGTTCTCAAAGGAAATAATTCTACAGTAGGATGAGATCCCCATGCTGTGCTCCTGCCTTGAAAACAAACTCAGCAGGAGATTCATGGAATCACAAAATGGTTTGGGTTGGAAGGGACCTTAAAGACCATTCAGTTCCAACCTCCTGCCATGGGCAGGGACACCTTCCACTATCCCAGGTTGCTCCAAGCCCCATCCAACCCGGTCTGGAACACTGTCAGGGATGGGGCAGCCACAGCTTCTGTGGACAACCTGTGCCAGGGCCTCACCATCCTCACAGCCAAGAATTTCTTCCTAAAATCTAATCTAAATCTTCTCTGTTTCATTTTAAGGCCATTCCCCCTTGTGAACCAAGCAAAGTGCCTGGATCTACAGATGATGGAGGCAGAAGTCTTTCCTTGCTGGCTCCCTGTGGAGAAATACACACAGTAAATATGATCCATGCAGCAGCTCCCATGCTAAACAAAAGGCAGGCAACAGTTCAGCAGTTTCCCTGCTCCTGAAGGTGGAAAATCTGTTGGCTACACTCACCCACTTCCCGAGTTGTTGGCATATCCCAAAGAGAGCATGATATTCCCGTGTTCTGTAGGAGCAGCATAACAAAACAGACAGACCGAGAAATCAAAGAGCAGCACAAAAGCCATAAATACCAACCACAGCGCTGAGCCAATTAGTGAAACAAGAGAAATCCAATTCAGCCTTGGGTTTTCACTCAGAGGCAGGAATGTCTCTGCTGCAGCCTGGGAAGTTCGCCTGTGCTGGCAGCTCTGAGAATTCACCTCGTGTAAACTCAGCAGAGAGATGAAAAATACGCTGCTGCTCCAGGCAAAGCTGCCGAGGAGCTGCAAAGTGGCTGAGAGAGGAGTCTGTGGGCAGATTAATTTGGGGATCAATGGAGTAGCCAGAGCAGCCAAAGGAGCTCAGCTGGACACGTGGGTGGGTCAATGGGGATATGTGAGCAGTGCCAGGCCTGGCCAGTTAGTGAAAGCCTGGGTCAGAACCAGCACTTAGAAATAAGGCTGAAATCAAGGCTGATCTTATCTCCTTGTTGTGAGGACTAACCCCACACAAAAATTACAGCACCCACACTGCTGTGGTACTTGGAAGGTCTTTGAATGGCAGAGAGCACAGGGAGCACCACAATATCCTGGAAAAGACACACACAAAAGCAGGGACAGAGTGATTTGTGGCAGTAGCTCTCACTCCTGATGGAGAGATGTCCTCCTAGCTGGGATTTAAGTTCAGTTCCTGAGCTTCTACTGGTTTGAAGTCAATGTCTGACGCCCCAAGCAGCAGCGCTGTTTTGCCTTTATTAACATGTAACCAAATAAAAGGTTAAATCAGCTTTTACACAAAGTTCACGTATCACTGTCACCGCTTTTTGGCTGCAGGAACCACGGCTTTCTGAAATTCTCTTTACAAACAGAAGGCACTGGGAACAGGCTCTGCTATTTTAGTTCATACAGACATTTTGGCTTTGCAGCCAGTCCTCATCAGTAAGAGCAAATGTGACACTGGTGACTTCAGTGCTGAAGAACAGGCTTTGAAACTCCTAATGCTGCTGTTCGTACACTCATCACCCTCAAAGATGGGAATACTTGGGATTTAAAGGAGGTTGTGCTGCAGCAGTGAACTGCAGTGCCAATCCACAGAGGACAGGGCAGCCCAGCCCTGAGGGGATGCAGGAGCACAAACCCTGAGCCAGTGTGAAGTCTGAGCATCCCAAGGCTGGGTTAATCATCCAGGGAATGCCAGCACAGGAGGGCAGAGGCAATGGAAAGCAGCAGTGAAATGGGCTGAGCTGGGCACCTCACCATGGCCTTGCAAGATCCAAACCCACCACTAAACCTGTCCCCAAGTACCACATCTACAGGTCTTTTACATCCCTCCAGGAATGGTGATTTCCCCACATTCCTGGGCAGCCTGTTCCAATGCTTGACAAACCATTCCATGAAGAAATTTCCCTTAATATCCAATCTAAACTTCCCCAGGTGCAACCTGAGGTTGTTTCCTCTGGTCCTGCCACTTGTTAGGGAGAAGTGACCGACCGCCATATCACTCCAACCTTCTTTCAGGGAGTTGTATGGATGGTTTGCTCCATCCTCTGATCAAGCACAAACCCAGGGATTTTCAATCATTTCCTGCTACCTAAGATGATGCCTGAAGGACGCAGGGAAGGGCCGGATGATGTTGGCAGGGGGACAGGAGCAGGAGGTCCTTTTGCAGCCATTTCTCAGCTCAGCTGGGGCAGAGGGTGGTGGGGTTTGGCACATTCATCCTTTGGACATCACCTGTGAAGGATGCACAGGGGACAGAGCACACCTCCCTCCTCACCCCCTGCACAGAGCACTCCCACCCACCAGCATCTGGAACAAATCCCTCAGCTGGGACAGGAACAGAGGACAGGGAGCGGCAGGAGAAATTATTTTATTTAAACTCCACTGCAAGCATCAGGAACCTGTGTGAAAGCTGGCTTTGCAGCACCAGCACCTCTAAAGCAGAATTTCCTGGCTTAGTTAGAAAGCTCTCTGTTAAAGAATAAATTTAACAAAAGACAGAATAAAAACTGTATATTTCTTACTGAAAAGCCCAGATTCCTAATTTCTGCAGGCGCTGACTGCCCTGAGGCACAGCATGTAATGCATCCACACACACCAGCACAGAGTCTGAGGGCTGAAATCCTACACACACCAGCACAGAGTCTGAGGGCTGAAATCCTACACCCACCAGTTTGTCTGAGGGAGGAAAAGTTATCAGATTAAAGATCAGCAAGATTTAAGGACTGGTAGAGCATTTATCACAGTGGTTTTGCACTCATCTGTTTTATGTACTCAACCAAGATTTACCCAGAGTTGTCACTATTCAGGCTCTGAGGAGAAAACATGCTGATTCCTTCTCCTTTCTCACCCAATGAGACAGCTGAGCCTATGCCTAAATTTACCCAAGAGAAGGGGCTCACTGAAGCTGGTACAAGTATTCTTATATTTAAATGTAGGGATGTGTTTAAAAGATCTCATGAAATTGAAGCTTGGGCACAGTAACCCAAAATACTTCAATGTTTCTAAGATTGTCCTCAGCCCTGCTCCTTTCAGAGCTTCTTTCACGTTACTCAAAACATTTGCACACTTAAGTTTTCCATTTGGTGTGGATAAATTTTCTGTTTGGTGTCAGTTTTACCAGCAGCAGCAGCCACCCAAACAATCCAAATATTCCCAGGGACAAAGTCATGGAAAACCAGCATTTGATCAGGTGCTTGGGTTGCATCAGAAGTTTATGTATTACCTCTACCCTAACCCTAAACTATCCAATATCCAAGCAGTGTTTTCTTCAGATCATAGAATCATGGAATATCCTGAGTTGGAAGGGATCCACAAGGATCATCAAGTCCAACTCCTGGCCCTGCACAAGACACCCCAAGAACCCCACCCTGTGCCTGAGAGCCTTGTCCAAATGTTCCTTGAGCTCTGTCAGGCTTGGTGCTGTGACCACTACCCTGCAGAGGCTGTTCCAGTGCCCAACCACTCTCTGAGTGAGAAACGTTTTCCTCATATCCAAATCCAAACCTTTTCCTAATATCCAAAAATCTTTATCCTAATATCCAAAAATCTTTATCCTAATATCCAGATGTTTCATTTGCCACACAAAAATTTATTATCACAGTTCAATTCCCAGTACATTAAACACATTTTGGGGGAAAAAAAAAATCCAAGATGGTTTTTTCCTTAACAAAGGAACCAAGCAGAATACAGAAATAGCTGTAAAAATAACAGATGAAGCACAATGCCTGTCCTGCATCAATCCAAGTTTGTGCCATGTTTCTGGTGGTGGCCACAGCACAGGAAAAATCCAGTCTGTGACAACTGTCTTACATTTGCTGACAACCACATGAATTCCCAGCTAATTTCTTCATGTGAGCACTGCCTTTCCAAGCCATCTCAGCTCAGAGCTTACAAAATGCTCCTGCAGAGAGGAATGGGCAAGGAACTTCTTAAAGGGTTTGCAAGAGGACCATGCGCCCTGCCTAGAAACCCAGATCGGTTCTTCTCTGCTTCTGTTTAGGAGCAGCATTCCCAGGCTGCATTTCCAAGAGGTTTTTGGTTTTACAGCTGTCACGACAGCAATTTTCTCAGCTTTGCGAGGTTCCCTCATATCCTGTTCGAACTGGCTTATCTCTGTTTAGAAGCGATGTTCCTACACGGTGTTTTCCAGGAACAGATGTCCCAGCTGATCCCACATTGCAGCACTCAACATATTTCATGGCCCCATTTTGAAACAATTAGCCTGTCACTGCTGAAAAAAACCTAACGCTTGGCTACTTGTTTACTTTGGAAATAAGAAAAAAAAGAAATCAGGAGTAACCCATGATTTATACTTTCTCCAAATATGCCAAGATGCTCTAAATTTACAGCTCATTAAAATGGCAGCGTGTCATGGTTCAGCTGCTGGTCCCAAGATTTTTTATCTGGAGAAAAAGATCTCTGGGCAGAGCAGCTGGCAAAGAGCTCTCCCAGCCCCACAAGTGACAAAAAGAAAAAAAAAAAAAGAAAAAAGAAGTAAGGAGAATCTTTAATTACACAAATTAAAAGCTAATGGGTTAGTGAGGACTGCTCAGAGCAGTGGCATCTGTAGCTTTTGGACCACAGGCTGCTGTCAACACACTCCATTTACTGTGCAATACAAGGCAGCCTAATTAATAAGTCCTTAAAGGAATCATAGAATCCTAGAATGGTTTGGCTTGGAAGAGACCTTAAAGCTCAAACAGTTCCAACCCTCTGCCATGGGCAGGGACACCTTCCACTATCCCAGGTTTCTCCAAGCCTGGCCAGCCTGGCCTTGGACACTTCCAGGGATGGGGCAGCCACAGCTTCTGTGGGCAGATGCTCTGAATTGCAAACACCCAACAGAGCACCACTGACCCATGGCTGTGATTCCAGTCATCTGCAGACACTGGCTTGGGAACCATCCAGGCACAGACCCAGTGAGTCACAAGATGCAGTAAATGACTTTGGTGCCAAAAAAGCAAAAGGAGCCACAGGCAGATTTATATCAGGAAAGAATTTGATCCCCAACATTAGGCAGCAGTAATACCCACAAAAAAGGAACTTGCAAGCTGCTTTAATAAAATTATCTCCTTTTGATCTCATTGAGATTCCTCCAGCCTATTTCCACTCGGAGAAAGAGATCTCATGGTCATACTGATCCAGACCCAAAGGAGTGAGCACCCAGCACAGAGCCATCTGCCACCAACCCACATCCCCTGCTTGTCCCTACCTGCTTGGCACCTTCCAATGCCTTTTGTAACCTCGTGTACCTTTGTAACCTGCTCCTTCTCAACTCCTTTTTTTTTCTTTGGAGAAACCTGGTCTAGTGGAAGGTGTCCCTGACCATGGCAGGGGGTTGGAATGAGATGATCTTTAAGGTCCATTCGAACCCAAACCATTCCATGATTCCCTGTGTCTACCTTTCCTTTCAGAGGGATGAGGGTGGATGAGCCAACCCTGAGCTGGCAGCCCCATGGCTGACATTTCCTGGTCAGCACAGGGTGCAGTAACAAGGAAGATGATAACAACAGAGTTCCCAGCATGGAGCAGCTGCCAGGCCACATGTCCCTGCTGACACACAGCCTGGAAAGGACAGGTCCAGTCTGCCAGGACCAGGCTGAGCAGGAACAGGATCTCCAGGAGCAGGCTGAGAGCTCAGGCAGGAAGAGCATCTCCGGTGACAGCTCACTAGCAGCAGACGGAAATGGGAGACGAGATGAGGGTCAGGAGAGGCATTGCAACAACCACAAGCTTCAATTAACTGAAAACAGCAGAGGCTGCCTGAAATAAAGCCCCTTCTCATATCAGCCGACACTCAAGGCAACTGCATTTTTGATCATCAAAGCAAAACCGAAAAGCTTTTGCTCTCTGTGATTGCTCACAGACCTTCACTGGGAAGTCATCCTGCCACTCACAAGTTTAGGGAGAGAAATGCTTTCTCAGGCTCCTGGAAGGATCACACAGCACAGACATGCCAGAGCCATTCCCTGGTATAATATATGTGTGTCAGATGCAAAACTCATTTCATAAGTGTATTTTACTCTCAAGCAAGGAGTACTGAACTAAGGACAAGAGTGGAGCAGTCAAATGTTTGCATGGACCCCTCTGGGCCACTGCTAATTCCAAATACAGATTTAGCAGCCAACACTCCTCAAAGAAAGGTTGGAAGATAAAGGTTTGCTCACTTAGAGGCTCTCAGGACAACGGTCCTAGTGGAAAATGACCATTGGGGTGGGCTCATCTCTATCAGCCCTGATCCCAACCATCCAGGGATGTGGGGGATGAACAGAAAGACTCACCTTACCCCAAAGGAGGCGTCTCAAAGAGCAGAGATGACTCCCATCCCAGAGAGCCTGTTCCAAAAACCATAAGGAGGTGCAGAGGGATAACAGAGGTGTGGACACCTTCACTCCCCACCAAATGGAATCCCACCCTCAGCAGAGTCATAGCAACAAGGCCCCTGTCTGGCCTTACCAGTTACATACAGAAAAATAGTTGTTCTGCACTAAAAGGCAAAGCATAGATCAAGCACTTACTCCCCCAGGAATATTTCTACAACATTCATCACTGATTAAAGTGATTTTGGGTGCCACCTACCCTCCAAACTGGCCTTTCTGCTTCGGGGTTCTTGCACATAGCCAGGGTTGCAGTAGGCAGGGACTGAGTTATTAGGGTTATAATTCTTTGCTGGGTATTTCTAACTATGGTGAGACACTGGCAGAGTTCAGCTTACTAATTCACCTCCATGTAAACATGATTATTTTAAATGAACTCCAGATGAGGCTTAACTGTAAAAACATCTCCAGTTTTTGTAGCATTTTTTAGTGTTCAGCTCCGAGTTGTTTTCATTATGGCAAGAACTTACCCTTTCTTCAGCTTACAAAGAATATTTTCAGAATTAATGATGCCCAACACCCCACCCCCCCCCTTCAACTATAACACGAAAAGTCACAAGTCTGAAAATTAAGCTGCATTGGGATTTCACGGTCAGGATTTTCCCTTTCTTAGCCAACCATTCCTTTCCTCACAAATAGGAATGCTTTCAGCTTTCAGAGCCAAGCTGAAGAGAAGTGAAAACAGTAAGAGGTATTCACTTGGCTGCATTTCTTTGAGTGTTTCTGGTGCAGGGTTCCCATTACAGTTTGTGAGGAGAAGTGGCAGAAAAACATTGTGTGTACATGGGAAGGGTTGTACTTTCTCTGAACAGACATGTTTCTAGGAGGCAGCAGATGAAAGAACTGGTGGTACGTCAGACAGGGAATAATAACATCTTGCCAGTTGTGTTTATTTGTAGGGCCCCGTGATTTATGCCTTCCCATTTGTAGAGGGGTTGAGAGAGAGATTGATCACGTGGGCTCTGTTTAGATAACCCCCAAGGAAATTCAGAGTACTTCAAGTGGGGAGAGATGGGGTTTGTTCTCGGAGATGAGAGAGGCTGGGAAATGGCAAGGAGATGTGAGATTTCCTCAAGATCCTGGAATGAAGTTCAAGGCTGTGATTTTCTGAGAAGATTGAGTGTGGGTTGTGAGAACGAAGCAATTAAGATAAGAACACAAGTAATTCAAGGTAGGCAGGGATGAACAGTTCTTTGCTGTTATTTACTGGCCCAGTGCAGAGAAAAACAATGAGTTACTCCCTCAAAGACCTTTACCTGTCAAACAGTACAAGAAGATGCAAAACTTGCTACAAGCATGAAAGGGGAATCTGTCACCCTCTGGCTCACACTCCTGCTCTTTGTTTTCCATGAGGATGCCTCTTTGTTGTACGGGCCTCATCTCAACCCTTTGGACCTCCTGGATTTAGCAGAACTTGAAGAAATCAGCCACTATTGTGTGTATAAAGAACCTACACAAAACCACTGGCATTTCACACCCTGAAAAACATCCTTACCACAATTAGAGGAGGCAAGAATGCCACTGCTCTTAAAAAGAAAACACTTACGGCAAAGATGAGTTTAGGTAATTGGATCTGGGGAAACAAAACAAAGCGAAAGGCCAGGCTGGATGGGGCTTGCAGCAACCTGGGCTAGTGGAAGGTGCCCCTAGATGGGAACTTCATGGTCTTTAAGGTCCCTTCCAAACCAGATCATTCTGAGATTCAAAACAAAATCAGCTGTTCAAAGAGGCAACAGCTCAGCAGCCCCAGCACAGGAAATCCCCCTCAGCCTTGAGCTGCAGAGCTTAAGGGCCAGAGGAATCCCTGAGTCTCCAGCATCTGGCACGGTGCTGCCTGGAAAGCTGCTTTAAACGCTCGGCATTAGCAGACCTGAGTGCTCTTTAAGCAGTTGCCGGGTTTCACAGCGAGTGCCACATTTAATCCGTGGCTCGGTGCCTGCAGTTTGCCATAGGTGCTGATTAAGGGAACGCAGCAGGGAAGGAGAGAGGGAAGATCATATTTGTGTGACAGGTGCAGGATGCTGAATGCCCTTCGCCAAGGGCACATCACACAGGAACAGCACAATTTCCCAGACTGTCAGGATAAAAAGAAGGGGGTGAAAGAAAAAGACAGGATGCCAGTCACCCAGCCAAATCCTCCGTCACTGCAAGAAGCAGCTCCCAGAACCCATTAAAAATAAGCTCTAAGTCCTCGTTTCAGTGGCAAGATTTTTCCATGGTGATCAAACACTCGGGTCTCCAGGTGATAACAGGCTGCAGGGGAAGTACAACTGCACCTGTATTGAGGAACAGGCACCAAGCAGGGGAGGCTTTTTCATCTGACAGTAACAAATTGGAGTGCTGAGACCTCTAGAGGAGCAGGGAACGACCCCATTGCATCCCTGCCTGCAGCCAGGTCAAGGCAAGAGGAAGTGTTAGCAACCCTCATTTTCAGGACTGGGCACCCCTGCCAGGAGAGAACAGAGCTGAGAAGGTGGTTTAAAGACTACAAGCTGCTGCGTTGTCTGCCCAGGGTAGGCAGGATGAAGACTGGCACTGCTGGGAGTTCACTGCCTTCCTCCCAAACCTCCCTTCTGGGGGTTGGTCGGGCTTCCAGCTCATCAGCAGTCGGCAGCAGTAGCAGGATTGCTGCTTCCCACTTGGTTTCAGTTTTTTGGGGTTTAGAAAAGTTCTTTGCACAGCACCTGCTCAGCTCTTCAGGTGAGTAATTTTTACATCTCTCTTCTTCCCAACTGTTTTTTTGGGAACTGCCCATGACCTATGACAGCCACTCCATGGGCAAGAGCCCCACTGGCTTTTAGTTCAAAAAATGTCAGGGGCTTCACATCCTCCTTCAAGGTCCTCTACAACTTTGGTGCCGAATCTGCCAGCCTGGGAGCCCTACAGGCCTTTGGGATGAAATGTGACCAGAAGGACAATGATTCTCTGCCCCAAACAAACCCTACAGAGGGGGTGAAAAAGCATGTCTACCCAAAGTGGCCCTTTCTTGGACTGGAAATTCTGGGGAATTACCTCCCCCATGATCAAGGTACCTCACAGGCTTCTGATTCCACTTCTTACTTGACTTTTCTCTCCTTTCTGTATTTTAACCTAAAGTAATGTATAAAGAACAAAATAACCCCTGAACTATAAGAATCCCCTTTCTGTACTCACCTCTCAAGGCAGAGAATGAGAGCAGAAGACAAAAACAGGCCTCCCCTTCTACCCAAAACACAAACAAAAGCTGCAGACATGGATGCAGGATTGTGGGTTTGTGTTATTGCTATCACAGGAACGAAGCCCAGGCCTTATTCTGGCCTCTGCTCAGCTGGCCACACTACCATACTGAGATTTCCATAATTTTATTTAGGAATTTTGGAAAAACCTTTCATTGCAGTTCCCCGACCTGGCTCAAGGATGCCAAACATTGACATTTGGGTAAGTGATCTAGCCACATTCACAAGAACAAAGAAGCAAAATCCCATCCAAGTCCTGGAAGGTTGGGGGAGGCATCAACACACAATCAAAATAATAAATATTTTGAGATAACTTATGAAAAACACGCATCTAAATCAGGAGTGCAGCAGAAAAAGGGGAATAAAAGAGAGATCTCCATAGGAACAATCCTGCCAACCAGGCAAATATCTCAATGCTTATACAGAAGCTTTCAGTTCCACACACAAAACACCACTGGACACCTGTGGGAAGGATGAATTTCCCACGTTGTAACAATCCCACAGGATGCAATCCTGCCTGCAGCGCTTGTGCCAAGTGTTAACAGTGAGGTGTTAAACAGTTGCAGGGTTCCAGCTCTTCTTCTATTACATTTCAGACTGGAATCCAACAGAATTTTTGCACATGTGTCATTTTATACATCTGAGTGCTTAATCCACTGGGAGGAGGCTGGCACACATATCTTTCCTCAGTAAGGACAGAAATGTTATCCTGTAGCGATTCATAAAGCACCTGGGAAGGTCAGCTCATTTTTTTAGCAGCATCTCTGAGCTAGGAACGGGAATAACAAAAACCTCGCTTTTATCCAGTTTCCCACAATTCAGATAAGATGAAGTGTGCACATGAGATTTTCTGCTTCTGATACTGAAAAACCAAGATAAGCTGAGCAGGGAAGGGTGACACCAGCTGGAGTCCTCTCCCAGAGCCAGTGCTGGCCTGGGAGCTGGGATCTCCTCCCATGCCAGGAATTTCACGTCCTACCACCACCACCATACAGCAGCTCTCTTTTATCTTCAGGAAAGGGAGAGAAGGGGAAAAAAAGCCATGGATTTGGATTCTTGAGCATCTCACTTCCAAAATGCCAGATTTTCCTTATCAAAGTCAGAAAAAGAGTCTCTTCAAATATGAAAGCTTCTGACATTTCAGTTTTGTGCTTTCCTAGCACTGCCAGTCCAATCCATGAACAAACAACCTCGTTCCAGTGCTTTCCCAATGTAAGACATGAGCAAACTTCACCAGGAATCCACTCAAGCCAAAAAATAAAGCCAGGGGTTTGGTTTCCATGCTACAATCCTGAAATCCAATAACAACCTCCCTACCCCCTCACCTCTCTGTTGCTGAGATTTAACTGAAATGTATAGAGGTGGTTTTTTGGTGTTCTTTTTTGATTTCCTGGATGGAATTCTATTTGATGCTGTTAAGCTTTGATGACATACCCCAATGACTGGCTTGGAAGAAATCCATTTAGTAAGCTTGCAAATCATGCTGTTTCAGTTCTGTGAGTGCCCATGAGAAATGTGCATTTTCAATCATAAAAGCTGTAGAAACAAAATGGAACTTGGAGACGCAGACAGAAAAATTCCTTATCAAGGCCTGGCAGTGCTCACAGTACAGGTGCTTACCACTTCCAACTCCGGAAAACTACTTACAGGAACCTGAAATACAAGATTGAATCCAAAAGTAATAAATAGATAAATTTCTAGAAGATACATTTAGGGTTTTTTTCCATTTCAAAGTCAAAATGGAGACTCAGATAAAAACTAAAGCAACCCTCCCTTCTCCCCCTGGCTTTTCCTAAGAATATAAATAATTGTAATATGACCCATGCATGGAGTCCCAGATTTAGAGAGGTTCCCTTATGTTTATGTGGCAGGACACATTGTTTTGGGCAAGGCTGGAGGAAGGAAAAGCCACGGGTTTGCACTTTTGCACCTCCCCAAAATGCTCTTTGAATGGGAAAGGCAGAGGTTGCAGTGGGGATGAAGGATTAGCTGATCCCACTGCCATCCATGGTGTAATCCCCACCAGCAGCAGATCTTTGAAGCCCAGTGCCGGAAAACCAGAAGCTTCCAGAAAGATCAGTCAGTCACGACAAGCTGGGAGAGAACACAGCCCGATGGGGAATTTTTAAAACTGACTGAAAATGGTGTTCGCTGGGCATTTCCTGACATATTTTCCTCAAAATTTCTCCACCATTCAGTCAGTGACAATGACACCACCTTTGATTAATCGCAAGAGAAGATAATTGGAACAAAATGTGAGATGCTCAGCATTGCAGACAATAAAACCCCACACAGTAATTTTCCTGGGATTATGAGCTGATGGCCTCTCCCAGTGGTTGGGCTGCGTCATCCTTTCCTAAGCAGTCTCCTTGCCTGTATATCCATCTGCTGCCTCCCATTCCATCCCCATCCCTCATTTGTTGGCTCTCTGCATGTTCTCAATTACTGCACTTTGTTTAGCAAAGCACAGTCCTGATCCAGCCTTGCAGCCCTGGGCACAGGAACAGCTCTACTGCTCTTTACACTGCAACAAAGGGGACCTGAATTATACATCAGCACCCTAAACCACCCAGGAGACCCACAGAGCCCTTGGAACATAGCTTCAGGAAGGTTAGCTCTTGCAGGAAAGCTGGTTTAAGAATCTCTTGCTCTCCCCACTGCACTTCCTTATCCTCTCATTTGTTCTAGTGCAATCACTTCTTGTAGCAACCTACTGCAGGGTAAAAGAACATCTCCATCCTCCTCAGAGAAGCTGTTGTTTACACAAAGCATTGATTGGGTCAGTAGTGTGATTTAAAGTGCAGTTCCACATAGAGCAGCAACGAACACAACTGTGCAGTTCCTCGTCACAGCACCAGAACGTTGAGAAGCAGCTCTCTGCTGGTGCCAAAGGTTAGGTTGTGGCATCATGTGCTGAAACCCAGCTCCCAGAGATGCCATCTCATAGATTGGATCTTAGGAAGAAATTCTTGATTGTGAGGGTGGTGAGGCCCTGGCACAGGCTGTCCTGAGAAGCTGCGGCTGCCCCATCCCTGGCAGTGTTCCAGGCCAGGTTGGACAGGGCTTGGAGCAACCTGGGATAGTGGAAGGTGTCCCTGCCCATGGCAGGGGGTTGAAACAAGATGGTCTTTAAGGTCCCTTCCAACTTAAACCATTCCATGCTTCTGTGATTCTCATTTGTGCTTTTTCTTTTTTTTTGCAGCGATCTTGCATTTTGCACAAAGCCTGACACTTTTACCCCCACCCAAATCTGCTATTGATGTGTCAGTCACAACAGACAAAAGCACAACTCTCCAAGGTGCTTAAGAGACACCATTGAAAGCTGAATCCTTGGGATATTACTGATCTTGAAGGCCTCTCTTTTTCCATTTATCCTTGCGGACGCTGTAGCAAATTAACTGAACCTTGTGGTCAATGAGATCAACATAAAGCCAAAAGGAACTTCTAATATTTCTCTGTTAAGGAGAGATGAAATCAGTGCAGGCACTAGAAAGTAAGAGTAATGGGAACTGTTCACGGTTATCTGCAACAACCAAGTGTCTCTCATAAGTGATGAGGAACAGAGCAAAAGTTATGTTTGCCTTGCTTAGAAAAGAGCCTCTTTCCCCGTTTTTCTACTGGAACATGTCCGAATTCCTCTTTTTCAATTTGCTTGGATGATGTTTGGGGCAGGTGATCCTACCTTTCTCCTGGATCAACCACCTTGTCCTGATGGAGGCAACAAAAGGTGGAGCAGTCCCTGGGAGGGTGGCACTGTGTCCATACACTCTTGCTTATTGTGGCATTCCTGACTGAGATTGTCATTATTCTGAAGGGCTGAGACTGCAGGAATTAATTCTGTCTCATGAGAAGGAAAAAAATTCCATTAAAAGTGTAAAGAAATAACCTTACTCACACAACCTCTCATTGGCATGCTTCAAGATGGGAAAAAAATCTTGAGGGAAACAAACAGGAAATGCTGACAAATTCTTGTAAGTCTAAAAAAAATAATTCTTAAAAAAACAATACAAACTCTGTAAATTGTATTTACATACAATTTTGAATTATTGCCTTGTCATAATGGTCTTCAAAGGATGAACAACCTCTGATGATACCTAGAAACACATTTTTCTTGCAGACTTTGGTTCCAAACATTTTCCTTTGGCTTAACATTTTGACACTACTGATGTGATACTGAGCCAAGAGGTTTTCCATCAGTGAGACACACTTCTGCAGTGGATTTTAACACCAACCACCTTCACATTCACCTGTAATACAATAAATATTTAAAAGGCCTTTATTGACCTCAACTCACAATGATTCTGAAAAAACTGCATTTTATTTGCTTAAGAATAATTGATTCATTCACAGACAGAATAATTTAAAATAATAGCAAAATTATAAGAAAAGTAGTAGACTGTTATTTTGATGGAACACCCAGACTATCATACCAGACAGACAAATGTACCAGAGACAACATCTTCAGACAGAAGACCATCACAAACAGCTGTAAGCTTTAAAATGTGTCTGTCCCTGAAGAATCCGAATCTCCATGTGCACTGCTCAGACTCTGTATTTCGTGATCTGTGTTCTTGCCAGGCAGCGGCACTGACACCTTCGCTGCAGAAAGATGGGGATTCAGATGAGGGGCAGCATCCTCTCCTAAAAAAAAACAAAAGAAAAAAAGGAAAACAAAAGTCATTATTTGCTGTCTGTGACAAATGACTGAATTCTGCTGATGTCATCTCCATTTTCCATTGAAATACAGGTACACAGACACCCTTGCTGCCCACGGTTCTGAGGCACTTCAGAGGGTGCTGCTTTAGCCATCAGAACTCTCCTTATCAGGTGTCTTGGTTTGAAAGACAGGTGCCTGCTAAGAGAGGTTGAACCCTCCCTTAGAGTAGAAAATGTGACCCTCCTTCCCTCCAAATTATTTGAACTTCGAAATCAGGGGCTCTCAGGCAAAGGTATGGGGAAAAAGGAATAACAGTTTTTTACTAGTATATATAGCAGAGTAAACAAGCAATAACAAGGATAGGAGCAAACAAACAAAACCAGAAACCAGTAGCAGGTGTCTTTTGGGCTGCCACGCGCTTTCCTGTTTGGTGTAATCCCGGTCGCCAGCAGCAGGGGCGCTGTGGAGCTCC
>VZRO01001897.1:240720-271078 GCA_013397915.1 Daphoenositta chrysoptera
GTGAAACGCAGCAGGGAAAAAGAACGCACGCCCCCGGTGTGGGAAAAAACCGGATCCCCAGCCAAAAGCTCACCCAGCCAGAAGGAGAAGGCAGATCATGGTGGGATCTCCTGCGGTCGCAGTCAGAGCCCAGAAAAGCAGCTCCTTTCCTCCTGGTGTCCTACGGACCAGTGTCAGTCCCAACGAGGTGTCGCCCCCCCCACCGAGCCTCGTCCTCACCACACCCAGCCATAGTCTTTGTCTTTTACAACAAGCTTAATAGTTCTGAGCACCTAGCCATTTGTCTCTTAGTAACAGGGATGGAGAAAAAATTCTAATGCCCCCAACCCCCAACATCAGGTAACAAAGGGATGAATTTCTGTGACTATACAGAATCACAGAATGGTTTGGGTTGGAAGCAACCTCAAAGCTCATCTCATTCCAAACCTCTGCCAAGGGCAGGGACACCTTCCACTATCCCAGGTTGCTCCAAGCCCCATCCAGCCTGGCCTGGAACACTGCCAGGGATGGGGCAGTCACAGCTTCTCTGGGCACCCTGTGCCAGGGCCTCACCATCCTCACAGCTAAGAATTTCTTCCTAATCTCCAATCTAACCCAACTCTCTGTTAGTTTCAAACCATTCCCCCTTGTCCTGTCAGTCCATGCCCTTGTATCCATAGATACAAACAGTATTTCTGAATTCCATCCATATGTCTGTGTCTGTTTGCATCAAACCTTTGGAAAACATTCCTGTTGTTCAAGACCATGTACCATCAAAAACAACAAAGAAATACCAGTTGAAGCCACTGGGCACAAGTCCTACAGAGAAAAACACCCTCTCAATGCTTCAGCTGCCCAAAACACAAGTGAAAACTGGTTTCAGCTCCTCCCTATCTCCAACCCATTTCCCTGACCCACTAAGGGTCTTTTTTGCTTCTCCTTTGTAGTTCTTCCATTCTCCCATGTACATAGACTCCCCCTGAAGAGTCCCCTGCAGGACTTCACAAGCCATATTCATCTTCCAGCACCTCTGAGATGGCACCTGGCCACTTCCCATTCCTGTGATCTGACCCTGGAAAATGTGGGACATCTTGGGAGGGGGAAAAACCCTTCCACCAGCAGCCCCTGCAAGGGAGGGGGGCACATTCCACAGAGCTTCCAACAGCTGTGACAGATCCCTGCAGTGCCCAGATGTCTTCCTGCCTGGCAACCCCTGGAAAGGTAGAAAACAACCTGCAGCCAGATCCCTGAGATGGGATGGGAGAAAAGCCATGGGCAAAAGTTGGCATATTTAGCCAAAGGAAGGAGACAAGATGAATCAGTTCATGGAGCAGGAAGAGCAAGTCATGGATCAGGGTAGAGACAAAGAAACTCAGGATAAATGGCACTGGGAGAATGGCACAACATTCACTCTACAGAAAGAGCGTTTTGAGCTTTCAGTTGTCCTGGGGACATTTAAATGCAGCAGCTACAAGCAGAACAAACATATCTGAGTCCATGTACAACAACAAAGGCTGTCTTGGAGCTTGTTCTTATTCCAATAAGCTGTAACAATTCTCCCTTCCTCTGCGATAGACCAGGTAATTAAAACACTGTCTTCCCAATAAAACCAAAAAGTTAAGTTTTCTTCACCCCAGTTAATTATCTACTATGTCACTGAAGCATTCATCTGACTTACAGCAAAGCATGCTTTGAATGGCTAATTAAAACAAAACCCCACTGCT
Source organism: Daphoenositta chrysoptera (assembly GCA_013397915.1). Lineage (NCBI taxonomy): Eukaryota > Metazoa > Chordata > Aves > Passeriformes > Daphoenositta > Daphoenositta chrysoptera. Next base: position 242,424 of record VZRO01001897.1, read on the forward strand.
AAAATAAAATTCCATCTGTGTTTTTCCTGCTAGAACAGCAGCCAACAGCCTGGGAAGTCAAACACAAGTGAGGCCAAAGACAGTAAAGACAGGACATGGAGCAACCTGTGCCAGCCCAGCCTTGTGCCATTCAGGAAGGCAGCAGGAGCACAAGAGCATGTTTTGTGTCCTCAGGGAATCCTGGAGAGGAAAAGGCTTTAGGGAGACCTTAAAGCAGCCTTCCTGTACCTAAGTGGGCTCTAAACAAGCTGGAAAGGGATTTTCCACAAGGGTATGGAGTGATGGAACAAGGGGGAGTGGCTTTAAACTAACAAAGAGTAGAGTAAGGTGGGCTATTGGGAAGAAAGTCTTGGTTGTGAGGGTGGTGAGGCCCTGGCAAAGGTTGCCCAGAGAAGCTGTGGCTGCCCCAGCCCTGGCAGTGTTCCAGGCCAGGCTGGATGGGGCTTGGAGCAACCTGGGACAGTGGAAGTTGTCCCTGCCCATGGCAGGGGGTGGAATGAAATGGTCTTTGAGGCCCCTTCCAACCTGAACATTCTGGGATTCCAATCTGTAGCTGTGTTTGTGTGATACAGAGAGCCTGCTAAGAAGAAAAGCAAAGGGTTTATTTCATCAGCCCCGAAAATGACACAGTAAAGATATGACTGTGCAATGCCCAAGGAAACATGGTAAATCATCCTCTACTAAAGCCCCTCTCCAACACTAGATGTAGTTTGATGCTTTCAAAGCTTGACTTGGTTAATAATTTCCACAGTCATGTCACATTCCATGATGTCATTGTTTCAACAGCTGTTTTCAGGTTTGTTAAAAAAAGAAAAAAAAAGGAAAAAAGCAGAATGATAGAGACATNTAATATTCCCTTATCCCAAGGCTCTGTCGGAACTACTCAAGTCTTTGATTCTGGGAGTGCTAAAAGAAAGTTTCATATTAGTCTGCATTCCTCCTAACACATACTCTAATATATTTTACAGATATACTACAGTCCAATTTTATGAGAGTTATAAAATGTTAAAATACAGAAAAAATAAAAATAATAATTCCATCTACTTGCTCAACAGAAAAGTTACTGGTTCCTAAGCTATCAAAATATCTTTAAACTTAAAAATACCCAAAGTCAACACTGCCCTTTTATAAAGGCAGAAATCTGAAGTCTTTGACTTTGTTAAATTCACACAGAAAATACAGAACGTGGATTTTCAGCATTTTAACTGTGAAAAAATTGTGGATATCATATTTCAGCTAGATGGGAGATTCTGCTCCATGACTGTAACTTTCTGGAATAGAAAGATGCTAGTCCTGAAACACTACATTGGCCCCAAAAATACAGCTACCAAGTTACTCTCACATGTTTTATCATTATTACCTTTTGCTGAGTGTAGCCTCGTGGATGCACAGTGCATAAAACACTTTAATATACACATATAGGGAGGGGTATGGGAATAAAGACACAAATAGAGGCAGACTGATTTAAATCCTTGCATAGCCCCTGGTCTGCTCCTTCTTTAATAATCTGATATTCCATTTTATGTCTTCCCCTCATCTGAGAGCAGCTCATAACCAATATTAAGATGGTTTCCTCTTTAACACTGAGTTCCTCACCAGCACAAATGTGCAAACTGCAGTGGTTAAAATCTTTCGGTATCCCATAAAAATGGAAATGAAATCTTTTTCCTTTACAAAGCAGGAAAGGGCAGGCAGGCAGGTAATCTTCGTTACTTCTCCCCCTCCCCCCCCCCCCCCCCCTTTTTTTAGAGGCTCTGGGAGTAGTCAGTACAATTTTGCAATCATATAGTTAGGTGTATTTATAAAAGTTTTCCTTGTTAAAAGCCAATAAATGGAGTGTGTGACCTTAGGTGACCTCCAGTTTTCCAAATTCTTTGTCACCATCTAATAGAATAAATTAATATAAAGTGTGAAAACTGACACTCTTCGTAAGAGAGTCCCTGGCTGGTAGAAACTCATCAGTGACTAAAAACATCTTGGTGACCCACAGATGGAAAAGGTCAGATTTCAGATCAGAGATTTTTCGTGTTCTTGGCACTCTGCAACAAATGCATGTACAGTACTAAATTTCCAGACCTTTGTTAAACAGAAGCATAAAAATTAATGGTGTGTCAACCATCCAGTGACCTGTGAAGGGACTTTTTCTCTGAGAGGTACCGTCACACACAGAACATGCCATATACAAAAGGTGTCAAAAATGTGTGCCAAAGGAAAAAGGAATTAACAACACTGAAGGGAGGTTTGGTTACTCAAACCATATGGCAACAGTAAGAACAAAGAAAAATTTGAATTTTTCTATTTGGCAAAATAAAAAGACTAAACAAGTCTGACTTTTAAGCCAAATGAAAACCATGTGCTTTAACTCCTCTGACTGGGTGTCCATATATTAAATAAAACTAGTTTACATCTATCTGGGGATGAAAGAGAGCCATATCTTGTGAGGAGTGTAATCATGGAAACACAGACAGGTTTGGGTTGGAAGGGACCTTCAAGACCATCCTGTTCCAAGCCCCTGCCACAGGCAGGGACACCTTCCACTATCCCAGGTTGCTCCAAGCCCCATCCAGCCTGGCCTGGAACACTGCCAGGTATGTGGCAAGGACAGCTTCTCTGGGCACCCTGTGCCAGTGTCCCCCCACCCTTAAAGTCCAGAATTTTTTTCTAATATCTAATCTAAACCTATTCCCTTTCATTTTGAAGCCATTCCCCCTTGTCCTGTCAGTCCATGCTCTTGAAAATCATCTCTCCTCATCAAGACAATAAATAGGCAGGGGTTTGAAGGATCAGGGCCCAGGTTATTTTTCAGTATAAAACCAGGACCATAATTACTGTAATTATCTACATATTACTTCCTAAAATTTCAAAACAATCCTCCCTCTACTCCCCAACTGAAGCAGCTCACTTCAAGAGCATGAATAAACTTCCAAGACTGTAAAAACAACTCCACTGCAGTGCTCTCATTCCTATAATAGCAGGGGCTGATAGGAATGGCTTGTTTCTTCTTCTGCCAGATTCCAGCTGCTTTGCTTTGTTTATTCCTGACTTCAAAGTTTTAAACACTGTCCTGTCCCAACAAATAACTTCCTCAAGATGGCATTAGCTCAAGTGCTCTGAGCACTGGGATAGCACAGCACCTGCAGATCTAACTCAGCATCTTAAAATCTTCATTGAAGGCACCTTTTTTCTGTCATTTCCCCATTTTGCTTCTTCCCTACATAAAAAGATTTACATCTGGCATACAGTTACAAAGACTATCAGCAGGGAAACAGAGTTGTCAGAAATTCTTTACACTAATTCTTTACACTAATGGCTAAAGCAAAGTAGAAGAATAAATGTCTACAGGCTCAAAGGTAACAGAACCACTGTCAGTAGAAACATTTTATAGATATAAACCAGAATGGTTTGGGTTGGAAGACCTTAAAGCTCATCCAGTTCCAACCCTGCTGCCATGGGCAGGGACACCTTCCACTATCCCAGGTTGCTCCAAGTCCCATGCCACCTGGCCTGGAACACTGCCAGTGATGGGGCAGCCACAGCTTCTCTGGGTAACCTGTGTCAGGGCCTCACCACCCTCAAAGGGAAGAATTTCTTCCACATGTGTAATCTAAACCTACTCTGAGTTTAAAGTAATCTCTCCCTGTCTGGTCACTCCATGCCCTTGTCCAAAGTCCCTCTCCAGCTCTCCTGGAGCCCCTTTAGACACTTGCAGGGGCTTTAAGGTCTCCCTGGAGTCTTCTCCAGGCTTAACATCCCCAGCTCTCTTAGCCTGTCAGTCTCTCTTATCTGCTCCTCACTTCTCCTCTCTTATCTGTTCCTCTTTTATCTCCTCTCTCAGCCTCTCCTATCTGCTCCTTTTACCTGTAAGTAAACCTGTGAGGTACATATTTGTACCCATCTGTGTCCTGTCCATGCCTCCATGGGTTTCTGTGTGGTACCACACTGAAATTCACTCAATTTCATACGTGGTTGTACAGGCAAGTTACCAAGTAGAGCAACCTAAGAAGTGGCATTTTTGGTAAAATCAACATTATTGCAGGCTTGCTGGGCTAACACATACTGATATGAAACATCCATATTTTGAAGTAAGTAATTCTGAAGGCTGCACTGAAAAGAGAAATTACACTGCAATGTCAGTCATGCTACTAATTATAACGATATTTATCATTTCCAGTTCAGAGTCATGTTTAGCTGTATTTTGCATATTGGCTATTTCGTGTTTCTGGAATTCAAGGCTTATAAAGTTGAAAGTGGTTAGGTTATAGAACTAAAATAATACAATCTTTTCAGGAATAAGCAGGACCATCAACAGTTTCTCAAATAATCTAATTTTTTGGGGAGAAGTTATTCTCCATTTATTAGAAATGACAGTTCCTCCTCCAGAGCTTTTCTTGCTCTGGCCACCTTGAATCCCTGGGCTTATTTAGGGTATTGTGGAGAAGCTGGCCTTTCTCAGCTCTGCCAGAAATGTGATTTTGAGGGCAGGGACTCTCTTGTCGTTGTGTGAATGCTTTGCCAAACATTTACCTGGCTGCAGGTGAGAGCTCTGCCTTCCACTGGGACAGAAACACTGACAAGAACAAGATGTCATGCAAATGCCTGCAGCTCTCTTTTTTAACTCCATCCCAGACAGCCCCAACTTAGCTGTTTCATGACAAACAGAAAAGACTCAAGGCAAAACAAGGCCAAATTTCTAGACTGAGTTACATGAAAGGGGTACATTTACAATTAAAACACTTGAGTTGTTTTATAGAAATGGACAGATGTCGGTAGGACTTTGAGCCAAAAACGTCTGGATTTAAAAGCACGAGTCTACTGTTGGGGCTGAAAAACAGAGTTTCATTCTCAAAGGTTGCAGCCAACTCACAAACTTCCGTAAGTGGGCCACAGACACCAGTGGAGACAGAAAACTATATAGTATGAGTTCAGTTCAAGTTTTGACCTAAACTTGGCAAATTCTACCTTCCCCTTGTCATGTACTTACAAAAACCCTGCACACAAGCACACAGAAAATAAACACGTGTATACACACACTGTGCTTTTGCTGTTTGTTTGTGTAACGCCTGATGTATAGCCCAGCTATAAATATTTCCAAAAAGAAAATAAATGCAGATCCCCAGCCAGTAAAGGAGGGTGGGGCCAGGCTCAGCAGCTAACAAATATTTCAAAGCAGAATATTTGAAAATGGTTTTTTCCTCCTCTCAAGTTGGAGTTCAAGGTTCAGTTGTTTTCCAAAACACTCTATATTCCCACCAATAGCAACACTAAACAGAACAAAAACTAGAAATATATTAAACTAAAACTAGATTTTTAAAAATCCTAACACAGAGACCAGTAGGGAAGGGCAGACAGAAAACAGCTCCAAAAACATCTAGAAATGAGATTGCAGAGTTTACTAAAAAATATTTCCTTTTGGTGCCTAAAATCTACTCTGCTCCTTTAGATCTGGCATCTTTTGCTCTGTAGAACCTCTCACTGCTTAACAAATTAATTCCCTGGCCTCATCTCTTGCTGCTGTTTCCCACCAAATCCCTTCCAAAAGATGTGTTCATGATCCTTCCAACTAACTACAGTAAATATTAATATTAAGAAGAAATATTTAACGTGAATTTGATTTTTCCATATAGATGGCTGTGATTTTTGGGTGTGTAATTGGCTCAGAACAAATAGTCTTTCCTTAACATTTAAGCACTGCTGTTTCTAGGTTGCAACCATTTTCCTAAGGAAAACTCGGATGAGGCTCTGTGGCAAATACTGAAGCTGCAGCTTTTATTTCAAAATTTTAAAAAAAGTTTGTTCCTTACTGGTCCAGAGTCTTTGAAAAACCACGAGGAAAATGTGTATCTTGTGCAAGGGCCACAGCGAGGAGTAATCCCTAAATCCACAAGAGATAACCTAGGTAAACAGCTGGTGGAATCAGGAGAATCTGACAAGTGATAATTAAAAAACTGCAGATCTAATGGTGTAATTAATATTTTACTTATTCAGTAAAACTAAATATCACTTACATAACAATTTTTTTTTCTAATTTTATGCAAAATCTAACCAGCAAGTGGACAGGAAGGTAATTTTAAAGCATATTTCTATAATATATTTGGCTCTGATATTCACATCTTCATGTTTGGGGCTCCAAAAGACATTTTAATGCCTGTATCTGAAGCAAAATAAAGAAGCTAAAAAAACCCCAAACTCGAATGAGCAATTGTGGGAATTCACACTTAACTCTAAGATAAAAGTTCTGCTGAACTCCCTTAGGATGCAGAGTCAGTCAGTGCAAACGCAGCAGTAGGACTGGCTCCACTGAGACCTCATATCTTAATATTAATTGCAGCAATACTGCCTCCAGCTTATCTGCATCGTGCCACAGTGCCAGACATAACAGCACTTACAGCCTACTTGAGGAGTGGCTAGGAAAAGAAATAAAAATCAAAGCATCTTTTTAATTCTTAGAAGTTACATGGCCTCCTTTTATTGAAAAATAATTTTAAAATATTTTACACGAATAATTAAAGTTGAGCGACCAAAGTCAAGTGATGTTTCACCATCAATTAAGATTTGAAAATTAACATCTTCCCCATTCACAGTGAAAATGCAGGTGGGTGTCCCTGTGAGGCTGTGGATGCTCCATCCCTGGAAGTGTCCAAGGCCAGGTTGGATCTTGGAGCAACTTGGGATAGTGGAAGGTGTCCTGCCCATGGCAGGGGTTGGAACTGGAGAATTCCAAGCTGTCCAGCCCTACCAGCTCCCCAGATACCAAATATTAAAAAAAAATCCTTAGGAATCTGAGGACAAGTTTCAGTGAATACCTGTAAGAAGTCACAAGCTACATTCTACCACTAAAAAGTGCGATGAGAGACCTCGATTAACTCCCTCAGACAAGAGGATTTCCTGGGCAAGGAGGTTTCATCCCCTCCAGCCACAGTAACAATCTGCACCCAGATTTGAGTGAAAGTTATGGAATGGGTATCAGAAAGAAAAAACCTGCCTGAATGGCAGTGCTGCAGAGCAGAATTTTCTCACTGTGAGTCACTCCTCACAAATAATGGAGTCACTAAATGCATTCTTATAATAAAAAATTAAGTAAGTTATACTTGGTATAAAAAGACTTCAAATAACAAGAGATGACCACAAGCAAAATAGCTGTATTTCTCAACTCTGAATACTTAAATAGTCACATGATCCTGTGCATTTGTTTGATGATTTTCGCTAACAAAGTCACGGGATTCCCCATATGGAAACAGTTTGCCAAGACTCCCATTACTGTACTACCATTACAATGATCTGGCATATTAAAGTGCTTGTACCTACAGCACAATTACACAAAGTTTTTGTAATTACACCTTTTCAAAAGAAGATGATGAACGTTTTCCCCAGGAACAAAACAAAACAACACAGAACAAAGCCAGCCCTATACAGTTAGCATTTTCCAGTGGTCAGTCTAATAAATTCCAGAACATTTCTATGCACATTTCTAGTACATGAATAAACAAACTTATAAAAAATACAACTTTCCCAGCCTTTTGTTTAGCAGGAGAGAGTGGCCACTACAGGTCTTCCCATTTGTGGATATCAATGACCTTTGGAAAATGTATAGGAATAAGCAGTTCTAGGAAGCCTAGAGAGGTAAACAACTTCTCTGTTAGCTCAGAAAGAGGACTGAATAAGTAAGCATGTGTTCAGATAAGGAAAACATTAAATGTCTTTACTGGAAGATCTGGGAGCTCAATGTTACAGAAGAATAAAATCATTTAGGTTAGAAAACACTTCTAATATCACCAAGTCCAACCATTAACCCGCCACCACCACGTTCACCCCTAAACCATGTTCCCAAGTGCCACATCCAACACATTTTTTGAAGACTTTCAGGGATGGCAATTCCAACAGTCCCCTGGGCAGCCTGTTCCAATGTCTGACCACCCTTTTCAGTGAAGAAATTTTTCTTAATATCCAATCTAAGCCTCCCTTGGGGCAACTTGAGACCATTTCCTCTGGTCCTGTCTGTGTCCAGACCCTGTTTTGACCTGCTCTTGAAATGCGCACTCAGTGGGATGACAAGTAACTCTGCCTCTACAGTCTAATGCCTGGGACCAGAAACTTGGAAAGGTCTGAGAGTAAATATATGGTTTTATCTTGTGCTGTTTCAAAGTTTATTAAAATCTCAAATGATTAAACTTTGTGCAATAGAGATAAGCATTCCTCCTTGTTAAAAAAAAAAATCAAATAATACACAAACCTTGGCTTGTTACATGGGAAAGAGTAAAACCAAAGTTCCTTTGCAATGCTTGGGTGAATCTGAGCTCTAAACCAGTAGAATACATGAGCTGGAGAAATGCATTGCTCTATGTTTATGTTGCACATTAAGCACAGTGCACCACCTTCTCAACTCTCTCTTAGACACATCAGTGGTTGTAGTATCACACCCCCTCCATCTCTGCTAAGTGGTATAAGACACAGGGAAATCTGCAGGCAGCTCCCACCAACACTGTGCCTCTTGAAGGATTTAGTGCCAATGAGCAGTTCCCCAGCAGCACCAGAGAAACCAACAGCTCTTGTCAGGAGCTCTCTGCATAACCCTTTGAGCCTGCATCAAGCACAGCCTTGCACAGAGCCCTTTACATCAGGGTCTCATTTGGGCAGATGCTCTTTGCCTCTGAAGCTGCAGCCACATGCACACAAATTGAAAATTGGGCTGCTGGCTGCACCAGCTTCCTTCAGGAAGCACTGCAGCTCTTTGACTCTTCCCAGCTCAAGCTGTCAGTGCCAAACCTGGTGAGCACCCAGTTCATCCCCAGGTTCCCTCAGTGCTTTGGGCCATGGGCAGGATTAACAGAGCTTGTAGGCAGACTGAAGGAAAAACATTTATCAGGTCTCTGGGTTTAAAAATCCATGGCCAAAATACAGGGAAATCTTCACTGGAAAGAAGCATATATGGAAATCCAGTCTGCATGTGTGGGAGCAGAGTGTAGGCTCTGCTTGGTGATGGACACAACTTGGAATCATCCAACCATTCAGGCTGGAAAAGATCTCTAAGGTGAAGGGCACAGACACCTGGCTCTGTGCATCATTATAAAGAACACACCTGAATTCAGGAGCTGTTCACAGGAACAGCAATTACACAAAGCTCCTTCGGAAAGCAGCTTTTGCAAACCCTCCACATACCTGACAATGACACAGACTCAATTATTTAGCACAATCCTGATCTGACATGATGACACCCAGTGTGTGCCAGTAGGAGAAGCACAATGGCAAAGGAAGTCTTCTCTCGTGTGCCTCACGGAGTTTAATGGCTCCCTAGTATGTTACCTGAAGCAAATTCATTCACATTATACACACAATACACTCCCAAGTTCAGGAACACTTTTTCTGCAAGTATCAGATAAAGCAATCTGTTTTCTGGCAGTTTCTTACACATGCTACAATAAGACCAGAATTTTAAGAAACATTATCTATTATTTTCTTTCTTTCCACCTCTTAAATATCAGGAAAGAATTGAGTCTGGAATATACTTAAAATTCAATACATCTCCAAGCTGGGGAATATGTTTCCCTCGTCATTACTCTGTCACTAAGCATTATGCTGCCTACACAAGAGCAGAAGAGAACAAATGCTTAAAGATCATCTTTCTTTACACACAACATTTAAATGTCACTGTTATTTGATGCAATATTGGGGGTTTTTAAATCTTAGAGGCAGAGAAGACACATGTTTCAAAATCTCTTGCAACAGGACTGTCTCCTACAATGTTGGAAGCCTAAAAAAGGTCTGGATCATGCCTGGGGCCTCTCTCACTAATTCTGCAATGCAAACTGCAATTGTAGTTTTCTCTCTCCTATTACAGAGCTCTCCAATCCTTCCCTATTCCTTCAGATGAGAAGTAAACAGGTTAATGCAGACTCATTGTGCATTGCTCTGTATTTTTAGAGAGCTACTTTGAAAGGGAATAGTGGAGTATCCAAGGCATAGCTTTATTCACACAACCTACATTTATCGAGAACAGAAAGTTTCCTGGAAACCTATTCTAAATCTGATAAGAAAAATCCTCATTAAGGATCATTTGCTTGTTTAATTTTTACTTATTGAGCTTTAATGTACCATAAAAGTAAACCTTAACTAAATACTGCTTGTCTCGCATTCATTTAATTTCAGAAGAACACAAAACTGCCTGTAGATACAGGAAGATGCTGGAAAATAAAAAGGAACCAATCACGTAAACTCAAATGAGAGAATTTTTTTTTGGTGGAACACAGAGTTCAACAAAAATGTATTCTGTTCACTGTACACACGACACCAGTGGGAATAAGAGCCAGTTCAAGTTCTAAGTTACCATTACTTGGGTAATGGCTTCAAGCTGCAAGGCACAGATGTACAGGCCCAGCCAGACAGGCTATCACAGCAATGCTTTGATAGCATGGGGCCCTTCAGTGTCAGGATATAGAAAACGCAGCAGCTCTTGGCTGTGAAAACAGTCTGATACAAACCAGATGGGGACTCACTTGATGGGCAACAAAAAGGAAAACAATTGGCTCATTCAACAAAGTCAGGCCACTGCCCCAGAGAATTAACAGAAGACCATAACAGTCAACCAGAGTTGATGCACACAAGAAACAGCCATGTGGTTACGGTTTAAGGAATTGTTTCTCCTCAGACTAAACATAAAGTTTTGATTTCTAATTCTCATATTCAATAATTTCAGTCTCATTTACAAGTCCCTTCTTCCTCCAAAGTCTTCCGTGTAATTTATTTATATAGCACCAGCCTTCACACACCGACTTAAACAAGAAAAAAACTCTATGACAAAGGCAGCTATATTAATTTAATGTTTCCTGAGGAATGCCAAGACCACAGACAACTTTCTGAACCGTGGCAGAACAACATTACAGGTACACAGAGTGTTATTAGACATGTTTGCATGCATATGGCGATATATTTACTGATTCTTTTCTATTTGAAATGCATAAAGCCCAACAGGTCACATGCTGGGTTACCACAGTACAGATGTCCTCCAGTTTTGTGAAAAGTTCTTCTGGTTTCTTACTTAGGTTTTTTTTAAAGCAAACTTCTGATCAATTATGTTGCCACCTAACAGTTTTGTTAGACTACAGTTAAAAAATCTATTAAAAATAGCTATTACCAAAGCTTTTCTGAAGCAATCAAAATTTTAAAAACTGTCAATTTCAGCCATAACTCAAAAAATCCCCAGCCCAATCATTTTTAGAAGCCTGTAGAAGATTATGGTCCAAAATCTTAATTGCTCTTGCTGTTTTATTACAGGAAATATGAAAGTGACATGTGCAAAGGTATTTTGATTACAAATTACTAACAGAGATTGCACAATAACTCAGACCTCTAAGGGCCTTCTGCAATTTCACTCTCAGACTGAAAACATCTGAACTTTGTTTTCATATACTTCAAACTATTCCCTCTGGCAGGCTCTTTACGGTGGAGTTCCACACAAGTGTGATCGCTGGGATGGCATTGCTCTGAGAGGCAGCCACACCTGGATACCCAAGCAAGGACCTGGACATGGAGATGTCCTGGATACCTCGTGAAATCAATGTCCTGATTGTCCACCACACATCACAGAATCACAGAATGGTTTGGAGTGGAAGGGACCTAAAAAACCATCTTGTTCCAACCTCCTGCCATGGGCAGGGATACCTTCCACTATCCCAGGTTACTCCAAGCTCTACCCAATCTTGCCTTGAACACTTCCAGGGATGGGGCAGCCACAGGTTCTCTGGGCCCCCTGTGCCAGGGCCTCACCACCCACAGAGTGAAGATTTTTTTTCCTAATATCTAATCTCAACCCACTCTGCATGTACGCTTCTCATTTAGCAGGCTGACTCTGGAATGACAGAGGAAGGGAGTTTGTCCTTTAAGAAAGTGAAAAAAACCCTCTCTGAATTAATGAATTAGAGAGTCAGGCCCTAGTCATCTTCTTAAGTGGTTCTAGCTTTCAGCTCCTGTGGTTCTCCAGCCTTTGAGCATGGCTTCACTTCAAAAAAAGGCCAAAACGCAGCCTTGGCTGCCTTCAAACCAAACCACCACCTACTGTAGGTAGAAAAAACAGGTTTTACTTCTGTTTCCTGCCATAAGCACAGAGCCAACCCCCCAACAAAGCCCTTGTGTTGTGCTCTCTCTAAGCTAAAACATTGCCCCAGTAGAACCGCAGGGCCGATTTCCAAAAGTACGGCCAAATTCTTGAAACCTCCACTGCAGGGCTGGGCTGTCACATCGTAGCAGAGAAGACTTTGCCTGCAGTGCTGCCATTATTCGTTTTTCACATCATATATATCAAGGTCAGACCACATTTTCTATGTGCAGCTGAAATTTTGGGTTGAGTCTGTCTGTTAGGTCGTTACCAGAAAATTACAAACCTTAGGAACAGAACAGCCTTTATTTATCAAGCCTTTAACCTCAGAGATACTGGCAGTCGTAGTCCTGCATTAAAAGCAGATGAGAGAGGAGCAGAAATGTCTTTAAATCCCAGGTCTACCTGCACAGGCAGACCCCAATTGCTGTTGTAAAAAGGGTTTTGGATATGGTCCGTCGGAGAACGCCTGCACATAAAGGCCAGCTGGAGCAGGGGGAGGCACGGCTGCCCAGGCTCCCTCAAAGTGAGGATTCCAACAGGAAACTGCTCCCCCTTTTCTCTTCTATTTTTTTCCTTTAATCAGGAAGGAAGCTTCATCTTCAGAAACAAACATTCCCTGTGTGATCTTCCTGCCTGGCTGTCTCTAGGAGTGGGTCCAATTACTCAAATAAGCAAGATGAACTTCTGAGAAGTCAATCGTGTATTTACACTGTAACTCAAACTAGTAAATATTTCCCATTTATAACTCTGATTTACGTAGCAGGGCACAATGGCAGCTGTTAAGTAAATTAAATAATTTTCTCAAGATCTGTAATTATGGTTTCAGGATAATAAAAACACACTAGAAAAAAAAAAAGTCAGAAATTAAGCAATTTGAAACAAATCTTGTGCTTTTTACTTCTACTGAAGATACAACAGCCTGGCAAGGACAGACACTGAGGCTGTTTTACTGTCTTTAAACAAACACAGCTCTGCCTAACTCTTGCAATATGTACAGTGCCTAAAACAAGGTCATGATAATCAACCCTGAGATTATCACTTTACTGTAACAACCTGAGTTAGGATGGAGAGCAGCAGAGCACTAATTGGCTAATTTTGACCCAAAACATAAATATAATTCTACCAGACCCAGAAAAGGGGAGATGCATTTTCATTGTTCACATCTGGTTGATGATTTATTAATTTGTATTAAAAATACATGCCTATATGACATTAAAAAAGGAAGTGTTAACTGGAAGGCAAAGTCATGCTGTACACAAAGAGAAACAGTTACTTCCCTGCAGCCAAAGCACTGCGGGGAAAAAAATGCATTTCACAGACCTGCCCCATATTTTGTGTCACACTCAACAACTTTCACTCAGGTTGTTTAGAACTGTGCTTAAAACCAGCTCTTCTTTCTTTAAAAGCAAACCATAAGTTTTAGATTAGAGCAGAACAACACGACATTCAAAGTTTCTAAATTTAAATTAAGTTTTTCTAGGTGTAGGGGTGTTTTTTCTCCCCTGAATGACAGCACTCATGATAAAAACCAGAACACAGTAGTCCACAGACAAAGTTTAACCCATCTCCATCATTTACTACTGTTCCCTGCAAATGCAGTCACCAAAAGCAGATTTGCAAGTGGTATTTCAGAGATGAGGATTTGTTGTACTTCACTTACAGAATTAGTTGTATGGAAGACGAAGAGGGTTTTACTCCAGCTTTATGTTAGGAAACGTTATTCCACACTGTTACACAACACAGCCCCATGTGCAGCCTCAGCACTGAGCAACAGGTCACGCATGACAACTTTAATCTTCACTCACCAGTCCTTACCCCATTTTTTAACAGGAATGCTACTTTGGCAGCCTGCATTTCTCAAAATCAGCATGTTATCGAAGAATAGCAGTACCGTTATTTACACAGTGTTCTTCATTTGGAAGATATCCTACATAACATTTACTCCATGCTGTTGCCTTATTTGAAAATTTCATGGGCTCCTGTTCTTAAGAAATTAATCCTGTGGGCACTGGAAACTTATATTTATATTTAATTATAGGCAGTCTTTGTATCACTGTATTGAGAAGGTGGAGCTGGACAAACCTGGCTTCTCTTTGGTGCATGAAGTCGAAGGTCTGTTTACTCTTAAAACATGTAGAAAAATAGGCAAATAAAGTACGTAGTAACAACACCGGTCACCAGCATGAAAACTGCTTGTAAGACAAGCCCTTGCACGATCTAATTAGCAGAAGAATTTTAAAAATGTGATACGATTGTGGACACAAATCGTCTAACTATCCATCTTTATTGGCCACTTTGGTTTTCTTTGTAACTTTACAGCTGTGCCTTGCCTCTCCGAGCAGTGCCAAAAATTTACAAAGCTTTAAAAAAGAAAGAGAAAAAAAAGTTTGTAATCTTGATGCCTGTCCTGGGTTGCAGTGTATTCTATTACCATCTACATGAACTGTTGAAACCAGGTGGGTGGTGTTGCTTGCTTCCTCCCTCCGGACTATCTTCTGTTAATGGGTTTTGCCACATGACTCACAGATAACCCGTTCCAGACAATATTGTGTTAATGGCCAATCAAGGCCTTACCACATGACTGGCAAAATTACATCATCCCATTGTGAGATGCTCTGCCCAGAGGGAGGAGACAAGCATTCCATCCTGGATATAAGGTGAGATTGCAAACACCACAATCAGCCCTGTCTACTGGCTTCCCAGAGGACAAGAGCTACCACTGGACCTTCAGCTGGAGACCAGACCGCTGAATCACTGCTGAATTACCGCTTCAACTGAACTACTTCGTTGGACTGCTACCACCACCCTAACAGGGTGTCAGGTTGTATCTGACTTTGTTAGTACTTTTCCTTGTATTATTTCACTTATTTTTAATTTTTTCCTATTAAATTTTATTCTGACTTGCGATCTCCCACTGGTTTGTTTTCAAACCAATACAATGCCTTGAAAACCTAAGGCATCATTCTGAGAATGACAGCTTCTGTGAATCCCCAGTCTCTTTTGTAAAAGAGGTGTGGGGGCAGACAGTCAGAATTTGTGATCACTCATCTCATACACACTCATGTCCTAGGTATTTCTCTCCTACCCAGCCACCCCCTGCACTAACAGCTGGCTCCTTCCAGGTTTCATGTAGTGTTTAAAAAAGCTGAATTGAGAGCAATTTAAGAACAGGTAAAGCTGAAGAGAGTCCAGCTGCCTCTGCCCAGGGCTCAGCAAACCCAGCACAGCAGGGAGAGCAGAAGCTTCTCCTTCTGTTGAGCTGCTCTCAGACTTGCATAAGCCACTGAATTACAAAAGGCAACATTTGCCTTCCCTGCCAACCAGAAAAATATAAAAAATTCAGCACATACTGAAGACAAAAAGCCTGCATTTCTCCTATCACAGAGCTATATTTGTTTCTCCAAGTTGAAATATGTGTTTGTAATACTCCTTGTTTTCACCTGTCACCAAACAGTATCCAGGCAATGTGTTGCCAGCACCCAAAAGCATCAAGACTTCCTGCTCGAATACTGACGTCTTTTATAAAAGAAACTAAAAAGAAAAAAAGGGAGATAAGACACCTACTTAAATGACTGTTCAGCAAAGTAAGGATGGTCATCCTAGGAGATCCTCTGGTGTATGTGCCAACTGAAGTAACTCAGCTGGCAGCAGGTCTACCTGAGACCTGGAATGGTTCCTGACTCCAGCTTAGCTGGCATGGACATTCCAGGCTGTACACAGAGAATGACTAAGGAGTGTAAATGTATCTTATTAAGGAAACTGCCTTTGCAGGCTGTAATCTATGTGAGAGGCTGCAGCATAATCCTGGAGGCAGTAACTCCAACCAAATGCCCTGCTGAAAAGGGCATTTCTCTATTCTATTCTCTATATTTCTCTATTCTATTTCTCTATTCTATTCTATTCTATTCTATTCTATTCTATTCTATTCTATTCTATTCTATTCTATTCTATTCTATTCTATTCTATTCTATTCTATTCTATTCTATTCTATTCTATTCTATTCTATTCTATTCTATTTCTCTATTCTATTTCTATTTCTCTGAATCATAGAATCAGAGAATAGTTTGAGTTTGAAGGGACCTTTAAAGATTGTCCAGTTCCAAACCCCTGCCATGGGCAGGGACATCTTCCACTATCCCAGATTGCTCAGGTCCCATCCAACCTGGCCTTGAACACTGCCAGGGATGAGGCAGCCACAGCTTCCCTGGGCAATCTGTGCCAGGGCCTCACCAGCCTCACGAGGAAGAGTTTCTTCTTCACATCTAATCTAAACCTGACTCTTTTCAGTTTTAAACCATTGCCCCTCATCCTATCACTCTCTACCTGTATAAGAAGTCCATCTCCCTTCTTTTTATGACCCCTTTAAGGTACTGGAAAGCCACAATGAGCCTCCCTGGAGCCTTCTCTTCTCCAGGCTGAATAATTCCAGTGCTCCCAGCCTGTCTCCACAGCAGAGGTGCTCCAGCCCCCTGATCACATCTTGTTGCAGTGACACACTGAGGCACATCCTTTAGAACCACCAGGAATCCCAATTTACATTCTTTTACCATCACTGCTAACAAACAGGCATGTGAATTAAACTAGTACAAGACCACAAAAATTGAATGCCTCTTCACACCATTTTGACAGAAAATTATGTGCAAAGGGACTTCAGACTCAATTATATGTCTATTAATGAGCAACAGGTTCAGGAGAGGCTGTTCTGATTCTTTTCCACGAACCACCGCACCACACAGGCCACAGAACAGCTAAGCATGCTTACTTTCTAGATGCACATCAGTTCTTTCTTGTTAAACCATGGGCTCAGAGCTGTGGAACCACTGATTTGTGAGAACCTTCTCCGTCCAGAGAAGAACTAACTGGTAACAGCCCTGGGGCTGATGTAAGCATTAAGTACATGGGGAGTCTCTGTCCTTAGGTGACTTGCCCAAGCCCATTAATTTTTTGTGTGTGTCCCCCATTTATATAGGCAATGTTTGCATGAAAGGGGAAAGCAGGTCAGCCTGGTCAGCTTGCCACCATCTGCTTTTATTCAGAGTTGCTCAAGATTAGTGCCAGTGGCATCAGTGCCCATTAAAGGGGTTTATTGTGTGTGTTTATTTTTTGGTCTTTAAAATGAGGGCAACAGCAATTACTGTAAGTTTGTAAAAGTGCATACAAATCATAATCCTCAATGCGAAGCTGCTTCGGTCAGATCCCAGCATGTTTACAAATCCTAGACAGGCTGTGAGAAAGGCTGTCTTGGCACAACAATTTCCATAGACTGGGGAGGAGTGTGGTAGTGTCCAGGAGATAAGAGACTTGTATTTAATAGCTGTTATCAAGACCATCCCGTTTGCATCCCACAGCAACTCCAGCTGATTCACCACCACATGAGAGTCTTAGACGAAAGAAAAAGCCTCACATTGGAGCTTGACC
This sequence comes from Daphoenositta chrysoptera, assembly GCA_013397915.1. NCBI lineage: Eukaryota > Metazoa > Chordata > Aves > Passeriformes > Daphoenositta > Daphoenositta chrysoptera. The sequence goes on from VZRO01001897.1 coordinate 259,933, forward strand.
CCGAGACAGGCTGACAATAGATGGATTTATACAACTAAAACTGGAACTGGTGAGAGATTAAAGGTAGGCTGCCAAAGTGGAAACAGCAATTTAGAGCTCTCAGCTAGTACCTTCCAACTCCTAAGAGTGGATATGCAGCAGCAAGAGGCACTCTTCCTTTAAGGAGAATTCTGCCTGGGATATGCCTGGCCATTAGAGACAGAAGCTACCAAACATCCCGAAATGAAACAAAATATCAAAAAACCCCAAACAATTAAACAATTGTAAAAAAACCCCCACCCTAACTGGCAAAAAGGGGGGAAAAAAAGGGAAAATACAGAGAATTGCAGTAGTAGAACTGCAAGGCTTTGGTTCCAGATAGTCACAAGTGTTTGAAAAATAAATGCATAATTTAAAAAAAAATAAATTCTAATTAATTTGGATGTAAAATCCATTAAATTTTTAAGATACACTTCAGAACAGAAGATCCTTTGAACCTTCTGGTGTTTGGGTGATGTGATGTAGGCAGCTCAGCAGGCACCTGGACTAGGCACCACATGATATTTTGAGGTAAAAAGGGCATAAAGTGATAGGAAAAGGGGGAATGGCCTTAAGATAAAGGAAGGCAGATTTAACTTAGATATTAGGATGAAACTTTTTATTGTATGGGTGGGGAGGCCCTGGCACAGGTTGCCCACAGAAGCTGTGGCTGCCCCATCCCTGGCAGTGTTCCAGGCCAGGCTGGATGGGCCTTGTAATAATCTGGCCTAGTGGAAGGTGTCCCTGCCCACGGCACGGGGTTAGAAAGAGATGATCTTAAAGGTCCCTTCCAACCCAGACCTATCTGTGATTCCATGGTTCTGTGAAAAAGGACAACATCCAAATGTACCCTGGGTGCTTTAGGCAGCAATGCCACAGCTTTTCAGCTTATCAGCATGAAAAAGGCACTGGTCCCTCAATATTTTCACATTAAAGCCCCCATGCATGAGGCAAATACCAGGCTTAATTTTCGCATTGCCCTGAAGTTTAACTTATGATCTATAAAACACAGTTAGAGGGATGCCACACGTCACTGGATTAGATCACCTACAATCCTTTAAAATCTAGGGTTGAAGAGGGAATCAGATGAGATTTTGGAATATTTACTTTTGAACCTCAGAAAATCTGAATAAAGACAAGCAAAAAATCTAAGTATTTGACAGTCTCCATAGGAAGAAATGTTTTCCGTAGTGATCACATCACTTTGAAGAAGTTTTTCTTTCCCTTTCTGCAGAAAAAACACATCTGGTGCTGGAATTTCACTGAAAATCCCTGCTGCTGTGTTCAGACCAGAGGAGGGGCTTGGTACAGGAACACACCCTGAAATTCAGCAAAATAAGTGTATTTAAACACAAATATATTCTCAAAAGTGAGGCTTTATTCTTTTTACTGTATGAGAAGTGCAAAATAGTTCCCTCCAGAGATCACACATACACACATGCCATTGTGGAATTCTCCTGAGGACTGGACGAGGGAGATGTAAGAATACAAAAACCTGTGCAGATTCCGTGATAGGTGTAAAGCACCATCAGCAAAGGCACCAAGGGGAGGCTAAAAAGGGAATTCTTCTGCCTTTGCACATGGCAAAAGCCTCAGCACAAGGTCACAGCAATGTCACTGCAGCAGAGAGAGCTGTATCCCTCTGTGACACTTAAGGAGAGCTGCAGGAGGAGGAGCACAGACTCTTAGCCTCTTAAAAGTTGAAGCAAATTGCTAAGTGATCTGTAGGAAAAGGACTGGGCAATAAATGGTGAGGAACGGGCCTCCAGAGGAGAATCCCTTCTCCCTGAGCACAGCACTCAGCAGGGCACCCTCAGACTGCAGGGCAATATGACACTGCTTGGTACTGTTTTCTTCAAGTATAAACTGTGTTGTCTTGTTTTTTTAATTTCTCCGTCTAACTACCTGGATTTCACTTCATTTAGATTCCTCAGAAAATCAAATTACATTCTAGGAGTTTAAAAAACAAACCAGAGTTGTGCTTCACCTGCTTGTAGTTCCTGTTCTTCACAACTTTAGGACAAATAAGTGAGGGGAAGAAATCACAGGTCTATGAGACCAGAGGATCATTTCCCAGGAAGAGATCTTTTGGGAATGGGTAGAAAGACGTGCACAGTCCCGTGAAACCCACAAGCAGCTGCTGGTGTTTGGTTCCTTGTGACTCAAACCTGAAGCAGCAGAACACACCCACAGCAGGACATCATCATCCACAGTGATAAATTCACACAAGACTTTGCCTTAAGCTATGAAAAGTCCAACTTCTGGTTTAGCATTTTGTCTGAAAAATAACTGAAGTAACTCAGTTGGAAAAGAAGCAGCCACAGATATAAATGACACTTGTTAATAGATAAATAATATTTACAAAAGCCAAGAAATTAAAAGCTCCTGTTCCAAAGGTACTATAAAACAGCTAAATATCAACTTACAGGAATTCAAACTAGAAACTCTCAAGTGTGGCTACTGAGGATTTTATGTGGGATATTATGCAAAATGCACACTTACTACTCACATGCATGTTTTCTATTGCATGGGCTATCATATAACTGCTTGGATATGTGCAGAATAAACAAAACCTCCTTGAGAACTGGCATTCTAAACCACTTGGAGCACCTAAAAGCTAATGACTAGTGTAGAAAAGACAGAGCTTCTGTGGGAAATGTAGCTTTGCATTTCCTGACTTGCCCAAATGTAAAATACATTAACTGAGTGATATCAATGAGCCACCTGATAGCACAGTGAGGTAACTGGATAGGAAAACCAGAAGAAAAGTAGACCAGAAACATCCCTGGAAAGAGTTCAAGGTCAGGCTGAATGGGGCGTGGAGCACCCTGGTCTAGTGGAAGGTGACCCCGTAGCAGGGGGTGGAACTAAATGACCTTTGAGGTCCCTTCCAACCTAAACAATTCTGTGAGTCTGTAACAAGAATTCTGAAGAAGCACTGAAAAAAACTTATATAAAACACTTTCCTGAAAAATGCCTTAATTACAGCTAAGTGATTTCATTACTCCAATTTCCTATATCTTCTCTCAGAAATGAGGCAAATTCAGGGAGCAATACAGGCTACACAAACTGTTTCTGCCTCTCCGGTTGTGGTGGCTCTCTCTACAGTGTGGAAGAAGAGCTCTAGTTTGCTTCACTAGCTGCTATTTCCAGGGTGGTATGGAGAGTCTTTAGAAAAAGCCTTCAGTGAAATTCAGGCCAAAAAAAGAAACAGCAGGATATTAAGGGAAAAGTAAACTTTCAGTAGAACAGTCATTGAGTTTCACCAAAACAGTTCCAGTTCCAAGGAAAAAAAGAAAGACCTTTAGCCTTATCCTAATCTTCTTCCTTCCTTGCAGCATCTGTTACAGATTTGCCTCACACTACAATAGTTTTAAGAAAAAATAACCCAAAACCTAACTCAGAGCAATTCCTGGCTGAAGAAGAAAGACAAAAAAGTATTTAGTTATAGCCATATTTTCAGTATTACAGCTTTCAATACATCCTAATGTCAATGTTAACACAGAAGCAGCCCATTTTCAATACTGAACAAGGACTATGTAATTTTTGGTTTTATACAGATTGTTTTAAGGACTTCTTGTCGTCTTACTCATTTATTGTACAGATCATCTCCTCCCACAAGCAGTTGTGCAATCTCTCTGTGGCAGCAAAGCCAATTGCTTAGTGTCCCAATATTCCTTTCCCATGTATTTACACTGCCTGAATACAACTCACTAGCTGGAGATAAAAAGGAATTATTATCATCAAATTGTGCTCTCCAGGTCACATTTTGAGAGTCTATGCTGTAGGAAAATAATTAAGTGAAGATACATCTACCTCTGAGCTGCTAATATTAAAGTTTAAAAATGCTCTGCACTCAAGCACTGCCACCTGTTCTTTCATTTTAATTTTGAAATTTCTGAATCCCTTTAATGTAAGGCTGAAAATGCTTAAATTCTGGAAATATGAGCATTCACCAACCACAACAATTACTATCATATTAAATTCATGAAGATATATGAAAGAACGGTACAAAGATTAAAGGGCATTATAAAGCCAAAAATATATATGCATGTATATTATGTACAACAACTGTGTGTTTTCAAACCAATGTCGCCATTGTCTCTAGAGAAGGCACACATTACAATTAATAATACATCCAGGCTTGATTTTCAGTTGTAACTTTCAGACTTTACCCTTTCAGGCATGGTATTGTAGCAGTCCTGAACTTCAACTGTCATTAGAAGCCATCAATCAACTTTCTTTCAGTAAAAACATATGTTCATTGCAGACCACAGAAATTTTTAAACAACAGAAGAAAGCTCCAATGTATATGTATATATATATATATGTTTATGGCCATCGAAAGATGAATCAAATCTTGTCATGTACTTATCAATTAAATACAAATGGCTTTTTTACATCTGACTTAAAGTCCAAAACAATTTTTCTTTTCTCCCAACACTGTGAATTCACACTATCTCAGGGCTTTGGATTTCCTAAACTCCAATACCAATCCAACCACTTACCCTTTAAACTCTGAAAAACTACCTAAATGGTCCTGCCTCCAAAATGCTTCTTCATTTCCAGGCAAGCATTCCTTGTCCCTTGCTATCCCAGCAAAGGCAACAATCTGACATGAAGCTTTTATAAACAAGGTGCTTCAAACTTACAGTACCAGATGTGCTTCATTTTAAAATGTTGTATTTATTTAAACACACATATATGTATCATGTTGCAAGCTTTCCTTTTTCTTTCAAATGATTCTTATTAATTTTTACCCTCAACTTTTGGCCTGATTAAGGTCTCTGTGGTGAAGCTTAGAGAGAGAAGAAATTCTGGTTAAAACTGAGAGACAGTTGTTTCCATTCACAAATCCTCGAGATTTTTATTGGCTTATTAAATATGTACACTTTGAATGAGATTTCAATTATCCTGGTATATTGATTTTTTGTTTGTTTGTTTGGTTTTTTGGGGTTTTTTTGTTTTGTTTTGTTTTTTTGTTCCTCTCAAAGGAAATTGACTACTGCCATCTCCTGGTCACAAGTTTTCAGCTGACAGACACAGCTGGACCATGCCCAAATTCCTTGTGTTACAGTAGAGATAAATGCAGAGGTAAAAATAGGTAAACACAGACCTGCACTAAGTTGTGCCACTTCAGCTCTGGAAGCTTTTCCACTAATTACCCATAGATAATTTTTACATTATTCATAACTTTCTTCATACGCAAACCACGGTTTTGAAATTAGGTTCCAAGTCCCACGACCAATAACACTGGCCTGGGGCTTTTCTTACCACTTATAAATAGTTGCAGCAAAATAATTTCCTCAGAACTGGATGAGATGTTTTTAAAAAAATGAAATGGAAGAAGTTCAAAGAATTATTTTTAAAAGGGCTTGAAGGAAGAATTTTTGTGCTAGGGTAGAGCAATTATAATTGCATATATTGTAGACAGGCAGGTTTTTAGATCCTTGTTCTTAGAATGTAAGATTAAAACTGCTACACATCTTACTGTAGCACGTCCACAAACTTCTTATCTGCTAAAACAACTACCCATGGCAGTCATGTGCACAGTTTATGCTGTTCTAACACTGACTTGAACTAGAATAAACAAAAGATATTCTCTCCCTCTCTTTCATCATCCTGAACACCTTTACAAACACTGTAAAGCAACCTCCAAAAATAGCACAGATAATACTTAGTGACCTTCATAAAAGAAAATCATTATCTGTTACACACCAGCTTGAAGTCCATCTCAAACCAGGTCATTTTAACATTGAAAGTATCTTTTTTTCCCCACATTTTTATGATCTTAACTTCTTACTATCTTTCAGTTCTCCTGTAGCTCTCCTGTGTTTTCTCAAGTGTACGAGCCACTCCCTTTATCACAACATTATGAACATTTTGTTTGCTGAACAGCACTCTATAAAGCAATTAAGATTCAGTTGACTACAGACAATGCACACTGCAATGCTCTTGGCAAATATAAATTTAAATGAATACTTAATTGCCAAGATTCTGATGACTTACATACAGATGTATTTCAGAGAATCATGGAATGGTTTGGGTTGGAAGGGAACTTAAAGCTCATCCAGTTCCAACCCCCTGCCATGGGCAGGGACACCTTCCACTATCCCAGGTTGCTCCAAGCCCCATCCAACCTGGCCTGGGACACTGCCAGGGATGGGGCAGCCACAGCTTCTGTGGGCAGCATGGACCAGGGGCCTCACCACCCTCACAGGGAAGAATTTCTTCCCAATATCCCATGTAACCCTGCCTTCTGGCAGTGCGAAGCCATCGCCCATTGTCCTGCCACTCCATGCCCTTGTCAAAAGTCCCCCTCCAGCTCTCTTGGAGCCCATTTAGGCTCTGGAGGGGGCTCTAAGGTCTCCCTGGAGCTGTCTCTTCTCCAGGCTGAATTTCCAATCCTTTCAGTGTACCCCAGCAATATCATAACTATGTACAGATACAGCCATAACTTTGTACACATGTATACACTGTGTATACATAAATGTCTGGAAATGTTGTAGTAATGAAAACCAAATTTTAAAAAATCAGTACTGTTATGTCAGTATACAACAATATTTAGAAGTGATGTGTTTAACTGAGGGAACTCTGCATATTGACACTGATTTACCTTCTTGTTGCATCTCTTCAGATTTCCTTCTCACAAAGATAACTCGGGGTCTCACAGTCTCAACGTGTGCAGCTCTTTGGCTTTCCTCCTATGTATCATACATTAAAATCACGTTACACATATCACTTTTGATGAAAAAGCACAGCAAGATTACATTCAGCTTCAAGAAACATCCAAAGAAGTTTTTAAAGACTCATTAAACATGTGCACTTGCTCTCTTTACATTTGACTTCAAGAGAATTCAGCTCTGAATTAGCATATTAACAGCTATTCCCTGGTCTTGGTTTGAAAGACAGGTGCCTGCTAAGACAAGGTTGAACCCTCCCTTAGAGTAGAAAGTGTGACCCTCCTTCCCTCCAAATTATTTGGACTTTGAAATCAAGGGCTTTCCGGCAAAGGTATGGGAAAAAAAGGAATAACAGGTTTTTTACTAGTATCTATTGCAGAGTAAACAAGCAATTACAAGGATAACAACAAACAAACAAAACCAGAAACCAGTAGCAGGTGTCCTTTGGGCTGCCACGCACTTTCCCGTTTGGTGTAATCACGGTTGCAGCAGCAGGGGCGCTGTGGAGCTCCCGGCCGGGCAGGGCAGGTGCGGTGCCTCCCGAGCAGCAGCAGGGGCGCTGTNCCAGAGGTGGCAGGGACTCTGTATTCACGGCAGACACCGCAGTCCCGTGCGGCGAACACAGGACGGGCGGCACGGACAGTGGGGCTCCCCCCACAGCTGCTGCAAAATGCAGCAAGGAAAAATGTGTGCTCCCGGTGTGGAAAAAAAGGTTGGATCACACACCTTTTCCCCAGCCAAAAGCTCACCCAGCCAGAAGGAGAAGGCAGAGCACAGTTGGGTCTCCTGCAGTTGCAGCCAGAAGCAGAAAACAGTCCCTTTCCTCCCAGTGTCTGACGAACCAGTGTCGGTCTGAATGAGGTGTCGCTCCCGGCCCCCCAGCCTCGTCCTCACCACACCTAGCCATAGTCTTTGTCTTTTACAAAAGACTTAATAGCTCTGAGCGCCTAGCCATTTGTCTCTTAGTAACAGGGATGGAGAAAAAATTCCAATGCCCCCAACCCCTGACATCCCTCTAGACAAATATCCTGGGGAGCAATAGGTGTGGATGGAAAAGTGTCATTTAGACCTAAGAACACAGGAAACTTTCAATTTTTACTCAAAGCATGTAGTGGAAAGAACATAAAATTTCTTTGGCTTTCTTCAATACCCAGGATGTCTCCCTAGGTTTTACCCTCCTGACTAACAAGAGAAAGATGGAAGAGAAAATAAATACAAAAATTTCAGCACACAGGTTGGAAAACCCAGGCCAAGTCTAAAATTTATTTCCTTGGCCATATTTTTAGAACTGGTTGCTCCAAGCACCATCCAGCCTAGTCTTGAACACTTCCAGGGATGGGGCAGCTGCTCTGGGCAACCTGTGCCAGGGCCTTACCACCCTCACAGGGAAGGATTCCTTCCTAATCTCTAATCTAACCCTGACCTCTGGCAGTTTAAAACCACTGCCCCTTGTCCTGTCACTAGGTGCCTGTCTAGAAGACTTATAGCTTTCTCTTAAGACAGACAAATTTAAAGCACACAAGATGAGAAAGAGCTGAGATTATTTTCTGAGAGTAGGAAGATGTCATGGAAACGAGATTGGAGGACACCAACATTACAGAACATTAAATGCCAGCAGCATAACAGTTCTCATGGGTCCATTTGAAGTGTGGTTTTGTGTTTTCTTGTTTTCTATTGGACTTACAATAGAGCAAATCAAAGCTCAGTTTAAACTGAACCAAGCTGCAAACAGAAGTTGAGAGATAACACAGATTCATAGCCTACAATTATGCATTCCTAAAGATAAAAAAACTAAAATGAAATACTAAAAAATGAAAGCAAATGAGAATACCAAAGTGACAATTCGACTTGAAAAATGTGGATTGTATAAAAACATCCATACTTACAAAAGAATATTATGAAAATATTTTGCAACCAAGTGATTTTCTAAGATTTTAACAATGCATTTGGGACTTCAAATGATTTAGATTCACCATCTCTGGAATGTGCAGCCACGCAAATATGACTTCAATGTTCCTGTCCCTCCCATGATCAACAGGATTTATTTAGAATAGAAAGTTTAGAATAGGAAGAGCCCAGCTTCCTCCTAGTCATTCTCTTGTTTCTTAGAGCTAAGACCACAGCGGCAAAATGGCCACAAATAACAGTCAATTCTTGTATTGTTGCATAAGAATGGACAGGAGAGGTCAAAGTGAAGATGCATTTAGTCTGGCTTTCTGTCTAACAGTGGCTAAAAGCATATATAAATCTCAAAAAAACCCAAAATCTAATGCCAGAAATGGAGGAGCAGCCAAGGAATTTGGGTAGATAAGAAAATTCCTGTATGACTTAAGCCATTTATTTTGGACTGAGTGACCACAGAGACTTCACTCTTCAAGACTAGAAGGCATTTGTTCGTGTCCTGTGTGAAAACTCAGTGCTCTTTCTGCTGGTGAAAACCTGACTTACAAACAAGTGCCAGGGGGCAAACAAGTCTGGCAGCTCCATGTCACTGCCACAACCTCCCTGATACAAGGCACAGGCTGCAGAAACCACCCAGGCTTTGCCATCACCTCCCAAGCCCAAGGCCCAGCAGGACACCATCTGAAATCCTCCATTTTCTCAGGTCTCTCAGAAAACTTTGCTCCCAAATAGATTTGTCAATATAGCTTTGTCCATAGGTGATACAGTTTCACTTCAATGAAAGCAAACACTGTCTAGAGATGAAGAACAAGATATGAGAGTCAGTGACTAACTTGTGAGGAAATCCTTCAAGAAGTTTGAAGTGATTACTGCCTTAAAACATTGCACAGAATGAATGAATCATCCCGAAAGCCTGAGTACCTCTTGCTCTCTCAGTTGGTGTACTGTTACCAGAAAATCTGTCTCCTGCAGGCAGGTGACAAGGCAGATCCAATGGCAGAGCTGAATACAGATGCTATCCTTAATTAAACCAGGGGAAAGGTTCATCCTTGTCACAAGGCAGATAAATGCTGTCACAACAAGATTGCAAATCACCCAGTACAGGGATTATTATTTAATTTCAGAGAAGGATGTACAGATCTAGTAGAGGATCCTATGGAATATGTCCTAACCACAGTAAACCTCTCTCCTGGACAGGGCAATCACTTACAAGTATGATCACGTCAAAGAAAAGATAAAAAGTTATCCTGTGAGAAAATTATTTAGAGTCTTACATCATGAATAACCACACTCAGGAAAAAAACAAACCCAACAAAACCACACCAATTTCTGGGGTTTGGCTGCATGGTTTAAAGGGAGGGTGAGTTTTGCATGCCAGCAGGCAAAAAAAAAAAGCCGCACTAAGGGTTCAGCTGTGAGAAAAATTTAATAAAGGTAAGATAAACCACCTACAGATAAAGGATAAGATAATGTATAACTATCTGTCTATTTTCTGTTAAAGACACATATGTTACCCTCTCTGTCCCTATTACTTTTGGCTAGAATCCACTTTTGCCTGTGAACAGTCATTCCAAGAAAGTTTTTTCTGGTGAGCTCAAAGTGAAAGAGGTGTAACATTTAAAATCTTCTCTGAAGATGCAACACATCACTTCAGGTGACAAATGTAAGAACTACTCAGACACCGATGGCACAATACCCATCAAGGCTCAAAAACATAAACCCAAAGACAGGTTAATACAAGGTATTTTAGGTTATTTTTAATACAGAACATCAGGGAAGGACAGAATTTATCCATGAACACAGCAACCACGGTAAGTAGATAATGCGTTCAAACACAGTGTGAAGCCTCACATATTAGAGAGCAGTCTGCCTCCTCATTTTTAGCTTTGCCACTTGTTATTTGACTTTATCTCTAGTTAGCAACTAAACCATCATCTCTAGGTAACAGCACATACTAATAAAGTAGCAAAAAATTAACTGTCTAGGTTTGAATCAGAGATCAGTAGGATATTCCTCTACCTTTAAGTGTTCTGAGGTTCATAATAATTACTGCCTTTCCAACCCTGCCCCTACTAGGAGAAATGAAGTTCCTGAAATGCTGAGTCAGTGGGTTACAACTCATGTGGCCAAATCTCATGTTGTAATTTCCTCAACCATATATCCATGATGTTATCCTGCATTTGAAGTGATGCCATGATGATTTTTTGCCTTTTCTTTTAAACCCCTTTTATATACTTTTTCTATATTCTTAGTGCTTCTAGCCCATATTTGTCGCCCTGAGTTTTGCAGTCTTTCAATGTTTTCATTTTGTGGTAAGAGTTTCTCACACACTTTCTGTAAACATAGTCATGTTTTGTTAACTGTTCTTATTGTTTTCATTCTTTCTCCTGAGGCGGAGAAAGTTTGATGGACTTTTCAGTTGACCAGTGTGGTTGGAGAGGTGGTAACCTCATCCTCCAATCCATGGTCATTCCTAGAAACATATATATATATGAGAAGAATAAACGGCTGGGGCCCTTTTCCTGGCTTTGACCTGGCTGAGT
>VZRO01001897.1:271439-282977 GCA_013397915.1 Daphoenositta chrysoptera
GCTCCACAGCGCCCCTGCTGCTGCTCGGGAGGCACCGCACCTGCCCTGCCCGGCCGGGAGCTCCACAGCGCCCCTGCTGCTGGCGACCGGGATTACACCACACAGGAAAGTGCGTGGCAGCCCAAAGGACACCTGCTACTGGTTTCTGGTTTTGTTTGTTTGTTGTTATCCTTGTTATTGCTTGTTTACTCTGCTATATATACTAGTAAAAAACTGTTATTCCTTTTTTCCCATACCTTTGCCTGAGAGCCCCTGATTTCGAAGTTCAAACAATTTGGAGGGAAGGAGGGTCACATTTTCTACTCTAAGGGAGGGTTCAGCCTCTCTTGGCGGGCACCTGTCTTTCAAACCAAGACACATATATATATGAGAAGAATAAACAGCTGGGGCTCTTTTCCTGGCTTTGACCCGGCTGAGTGTGTTTTTGTGCTTCTTCTAGTGTCCAAGTGCGACACATATTCTTAGACCTAATATTTTGTTAAGCCAAGAGACCAAACATCTTGGAAGCCTCGTAGTGAGGGGTCAGAAAGGCCCAGACACCAAGGGCCTCTCTAGAACACATTCTGTAAGCTGAGATAGGCCCAGCCAGGGGAAGGTTCCTCGGGGCTGGGGGGTCACTCAAGCCTCTCATTGGGGAATCTTTGATAGATGTACTCATTTGTAAGGCCTATAATGTGATACCCAACTGACTGTGGGTGCGCATTCCGGTGAGCTCTGCGGCGCAGTGCACCTGGATGTGCTGCACCTAAGGATCCTTAAATAAATACCCAGGTAAAAACCCCTTTTTCCCCTTCTAACTGTGTTTGGCTCTTAATTTTAAGACCAGGGAAAGGCATCAGAAGGACTGTGCCCCTAAACCATGGGAATGCCCCAATGAATGTTGTTAAGGACTGCATCCTGTGAGACCAGTGAAGCTGTGAGGAAGTGCAGAAAAGATAAAAAAGAAGGTTTGAGCTTTAAAGAAGGGATATTGTAAGGATTTGTCACAGGAAACACAATGACCTTTATTGCACACATGTGCCTTGACTGCAGCTCCTCAGCTGAACATGTCACTATAAATGCACCAGTTCTGTGATGTCAGGCATGAAAGTGAAACAGGAAAACCTGTTTTCCCAGGTTTCAGTTTGCTCCTTCTGACTAGGCACAGAAAAAATCCTTTCAGCTCACCTGGGACAGATCCTCTGGGAGTGGTCTCACTCTGCAGCTTGGCTGGGCTGCTGGCAGAGCAGGATTTGAACCTGGCTGTGACTCCAGTTCAGCCAAAAGCATCGGACTAGGACTTGTATCTGCATCTCCAAGAATTTCTGCTGGGAGAATAAAATTCCTTCATGAGCTGGAGCCATAATCTCCGGGTCAACTCATGTGGCAGTATGTGCAGCCTTTCAAACTTCCAACAGTGGGACATGCAATGTTAAAGAGAATGATTTCCTCTGTACATGGCTCATTGTATATCCCATCCCTTAAATTGCTCTTGTGGGGATAAAAATGAAATAAGAAATACATGTCTGTGGAAATTGAAAAAATAAATCAGTTTTATCATCTGTAGATTTCTAATGTGGCAGCATCTGAGAAAGCTTGAGCTGTACAGTTCATCATATCATTATATGCTTAATCATCTTTATCACACTTACTGGAAAGAAATTGGAAATGCTTCTTCATTAAAATGTTTCACTCCTATATGAACTAAAAGAAACCTGCACATAGTCTCTTTTAAAGGGATAATTTGCTCTCTAATCCAACATTTATCATGGTTTTGCAGCCTGCAAGTGTGTAAAACTTCTTTATGAAAAATGTACTGACAGTTCATGAACTAACTTTAGCCTTCTGCTATCATACTGAGCCAAAGAATGAATTTTAAGCCTAATTAACTATAATCATTGCTTAATTAAGTGTAATTATTGTTCACTTTAAGACTGCCTGTGCCACATTTCATTTGCATGTTGGTTTTTATATCCCTGACTTTAAGCATTGAAAACAAGGATTTATAAATGACTGATGATCAAGATGCTGTTATGTACCAACATGAGCAACACCTGCTCCGTCCTACAAATGGACACTGAGTTTCCATAATACAAATAAAAACTGGTCACAAAACTGAAAACAACCCACAGACACACAGTCTCCAAAATTCTTACAGATACCTCTGTAAGGTGGTGACTCATTCTCAGAGTGACTCATTCTGACAGAAGAACTGAGTATCCACTGCAAGGTTTCATGTGCAGAGATGCACACCCTGAAATATGTGCGCTCTGACACCCACTGGTGTAACTATTAGTTAGTATTAGCCCCAAAAATAATTATCAAATAAAATGATGGACCTGCATTGTAGCTGTTGTGGCTATCAGGAAATAGTTGACTTGCACTAGGCTGAAGGACAGGCAATCTCACATCCCAGTGGAGGGAGAAAAAGGGTTTGGAAGGAAAGTGGAGACAATCACAGATCATTCCTTCCACCCTCCTCCCTCCAAAACCAGATTGTTTTCTATTCAGTGTGGAGTTCACTAACAAAAGGACTTAGAAACAAGGATTTCTGTTCCTCCTTGATATGAAAACAACTCTTGTCTTGAAAGCAGATCCAAGCTTTTATACAATGTTGTTTACTTAGCAATGCAATGAATTACTGTGCTGTGTTCAGAGGTGGGGAGGGAGGGAAGCTAAATTAAAAATCATCAGAATGCAACAGAATTCAGTCTGGGATTATAAAGATTATGTAAAAGCACAGGGCATCCCCCTATGGTAGTTAGTCCAGGGCACTTGCCTCCTCTCAAAAATATGCTGCAATAAAAACAACATTTCAAGATTTAGAGAGATGAGTTTAAAATTCAGTACAGAAACACACTGCTGGTGGATTATCATTCAATGCAGGATCTGATTTGAAAAGCATTAAGATATTTACAGGACAGTCAAAGGGCATCCTACATCAAATTAAAAAAAAAATTAAATTATTTTTAAAGATACAAGGAGATACAACCCTGTTATGCCAGACACAGCTATGGACAGTCTGGGTAAGGGGGACATAAGGACAAACAGATATAGAGACAGGTTCTCCCATTAACAGGCATCTTCCAGCTCCATGGTCCTGAGCACCGTTAGAGACCTACAGAACAATGGAAATCCCAGAATCCCAGACTGGTTTGAGTTGGAAGAGACCTTAAACCTCATCCTGTTCCACCCCCCTGACATGGGCAGGGACACCTTCCACTAGACCAGGTTGCTCCAAGCCCTGTCCAAGCTGGTCTGGAACACTGCTAGGGGTGGGACAGCCACGGCTTCTGTGGGCAAGGGCCTCAGCACCCTCACAGGGAAGAATTTCTTCCTCACAACTAATCTAAATCTCTCTCTTTTAGTTAAAACCATTCCCCCTTGTCCTGCACTATCTGCAGATGATCTGATCACTGACTTATTGGTACAATGTCCCTAGTGCTGACTGTTCTCTACCAACACAGAGTCAAACAACTGACTTGGAGAAATCTCTTATCTCAGGGAGCCTCATGTAACCAATCTCCAAACAACATCCAACAAATTACTTTAAAGCAAAAGTTTGACAATATATAAAGTACCAGAATGTATTTTCAAGGCTGACACTGGTGTAGTTGTCCAAAATGTTAGGTCACAGCTGGTTTAAAAGGTTACTCTCTGTGTGACCACTTCAAATGTTAATCACTTCAAAACAAAGCAAATATTCTTATTTCTCCAAGATTATTTTTGCCACGTGTTAAACACATTCAATTTCAATCCACTTCCTACTGGTCAAGGGTTAATAATGTGAGATAAGCTTCTCTTGTCAAATTCATAAATGTGGAAATTAAAAGGACAGAAAACCAGCTGTTTGATTACTTTAATTTACACAACTTTTGATGAATCAGTGCAACCACATTTGTGTTGCAACAGCTTAGTAATTATTTCAGTTTAGTTTAAACATATTTAAAACCACAGTCAACAAAATAAAGGGTTTCTACATGCTTGCGGCAGGTACATTAAACGAGTATTGAAGGATATTTTCAGATAACAACAGAGAAACTGGGTTAAAAATAAGGGAGAAGAAGTATGCACCACTGGTTTCAGCACTACTTTCAACTGAGAAGAAATAAATTTCCCTGCTTTACCACAGCAACTTATCCCTGCTTTGTACAAGATGTGTGTGGCTCAGCTATCCATCTGGGAAAAATATTAATTTCCATATCATTAGAGGGATATATGAAGCTAAAATATATTGCCATTTATGAGCCACTGCAGTATCACCATGATGGAGTGACAAAAACAAAGAGGAATGCTGGGCAAGGGGACAGAGAGAAGTAGCTTGAACTGCTGGTGTTAACACCTCTCCAATGGAAACTGCCTCCATCTGTTTTTCAGAACAGAATTTGACTTAAAAGAATAAAATACACACTTTACAAGTTAACTTTTGTATAGGGAAGTGGGTATTTGCCATGATTTTTCTTCCAATTGTAGAAAATTGCTAAGAAGAGTGAAGACAAGGCTTGAATTAAATCCAGTTCTCAGAACAGGAACACTAATAATTTCATTGTAGCAATTGCCTGTAAATTTGGGGTTTTGAACATATGGTCTGAAATTATTTCAGATTTTGTTATGGAAAATCCTCAAATCCACATAAATGTCACAGAGAAGAAATAAGAATCTAATTGTACCTCCAATTTGAGAAACCTGCCCTGGAGATGCAGAACGGAGACCCTGGTGTGGTCTGTTCCCAGAGCTCTGAGCAGCTGGATGGTCCATAAAAATGGAATGTCCCATCAGGATTCTCTCTTGCACTCTGGTCAGCCTCGGTCTCTGACCTTCACTGAGCTCCCCAACACTGCCATCAGAATCCTGAAGAGAACACCAAAATCACAGCACATATGAAAAAGCAGTTTAAGTCTTCCAAACCCAGGCATTGTTTTCTAATTACATTAACCCTGAAAGCATTTCTAAACTTAAGTTTACTCTATATGCATTGGATAACAAAAACAAGCCCTGGAGATATCATCTGGGTTTGAAATTAAGATCTACATTTATCAGTACTGGACAGAAAAGAAACACTTGAAGCCAAACATCATTTATTTTGTTAGTGGTATCTCAACATGGTCAGAACCTAAGTTATATTTTTAGCACATGAAGCCTTTGATGTTATAGATTTGGCCACTGTTGACTGCCTGACCTTGATACATTGGCAGCATCTAAAAGCTATTGACTCTCTGCACTGCATGTCAGATAAAAGCTTCAATTTTCAAGTAGGTTTGGAGGGCACTAAAAATAGGGATGGTTCCCTGGATCCTGACTTTCAAAGCTGCAGATTAAACCCAGCTTGTTTCCATGTAGGAAAACAGGTAGAATACACACACGCATGTGCACAGTATCACTCTAAGGCAATACAAGGAACATCCAGGAGAATATTGATTCTCCTCTGAAGGAAAAGGGACACCTGCACACACCTTGCCAGAACTTGGAGGGAGTTTATGAGGACCCTGTATGGACAGACTGAGTGGTCCCTGACTATGGGAAAAGGAAAAAGCAAATTAGAGCTGCATTTGTAAATGGCAGTGCTGATGAGAAAATGTCGCTGCAATTACAGGCAGACTTGGGAGTTAACACTGTAGAAAGCTTTTCACCAAGTCCAGCCACCAGAGCTCACTAGTAAAATAAAGACAAAGGAACTGCCAAGGAGATGAGTCAAGTTAGTAATTATTTAGACTAAACTGACCAAGACAGAACGAAGAAACTGCATATGCATCAGCAGAATCACAAAAAAAAGCAAGATCTACTGTAAATAAAGGTGTTCACAAACCATGCTGCAGTATTCAAAGTTCATTTCCTTCAAACATTCCTCCAGCTATGTCAGTTAGAATGAACACCCTTGTGAAACTGCTATTTTCCAACATAGAAATAACTCAGATGTGTGACAAAAAAATTGTGAGGCAGATAATTACATTTTTCTGTAAGTCTGTTTTTTTTCTGCCAACTGAACAGGAATTCTTGAGGTTTTGTTCCAAGATCAGTATCAGCAGCATGTGCAAAGTACATGTAAACACTTGCTGAGTTGTTCTTCATAGCTCCCTAAAACACTCCTGTGGCTGTTAAATGTAGTGTATTTGTACTGTTAAACATACCACCTGTATTGCGGAAGAGACAGAAAATTCCCTGGTACTCCAAGTGACAGGACAAACCTGGGACATGGGGACAGTCACACACATACCTGGAAAATGAGGTACATAGGGATGTACAGTTTGTTTATAACAACACTGAGACTTCAGTGTTTTTAAGGAGTTTCACACAAGAACAAAGCCAACAGAAGTGGGATCACTTCCAGCTTCCAGCAGGGAATGAGGACTTTGTAGCTGAAGTGTATACAGCCAACTGGAAGGATAAGCTTGGGATATTTTATCTACTTCTGAGTAGGGAAGAATCACTTCAAAACTACTGTACTGGAAAGCAAAGGACTGTAGGTTACCTCCAAGTGGTCTATTCCTTCTTGTACAAAAACAGGTGCTTGATTTAATTTGGCTAAAAGGGTCAGGACAGGATCCCTGTGACAGCCTTTATCCAATCTCCTCACCACCTGCCCTTCACTTGGAGGATCATAATCCTAGAACAAAGAAACAAAACAAAACACAAAAAAAATTCCACATAATAGATGATCCAGAACTGGTTTTTGGTAGGAATTTGAATCATTCTTACTTTAGTTCACAACTAAGCTTCTTTTAACAGTAAGTTTCCACATAGAAAAATTATGTCATGAAAATTCAAGCATTTAAAAATAAGCAAACAGATGACACACTGTTTTTTCCTTTTACCACAGACATGCATAGTCTTTATTTGATACAAAAGACTGCAATATTTAAAGAGGAACAAGGTCCTTTATGCCTCCAGAGATCAGGGATGCATTTAAATCCTCACACATCCTCATTGCTAGCAACAACCTGGCTGCACAGCTGCTCTCACCAGCATGGAGTTACCTTTCCTCAACCAAACAACCTGGTTTGAGAATGGAAAAATACTGGAAGGAGCTACAATCCAGCTGACAAAGAGAGGGAAGAACATCTCAGCAAGCAAATGTTCTTCTGATGAAGAGAACTCTAATTTAGGTTCATCTGATATCAGAGTTTTAAGCCCAGTGTTTAAAAGAGGAAGTGTGGCAGACAGAGGAGGCACTTAAAGATCTGCCAGTTCAGGACACAGTCTCACAACTGCAGTGGTTCTTTCACGGGGGAGGTTCTGTGCAGAGCCAGGAGTTGGACTTGATCATTCTTGTGGGTCCCTTCCAACTCAGGATGTTCTCTGATTCTATGACTTGAATGAAATCATGGATATTTGATGGGAAGCCATGGAGAGGTGAAGTGTGATCATGGATGTGCAGAAATGTGTAGGAAGGACAGGCCAGAAGAAGAGAACTCCTGCTCCAGAACATTAAACTTGCCTTGTGGAGCTTGGAAGAGACCTCAGGAGGTTGTCTAGCCCAACCCAGCTGCTCAAGATAGCCCTTCTTCCAGTGTTTGACCACTCCACAGTAAAAACATCTTTTATGTTTAAACCAAATTTCCTGAATTTCAACCTTTGTCCACTCCCTCTTGTCTTTCACTGGCTCTGTCTTCCTTACTTCTTTCCACCACATATTTATACATTAGTAAAATGCCCCCAAAGCTTTCTCTTCTCCATATGCTCTCCTATAATTTATGTCACAGCTACATCTTACCAAGAGGCTGTACACAAAGTCAGAGAGAGAAAGTCCAGGCCTTTGAGGAATACCAGAAGAGAAAGGGAATGGAGAATACCTTGACTTGGGAGGCTTCCAGAACCGTGGACTACAGCAGACACTGGGTAAGAAACTATACTGATGTTTTAAGCAGCTTTAACTAACTCCAGCCTCAGCTAACCTACTTTAATCATTTAATCACACAAGCAATTAAAAGATGGCTCAAAGCTGCAACAGCTCAGAGCATAGCAATGTTCTATTCTGTTTAAGATGCCTTAAAACTAGAAACGATAAAGAAGTGTAAGTGTGTAATAGCTATCTCTCACCTACAGAAGTATATAAATCATCAAACTTTTTTAAAATATAAATTAGTTTTTATAACGTGGTCTCTTTTCCTTTGGTGTTCTGAAATTCTAACGCTCTTTGTGAGTGTGCAGTTTAGAAGTGTGAATTTAAAAAGTTAGTAAGTGAAAATGTTTAAAGCACATCCAATTCAGCAGGATGTCCAAGGTGGAATCTACATTATCCCTGTTTTTTTATGAAACTGTTCCTTACCATTTCATTGGCATCTCGGAGAGTACTGGATAAGCTCTCAGTGAGGTTTGGAAAAGACAATCCTCCTTCTGCTAAGGCTGAAAAATATTTTATGTTACAACTATTTAAAACCACCCAAGTTACATGACAGAAAACCCAGGCCACATTCTTTAATAAGTGCAACACTGTGCTTTAGTACATTTGGAAATTCCTACTGCTGGATGTCTATTATAAAGACATATTTTCGTATTTCTTTTCATATTTCTTATACTTTGCTTTCAATAACAACTTAGTACCACATGGTACTTAAGCGAGACAAGTCCCAGTTATTTTCCAAGTTGATCTCATGACAAAAGAGCAGATGGAATCTTTTCTCTTTAATAAACAGCAGGGTTTTGTTCAGCAACAGGAAAAAGAACAACAAAGTCTTGTTAATCTTTATGAACTGGAAGTTAATGCTTGCAGTTTTATCAGAAAATGTATGAAATGGAACTTTTAGAGACTGGAAGAGTTTATAAGAATAAAAAATTAATTCAAAGTCTAATTTCCACAGTTGGTTACCTCCTGCAGGCAGTGGCTGTCTACAGGTGAAGAGCACCTCCCCTTCTGAGAGGGGTCTGTCTGTAGTCTCTGTCTCTGTGGGGGTGAGGCTGCTCTCCTGCATGGACACTCCGGAGCTGACCATGGGCACAGGTGATGGCACCTGGGCATTGCAGGGAAGGGGCTCCAAAGGCCTCACTGGCATCTGCTGAGATGGTAAAACCAAGGCCTCTGGTTCCTCATCATTGGCCACTGACATCTCCCTGCAAGGTCAGAACATCCACTGTGAATACACCAACACACACTGAACTGTACAGATCAACATCTTAATTCAATAAGAAAAGAAACTAATTTTGAAGTATTTTTTCCAATGCAAA
This sequence comes from Daphoenositta chrysoptera, assembly GCA_013397915.1. Classification (NCBI taxonomy): domain Eukaryota; kingdom Metazoa; phylum Chordata; class Aves; order Passeriformes; genus Daphoenositta; species Daphoenositta chrysoptera. Next base: position 280,581 of record VZRO01001897.1, read on the forward strand.
AGCACAGCATTTTACAGAATAGTTCAAGAGTTAACATGGTTAAACAATGTTATTTGTGAATTTCTGGTTATAACTAAATATTACCATGTGTATTTCCAAGGAGGCAATCCCAAACAGAAAATGCTGATAACACAGTATTTCATTGGCACTGCATGTGTTACTGGCAGGTGTAGAGGCACAAGTTCACTAAGTACAGTGTTCAGCAGGGCAATGAACAAGGGCTGATAAATCCTTAGAGAGGCCCAGATTTCATGTTTTTCTCTAAAATGCACTTCAAGCAATTAAAGAAAATGAAAATCCAATCCTGGCTTATCTCAAATGCCTCCTGATACATACATTAAGCACTTCTTTCTACTGACTTTTTGAGCATATATGTAGAAAGAATATACATATTTCAGTTTTTAAGAAACTACAAAACTGTGCAGCCTGTTGAACTCACACAGCCCTGAGATGGAACGGTTCTTCATTTACAGGACTGGGTTTCTCTTCTTCCAGAGGAAGTTCTGCACCATCCCAAGGGTTTGGAGGCTTTGGACTTCCGCTTTTTTCGGCTTTGGAGCCCCATTCTGAGGCAGGAGGGCTTGGTGTGGCTGCTGTGGGAGGTGTGGTGACAGGGGTGACCACAGGTGTGACAACATGGCCCATGGCAGCTGCAATCTCAACTCCTGCACGTGGGAAGCCAAATTTCAGATCAGAAAGAAAAGCAGGAACTAAATCTCAGACAGAGAGAGTCAGTTCTACCAAACACTTGCAGTTCTTGTGGTACCTTTTCATAGTTATGAAGACTAGATTAAGAATTTCTTCTTTAAAGTACAGTGTTGGCACCTGAAGAAGTTAGAATAAAACCTCAATTTCTTCTTGAAGGGAGACTGCTCTGCATTTTCAAAACCAAGTTGCTTTACTTGAAGAGTGTACATTTGATTTAATTAACATTAGAAGCACAGGAAGGAGCAAAAAGCTATTTTTCTGATGTGAGAAATTGTGGAGGGGTTGGGAGGGGTGGAAATCACACAGACCATAGACATGTGCATTCATTTTGAAAATAGAACTGTTACCAAATAAAAGATGTTTGCTTTCTATATAAATTAGCCCATAAATTTTTGTAGAACATGAGTTTCCACTTGAATTGTAGCCTCAAGAATATTTATCCTGAGAGATAACATTTCTTTGAAGAAGAAAATTTAAGGCAGTAGATTAAAGCATATTTGCTACTTCTAAACTTCAATTATTATTTTCAATACCTGTTTCTTTCATTTTTTCATGTTCACGAACATCCCCACTCACTTCTGTAGGAGATGGAGATGAATCTGGAGTTTTGACCTGAGGCAATTCTTTTTCTGAAGGTGGTGGTGGTGTGGCCTGGGGTGTTGGCACTGGAGTAGGCACAGGAGCCTCCTGAGGGGAAGAAAAATCATAACCACAGTTACTATCTCAGAGCAAAATTCCTGCCTTCCCAGTATCCCCAGACAGAGCTGAGGAAGAGAGGGAAAGGCAGCGTAACACAGAACAGGAACAGTTAATGCTTCATGGATCTAACTCCTCCAGGAAGCTGCACCAGGACAAAATAAAATAAAACCAGAGAATTAGGCATTAAAATAATTAAATTGGAAAATCATTATGTATAGAACAGAACAGACTATTTCAGTTGGAAGGAAGGGACCTACAATCATGATCCAATCTAACTGCCTGACCAGTTCAGGGCTGACCAAAAGCTGAAATTTGTTGTTAAGGGCATTGCCCAGATGCCTCTGAAACACTGACAGGTTTGCGATACCAACCACCTCTCCAGGAAGCCTAATGCCATGTTTAACCACCCTTTTGGTAAAGAAATGCTTCCTAATGTCCAGTCTAAATATGAATTCTATTATTATATGAATTTTAATAAAGCATTTGAGACAATGTTAAGCAAGAAAATATTTCATGACATGAATTGAGTCAGTATGGTGATTTCATGGTGTCGTGGGTTGGAGCTGAAATTTATTGACAGCTTTTTAATCCAATGGCGCTTCTCCGATTTTGCATATTTAAACCTGCAGGAGGCGAGGAAAAGGCCTCTTTGATCCAGCTGCGACTGGCAGAAGTGGGGGGGAACGACAGCTCCGGGCCCAGCCCCGGGGAGCCGGGGCCGAGTTCCCCTCCCCCAAATGCCAGGGCAAGGGGCCCCTGGCACACATCGGGCCCCCCCCCAAAGCTGCAAGCAGCCAAAGAGCAATTGGGGGGCTGCAAGGCCGAGCCAAGCAGCTCCCAAGAAACGGGGAGGGGCCTCCCCTCCCCCCACTCCACAGGGTCTCCCGTGGGCCTGGGAAAAACCGATTTTCAGTTTCCTCAGACTGAAGAAACTATTAAACAACTGGCAGCATCGAAGGAGAAGAGCTTTTCCTTCAACAGAAGCTGTTC
>VZRO01001897.1:283419-351705 GCA_013397915.1 Daphoenositta chrysoptera
ACACATTCTCCACCCAGGAGAAAAGAATGTAAACTAAAGTTACAGTTAACTAAAACATTGCTATGTTTATAGAAAGTGTGTGAGAAATTTTATCAAAGAATCAACACATAGAAAACTGCAAGAGACAGGGCAACAGGAGACCTCTTTCTTTTCTGGGAGTTTGGAAAGACTTTTTAAGAACTCTAATATTGACCAGAAATTTGTTATTCTCCTCGCTCTCTCCCAGAAAACCTGTGAGGAGGACTGTGTATGCCCTGAAGTGATAAGGGCTGGGGGAGGGGTGGGGGCTGGCGAAGAAAGGAATGTGGGTTTTTTTTTCCTTTTTACTTTCTTAGTGTAGTGTTCCTTTTCTTTTAATCCTACCTAGTAACAATAAACTATCTTTATACTTTTAGAAGTTTTTAAGCCTGTTTTGTCGTTTTCTCCTAATTCATATCTCACAAAAACAAATAAGTGAACTGAATCACAACTACAACTGGTGTTTCAGCTTGTTCACTGAATCTAACCCGTTTACACATGGTAAGAAAAAACAGCTTAAAAGAAGATTACGAACAAAGCAATAACCAAGGCAGCAAAGCACTAAAAGAAGCACAAACAGAACTGTGATGTTCCTTAAAAAGATGACAGCAATGAACATAGATCTGACAAGCAAGTATGATGGCTGTTGTTCGGACTGCTATGGAGGAATATGATGGACCTTTGCAGATTTTTTCCAGCCTTGTTCTCTGACATTTCCTAAAGAAAACAAGGCAGTGAAGCTATAGGAAGACTTCCAGGCTAGTTTCTGAAGAGTATGTTCTCAGGCTGATGATTTTTATTAACATTTCTCATGGAAAGTGGAACCTGCCAACATATCTGGCAGCTCGCACCCAACCGTGTGACACTGAGCACCAAAGAACTCAGTAACAGCTGAAATTCAGTTCTAGACAGGAAAATTCACAGTGGGAAGAAAGAAATCAAGAATGCATAAACTACATATTCAAGAACTTCTGCTATAGGCTGAGCACAAATGGAAAAGAGGAATTAAAAAAACTTTGCTAGCTATCCTTTAACTTGTGCTATCATGCTACAAATGTGGAGACTTTAAATAAAAGATAATTAGCTGCCTGGGATTCCAATAAAGGCAGGAGAGAATCCCTACTACAGCACAAAGCACGGAGGAAACCCCATCTTGCAGACCACATTATGATTAAAAATGTCTATTAGCATTTTAGTGTTACCTGTGCTTGAAACCAATCTAAGCTGGAAAACATCAAAGTGCTGCCCAATAGCAAGAGTCAAAAAATGGTCCACATATGGATGATTGCTTTATTTAGGCTAATCAAACAAAGGCCAAAGAGGACAAAACTAATCTCTTGAAGTGCACAAATGTATACAGCAAGGAAAACCCAACCATTTCATCCAAAGAATATTTCAGTTTAAGCTGGTAGAGAAACAAAAGGGCCATCGGTAAATGCAGAATGAACAACAGAAGAGGTTTCTGAGTATCAGAAAGACAAGCTGAGAGGAACATCAGACCCTCCTCAATATGTAATGGAGTGGAAGAGATGCAGAATGGCTGAGGTTAAGCCCTCAGCAGTGAAACCTTTACTTTTGCCTACAAAATCACCTATTCGTCCCTTGCAGCAGGCAGGAGGAGGTGTTTCAGTCTGACTGCACTGCAGCAGAACAATGACTGATCCCACTTTCAACAAAGCCTTCCATAGCTGGATTTCTAAGCACAGCAATTTCCACAAGCATCCCAAAGACATTACACAACACCAGATTGCAGCACAGTCATGTTGTTATCAAAACAAGAGCCAGCTGTCATTTGATTATCAAAGGGAACACAGGAAATTATCCTGTATTACAGGAAGCTCTACTAATCAATTAAGCATTTATTCAAAACTACTGAACTCAAAACTCAGGAAGAATTAACAGTCATTTTAACAGATATTAAAGAATGGCTGCAAGCCTGTAAGACTAAAAATAATATTGCTCTCAGCTTCCATTTCTTCTTAGATGCGGAAATTAATTTCTTCCTATCTCTTTTGTTTGCAAGAAAGCAGCATAACTATTTTTGGTTGAAAGTAACACGAGCTATCTTTCAACAACACGAAATTAAGTACCAAGTCCGTCAGAAATTCAGTAGGAAAGGTTAAATAAAACAGACTCTTACCATCATTGTGGTTGTGCTGGGAAGAACACTTGCATCAGGAACTGTCCTCTGAGCCTGATTGTCACCCAGCATAGTTGCAATGGTTTCACTGAGAGCTTCATTTACATAACAATTAATCATTTCTGAGTCCACAGGGACACCAGCGTTGACAAAAAGCTGAAATCCTCCATCACCTGCGACTTCAACTGAAGATGAAGGAACATGAAACACACAGCCACGTCTCACTTCCTAAAATTCATGCACTGTGCTGCAGCCACTCACTCTCTATAAATTTTTAAACATTCCTTTGCAAAAAGTGATTTTTTTTTTAACCTTGAAGATAAACAACAATAGAGAAACAAATCAGGAGCATAAAATAAGGCAACAGCAAAGAGCAGTGACATCACAGGAGAAATGTATTGCTCTCCATTTTCACATATTCATAATGGAAGTAATTTTTGACATATCTATTAACAAAAGAAAGGCAAAAATTATAGGCTCAGCAAAATGCCAAACGTGATTTAGATGGCCAATAACAGATGGTGATTTGTACAGTGCTGTTATTCTAAGTCCTCTTTTTCTTTTTTTTTTTTTTAGATAATTTATTTCAATGGCCTTGTAACACTTGCTCCGTCTCAACATAAATTCAGGTGTGCAGTACTGCTTTTTACGGTTTCACTGGTTCAGCATTATCCACCCTTAGGCTCAGGCAACAGCCACCTACACTGCTTGTTAAAATTAGCCAAAAATTGAGATAATCCATCTGCTGAGAACAATAATTCCTACTTACCAATGTCAGGGGTTACAACATCATTGTCTTCACTCTCTGAGCTGCTAATGCTGGGCACTGTTTCTTTCTGATCTGGGCACATCTCACTGATAATTTTTGCCATTATTTCTTGTTCCACCCTGGCAGAATAAAACCCATTTAAGTATCAGCAAACACCAAGACACCTAAAAGCACACAAAAGAGCATTCTTGACATAAAATGCAAGGCACCTCAAAGGAAAATGGATAAGGGAATGGAGACAAGAAAAAAGGGAAGGATAATTAGGGAATCATTCCTTCTTCCATATATATTCTTTGCCACTTGTTAAATTGCAACTCACCAATTTATCAACCTGTTTTCTATAGTTTCTCTCCTTTGAATCAGTTCATCCAAAATATCAGCAGGCTGCTGAGAAGCAGAAGCCACTGGAGGAAACAAAGGACCATTGTATTGTGGCGAGGCAACTTTAAATTGGCCATTAAGCTCCAGAAGAGGCTCAAGGAATTCTGGAGTTTCATCCCTCTCCTCTTCCTGATCCTAAGAAATAAGCAGTAAATTAAGTTATGGTACATTTCTGGAAGGCAACGTCATTGAGGTAGCTGTCAGATTTTTTTTTTTAAGGAACATTTGTGGATGTATCACAGCACACAAACCACGTTCTCCCTCCTTAGTGTGTTGTAGTTAATTGATACAACTCTAAGCTTAGCAAATCATAAATCTGTAGAGGTATAAAGCCATAGGAACTGCTCAGTAAAACATGATTTGGCTCATATTTCCTGCCTGTGCTGCACAGGGCAGGGAGCCAGTGGTAATGCTAATACTTGAAAAATTTACTTGTGACCTACGTCAGGTTTCTTCAGTGTCACACCAGAAATGTTCCTCTAATAAACAAAAACCTTTAGGAAACATCCTACAGTTACTTGTTGGGTTAGGGGTTTTTTTTGTTTGGGTTGGGTTTTGGTGTTTTGGTTGGTTTTCTTAAAATAAATCAAACTTGTTCTTTAAAGTCTCCCCTCTGAAAAGACAAATTCACAAAAGTTAACGAGCATGTAGTCAATCAAAAGTAATAAACTTAGCAGCATTGAAAACTAGACATTAGTAGTTTACATGTATGTCACACGTGTGTTTACACTTCCATTAACTTCAGCTACTGAAAGTTAGAAGGTATTTCTAGGCAATAATTCACACAACCCTCACAAACATTTTGATTTTAATGTTAAAGTGCTATTTCTAAAAAGTTAGAGAAGTGACTTGGTGTCTTAAAATATTTGGGTTTTCCCAAAGATGCCTCCTTCCTTTTCCCCTGGAGAACAAACACAGCACCAAGTCCCAAAAAGCAGCCACTAACCCATCATATTGTAATGTCTCCTGATGAATGAGAACCTGCAACCTCCACTTCTAATATTAAAAACAAATGTGTCTAACAGTAATATGATTCTCTAAGAAGAAAATTTGGCATGCCAGAAAAAGATGAAGAACTGATCCCTGAATTACCAGTGAGAAATATGTGATGGTGCATAAATGCTCACTGCAAATCCATATTTACTAAGATTAATCTCCAACACAGTGAAAAGAGAAAAAAATTATTCTTTTCCCTCATATAAATTAAACTTAATTTTAACCCATAAAATAAGAAGACCCCATGCCATATATTATCTATGAAAAAAAAGCACAAATCACTGAAAAGAGAAAGAACAGAGAAGGGGAAAAAAAAAGATAGTAACATTTTCCTGTCTCCTTCCCCACCCCAGCATTAACAGTTCTCCTACCTTAACACATTTTAAAACTGCAAAGTCAGAGAGGTCCCTGGTGAGTATTAAACAAAGAACTATTGTGTCTTTCTGGATCTTCAAATAGTGATAATCTTCAATGAAGGGAGAAGACCAGAATATGTATATTTAGGTGACAAACAAAGATCTTTAAACAATTCTAGGCATAGAAATGAACAATGAAGTTAAACTCAGAAGGCCCTGGGTGCCTTGCAAGCTGATCAGCAGTTCATGCTGTTGGGATATTTGTATTCAGAACAATAATTCATTCTGACAGCAAATGTAAAGCTGTCTTTGAGCAGCATTTCATTATGCATTTTCTTCTGCCTGCATTACTCGATAAATTTGCTTTGATGTTGCCTATGTAATACCTCTGAAAGTATGCAAAATACAAACATCTGGATTAAATAAAGCAAGTACATACAATACATCCTACATATATTTAGTAACTCTGACAAACTTTTGCAATTCTACTGCATTTCTAAAATATTTTATATTTTATGGTGCACAAATCCATAAAAATGCACAAAATTATATTCATTTGAGGGTGATATATTATCTCTGCTGAAATAAAAGAATAATGTAATAGTCACTATTTAATTATACAGATTGAACTTCAACATACATCAACTTGTAGACCAATCTTGAATAATCTGCACTCAATTCTGCATTTTGCTTCCCTGGAGACTGCTGAAAATATCTATCACAACCCCCAATCAAAATAGGGCATAAATTATTAAGTCCTCCAGATGTGATTGGAATATTAATCACTGTACTTTATTATAAAGTATCAAGCCAAAATTCTATTTCCCAAATTACATTCAAATAATTTTAAAAAAAGTTTGAAATTATTAGATGGTATAGATTATTTTTGTTCCATTACTAAACATGTACATGAAGAGTCTTTTATTAAAGACTCCTGAAACTTAAGCCATGGATTTCTTCTTGATAGATTTCCAAAGCAATTCTCAGGAGCAAGGTCAGGCTGCATTGCAGGTGTCACCTGTGAGCTTTTGTCTGATGAGTGAACTGTAAAAATATCAATGTCCTGACCAAGAACATCAATGGGAAATGAGGATGGAGGAAAATACATTTACTCTGAGCTCTGCACGTTCCATATTTTGTTGTGGCATTCAAATGGGAAGCAAAAATTCTGAGAAAAAAGCCCCTAACTTGCAATTAGGGTATGTTCAGATAGAGCAAAAAGTGTATTTAATCTTAAATCCCAGAAAGTTTGCTAAAGGAACTGCAGGATGTGGCTGCTTGTAAGAATTTGAGAGCAGACTCAATAAATCTGAGAGTTGTGGGCTTATGTGAGCTGAGCAAGTTTCTCACTCTGAAATAATCACAGAATCACAGAATGGTTTGGGTGGGAAAGGACCTCAAAGACCATTTTGTTCCAAACCCCTGCCAGGGGGCAGGGACACTTCCACCAGACCAGGTTGCCCCAAGCCCTGTCCAGCCTGGCCTGGAACACTGCCAGGGAAAAGAAACACAGAAAAAGGTAACACAAACAAACAAAAAAGGAAGATACTTCACACAAATACTTATCCTACTCAGTTCTAAAAGAATTAAGCTTTCATAATAAAAAGGGGACTTGTGGGGAACACAACAAAAGCTATTTTTTTGTATAGCATTTTATGCACATACTTTCATGAATCTGAAGACTCTTTTATAACAATAACTTTGCTTTCTTTTGATGACTTAAATACCCCTGCCACTCCAGAGACTGATTTTATGCTTCCCCATTGTGTTTGCCTTGCACATTTTTAAGAACATTGTCTGTGTGGTCATAGGCCAAACATATGTTTCACTTGGAACATTTCTGGTATTGTGGTTAAAATGTATCCCACTGCCAAAACTAAAACATAAAAGCAATCCAGGAAAAAAATGAAAAATAAAAGATTAATAACTATTACTCACATAATAAAAATTTAACATTGGAGCATTTTTTGACAGTTCCTAAAATGATTTCTTTAAAACTTTTTTCCTGTGCTAACAGAAGAACAATGTCCACAGAGATTTAACTCCTCCCCTCCAGTAACATAAGGTAATTTTGAAACTATAAATGAATAAAGCATTTGCACACTTTTAATACACAAGCCACCAAATTAGGGCTGTTTTAACTAACTGATAAATAATGTTAAATAATCAACTCATTTTTAAAATACGCCTACCAGTAAGTTCTAGAGTTAATATTTCATGTGCACTCTAATCCTGGGATCAGGAACACATAGAAGCGGTAAAAAATATAAATTTTTGAGTAAATTTTGATTACACACAGTAAGTTTTGTTCAGTAAAGTGACATAAAGGCTGGTTCACCAACCCTGAGTGTTTCTCAGGATCCCCCAGACAAGAGGTCAGCTAACCAAAGAAAGGATTTGCTACCTGAAAAAATTAAACTATGAAAGAGGATCTCAAATAAAGCTGTGTTACCATAAACCAGCATTGTCAAGAATTTCTTCTTAAGATCTAATTCTAACCCTGCCCTCTGTCAGTTTGAAGCCATTCCCCCTTGCCCTGTCCCTCCAGGCTCTTGTCCAAAGTCCCTCTTGGAGCCCCTTTAGGCACTGGAAGGTGCTCCAAGGTCTCCCCAGAACTTGTCTTCTCAAGGATGAACAACCCCAGCTCTTTTAGCCTGTCACTATATTCATTACGTGCAGAATTTTAAAGTGTAAAGTCCAAGTGCTATAATTACTGCTGATTTTAGAGAACTACTTGTATTTCTAGTAGATTCTAACATATCCAAATAAAAGCTAATTTTAGCTTTTTACTCTAATTTTTCAAAAGCTTGTCTACTCACCAACACACAGTAATTTCTGATATCCTCTATAGCATTGTAAACAGTTCAGTATTGCTCACAAAGTGTACTTTTAAAGCTGCTAGGAAAGCAAAAGTTTCTTTCCCCTGTGTTTCCAGTTTTGACAGAATAATATAAAACAAATATAAAAATGGTTAAAAGGAAAGGACACCTTTGTAATGGGATTACCTGCATGACATCAGTAACATCAATGAAGTTAGTTCCTGGAAACTTTGTGTCTTCCTCTTCACTGTGTATTTCTTCTGGAGTCTTAAAAAGACAGATTGCAATTGTTAGGTATTTCATCTTGGGGGTGTGGAAATGCATTAGCAGAAAACCTTAGTGACAAGAATGCAATTAAATCACACCTTCCACTATCCCAGGTTGCTCCAAGCCCCACCCAAGCTGGCCTGGAGCACTGCCAGGGATGGGGCAGCCACAGCTTCTGTGGGCAGCGTGAGCCACAGCCTCACCACCCTCACAGTCAAAAATTCCTTCCTAATATCCAATCTAAACCTACTCTCTGTCAGTTTGAAACCATTCCCCCTTGTCCTTACTCTTGTAAATGGTCTCTATCTTTCTTGTAGGGTCCCTTCAGGTACTAGAAGGCTGAAATGAGGTCATCCCAAAACCTTCTCTTCTCCAGGCTGAACAAGCCCAATTCTCTCAGCCTTTCCTCATAGAAGAGGTGCTTCATCTCTCTAATCAACTTGCTGGGATGGAGTAATAGAATTTTAAATACAAATCACTACTTCAGTCCACAATCTCTGTCTGATTCAGTGAATACCTGGACCATAGGACTCTGGAGGACCTAATGCCTGAAGCCAGGAAAACAGAATGTACAATAACCACACAAAAAGAATCAGTGCCTCACCAAGCCTTTACACACTCTGTCCTTATCACTCAGCGTGCAGCAGTTACCCTTAGAGCTGCACAAAAACCTTCCTTACTGCTTAGATAAAGATTAAAAACACTTCTGAAAAGTTGTATAGAAAGAGAATAGAGTGGCCACTCCAACACCACAGGCTCCTGGGCTCAGTCCCCACACCACTGACTACTCCAGAACAGCCAAGCAGCAGAGGGAGGGATGAGAAACATCCTCAGAACACTGCAGCCAGTGAAAACAAGACAGGCATGGGCCAACAGGGATTATAATTCTTTACAGGACACAGGAACACTGTTTTTCTTAGAGTTTTACCATTGTGATAATTTAATCTTGGCAGAACCAGCATCTTTATACAATTTTTCATTTTCTTAAACAAATACCTTATACTATAAATTCTTTAGAATAATTACTCAGTTTTTCCTAGAACTGTCTCATTTCTGTAACTAAAAAAAAGACAATGAGAACTTTGCAGCAATTTAACATATTTTCTTTTGAACAAGTATGAATTCCCAGACAATCAGTACCTGTATTACAGCATCGACAGGAGGGAGCAGAGGCTCAGGGCCTGGAAGAACGTGATTTACACTCCCACTGGCACTTGGAACACTGTCAATATCAACATTTGGTAACACCTAGGACAGGGAAAAAAAGCATCAATATAAAAATCTATGTATTAGCTTGGCTATTATTATTGAACTTTTTAGATTTTTTCTTCCACTTGCTTCTGAGCCACTAAATTCAGTGCTCTCCTTTTCTCATGCCTGTATCTGGTATCAGCTTGGTTCTGAAAATCAAAACACTGTAATGTCAAAAACTAACACCAGAAATAGTCACCTCTTCTCTTACAGCACCTGATTTATCCTGCTCTCTAATTCCCTGACACTTTGTCTTGCATGGAACAGAAGAAGAATATACCTGTAATAATTACCTATAATATAATTAGAGCAGAGGTGTGCTTCACTTGCAATTAGTTTGGAAGATTACAATGTAGTCTGTAATAAAGGCATGTCCATCACAGCATCAAAATGTGTTGTATTTCTGTTAAGAACAAAGATTTCAATGCTTGCTAAATTCCTAGGGGAAAAGAAAAATCACCCTAAATATTTAAGAACTGGGTGAAAACAGCAAAATGCAGGTGGCTGGAATAAAGTGACACAGTGAGGGAACACAGCACAGCACATTCTACCTGTGTTTAACTCTGAGTTCCATGAATCATTTGTGTCTGAAAGGTGTGTGGGGGAGTGTGTACAGACTCAACAATTTGAATCCAAAATAATGAACATGTAAGAAACATTCACTTCCCTGACAACAGACTCATGCAAAAATTTAAAACAACAAAACCCAACCCACAAAGTAAGGGCTGCAAGGGTTGATTAACCAGGAGTGAAACCCTTGGTTGACAATCATGCTTGAAACAGAAATCTTAAAGGGAAAAGCAATCATCCAAGAAAACTGACATTTATATTTATACTTCTTTTATTCCAAGTTTGTTCTGGCTCAAAAATCTCATTAAAAAAAAAAAGAAAATGTGACACAGATCTATTTTACAAATGCCCTGCATAGGTGACTTAGGGAAGAAATAGTTTTCTATTCTGGTCAAATAATAAAGATAATTGTTAAAACATGAATAAATATATTACTAGAGAATGAGAACTGCTTGGTCCCTCCATTCTATATTTTTCTAATTCTCACTGAAAAGCACCTACTGATGTTAAAGTGTGTTACTGATGGATCAGACTGCCTGTGGTTAGCACTCATTAAAATAAACAAACAAATCATCATCACTTTTGACATGTACCTGCATAGAGAGCTGAGGTGGGTCCTTTTTCTCTGATCTCATCTCCATTACAGCAATGTTTGGTTTTTTTACCTCGACTGGAAGCTTTGGTGGCACTGGAGGAAGGGAGGTTGTAACTGTGATGGGGTGTGGTTTACCTATGACTACTCCAGCAGGCTGCAGTAATGTGCTGCTGCTTTGGGTTTGACCTAAAGACAGTTGAAAAACAATTAAAAATTCATATATACATCTCCAAAGCCAGTAAATCAATAAATTAATAAAAATTATATTCTGTGTGTCTCGAGATTCTGTGTGCAATTGCAGACCAATTAAAAAGCCCCCTATTAACATTAGCTAAACTATGGTAATTCACCAACTAATTTTAAGGCTTTCCCAGCAGAAATTGTAAACTCAACTCTACCTTTTTTGTATTCACTTTTCTTGACTCTGGTGACACCTGCTGCTGAAAACAAGAATCGTGTTTGCCATTCAAAAACTACAGACCATGCTTCCCCCCACCTCACACTCTCTTAATTATACCCAAAGTACTACTACACAAATTTTTGTCTGAGACAGCCTTTTAAAAAAATAATTGCCTTATTTCAGTGACTATATAATACTAACCCTTCTCAAAAAAAGCCCTATATAAAGGTTCTATTGGAGGTCCAAAAATCCAGAAGTCATGACAAGGAATTTACTGTGCTTGGCACAGTTCTACTGAAATTGTTGGGCTGAAGTCATTGCAAATGTTGAATCCAAGGGTGAGTGATTCAGTTCCTGCTTACGTGGATAACCAAACTGAGAGCAGGACCATGAACCTTAAAACCAAAGTGTACCAAAAAAGAGACAGCTAAGCAAGTAATGGCTCTGTTAGGATGTCACCAGACATCTAGCATGAAGGATGAGGAAAACCAGAACATTTTCAACTGATCCCCCAGATTTCCTATGAGAAGGACCAGTGCAAATCTCATGGAATGGTTTTGGTTGGAAGGGACCTTAGAGATCATCTAATTCTAACCCCCAAACCACTGACTTATGAAGATTAAAGCTGTATTTCTATGAAATAGCAGCAATTAACCTGCACAATCTTCTCCAGGTCATTTGCTCCTACCTAGTGGAATAGCCATGGGAATGAGGTGCCCTTCCAGGGGACCAGAGGCAGCAGGGACGTCTCGGCTGGGACTGAAGAGGTACCGGTCCTGCTGGGCAAGGGCATACACAGGCTGCTTCTTCCTGGGGCTGCTGATGACCTTCTGTGTGTGACAGCAGGTCTGGGTTCTTGCTGACTTCACCTTTGTACCTGAAACAAGAGCAGATGAACTGCAGGTCATAATGCACGTACAAACCCAGGGACATCACACACTCTACTGATCCAAGCCTTTCTACTGAATCCATTGCAAATTACTGCTGTGGAATAGAGGGAATGAGGGAGGGAGTCCCAAAGGGCAGAACCTAAAAGTGCTATAGGTAGGTGACAGATAAATATCTCAGTATTGGCAGCAATGAAGAAATTAAAATTGCAATTTTTAAGTTTAATCTAGCAGATAAGGCACAGAAACATGAAAAGGACCAAAGGACAGTAGTAAGTAGAAATGAAATGTGATTTAGCAGCTAAGAAGAAATCCATAATTTGCAGTTTGAAATGCAGCCACAAAACTGACAGGTACTTAGAGGAACAGGTCTAATCTGTAAATTCCTGATTTAACAACTCAGTGCTACTGGAAAATCAAGCTGTAGCTAAAACCCAGATGTCCTGACTTCCATTATCAAGGAATCACTGATTTTTTGGTCCAGTTTTTCAACTGTGTTGTAAATAGCCAGCCAGAAGTAATTTATATGTAAAAATGTCTTAAGCATTGAGCAGAGGAGAGCATTTATTGCAATGTGCATTTCTCACCATACAGTCAGGCAAGGTCTTATTCAACTTAGAGCAAACAATGGATATTATTAAGGAAATTATTAACTTTAATCTAAATGGATAAATACTGCTTGAAAATTCCCCTCCCCAAAAGATGTTAACAACTGTCAATCAGGCAGAAATGCTTCTACTCTTCTATTCTTCTACAGAAGTGCTTCAAATGTTATTTTGTAGATGTTAGGATAATGAATCTGAAAAGAAACACACTGGTAACCAACTCCATACCTTTATTACAGCCAAAAAAAATCTCATCTCACTCCTCTGTTGTTTCTAATAATCACCAACCTGTACTTGCAGCCAGTTAACATGTGGCAACAAGCACTTTTTAGCTGTGTTCACATTTAACAGCCTCCTATTTAATTGAAGAATGAAAAGTCAATTATTATAAAATACAGGGATAATAAAGATTGATAATGTGACTTTTGTTAGATGTAGACAAGCAGGTAAGGCAGTTCACTTACAAAGTGGTATTTTTGAACGGACAAATTATGGGTTGTAAGCCTGGAAACAAGAACAAGTCATAACTCCTCAGTGAGAAAATACAGGTCAGAGAGAAGAATCTCTAGAAAAGGGTTTATGGTCATGTTGGATAAGCAATGGAATGAGAAAACACAATGCCCTGGTCAACAGGATAAATGTAACCCCCGGATGTCTCAACAGGATGTCTGAGATGGAGCAGAAGACTTTCACATATGATAACTGCATTCAGCACGAATTCTGTATCTCTGCAAATATTAAAATAGATTGGACATTCAAAGGCATTTTTCATTTTTCATGGAAAAATCTATTGGAAACTGAAGTAGCTGTAAACTGAAGCCAAAACCTCACTACAAATCAGGTAATAAATCTGAAGTGTCCTATTTGCTTTTGAAGCACAAGTTATTTTGCCATGTGAAGAAGCAGAATTTCTGATGTCTCTAAGTGATGAGCTCGTGCCTTTCTGCAAAGCACAGGTTAGCCAAAAAAACTGTTCTGCAGTCAGACAAATTACGGGACTCTGTAACATAAACAGATACAGTTCAGAGGCTTGTGATTTAGAAGAGGTCATACTACATGATCTAACAGTCCCCCTTGGCCTTGAACTTCTGAGTAAAAGCAGAAATTGGCAGTGTATCTGTAATGCCGACAACTTGTAAAAACAAGGTTCTCACAGTGAGAATGATTAAGTACTGTATACACACAGCACCTCATTTTAATTGCTTTCAACTTTTCATTTTTCTCTGAAAAGTTTATTTGGACTGGGCAGAAACTAGACATTTAATTAAACTTAGCTTTAAAAAAGTCAGTGTTTTACATGTATTTATCAGTTCACATTATGCAAGAAAAAAACTCCAGCTTTCTTTTTTTAGAAATGATCTCTTACTCATTAAAGTGTTAGTTGAATTTTTTTTCTAACTTCCCATAAGAAACCAAGCATTAGTCACCATAGTTTATTTGCAAAGAAAATGGTTGAGAGTTATAAAATGACTGAAAAGAGACTATCCAGATGGCCATTTCAGTCTTAAATAAACATCCTTATTCTAACACTAATTTAAAACAAGCTTGGTGGACTGCTCTAACAAAATAGTCATTTAACAAGTCTGGATTTTTCAGCCAATCAAACCCAAGGCCAAAGACTTCCAATAATTTTGAAGCCTTTATCACCTGGTACATCAAGGCCAGGAAGGGAATCTGTGGGTGCAGATCCATGAAGGGAAGAACTAAGCATGCGTAATGGGAAAGAGAATTGTTGATTTCCTTCTTTTTTTTTAAGAACCTGGTTCTTTGAAGTGCTCATTCAACCTTGTTGCATTTTATTTACACTCCTACTATAGAGGAGCACAGATCTGTTCCTGATTTTTTTATACTTTCCTTTCCCATAACAGCACCTTCCACAATAGCAGCCCCCAAAATCATTGAACTGTTTTGTCTTCACAAGACCCACATGATTCCCTTTCCATTTTCCTTTCCCACGGATTCCTTTCCATTTTATTGCCAAGATATAGGAAAGCACAAAATTGAAGCAGTTTGACCAATAGTCTTACCAAGAGTCAAAGATAAATAATGCCAGTATCAAACAAACCTCAGTCTCAGTTAAAATCAGAAAGCTTGGGAATAGGACACACCTCATTGGAGTGCTGTTTCTTTACACAATGTGCAAAAAATTCCATTCTTCCCTTAGATAAGAATACAAAGGGGGTGTCTTATTTTATTTACTGACAGGATAGAGACAAAAACATAACTTCCCATAACTGCAACCTGATGTTCAATAGGGAAATTAATTTTATGGTGGCTTTACTGTTGCAAACATATGTTTTGCTGTGCTGCTGCATGACTTAATGGCTTGGAAGGGAATTGCTCTGGGAAAAGGCTATCCAGAGTTCACTGTTTTCCAGCAAAGAGCTTTTAAGCTGTTTGTCACATGCAGGAGTTCTGGAAGATTGAAGGCAGCATTGATCCAGTGCAGTTTTCCCTTTCATTTTCATTTGCCTCCAACAGAAAAAAACTGAAGCACAGGAACAGCTCATTACAACTTCACAGAACCTGCACCTTCTCTTTTCACTGACACTACTGAATTCAACTGGTACTTTCATATCATCAAATGACCTATTTGTTATAATTAGATTGGGGAGGGGGGCACTCTTTTTGACACTTCACAAGATGTTGTTTCTGGAATGACGAAATTGGCCTCCCTGGAAAGGTTATGACCTTCTATAAAGGACAAGAGCCCAATAAATAGAGAAGAAAATTGACTTAGGACTCAGCAAAAGCAGAACTGCTGATTAAATATTTTTAAAGAAGTGCCTGTTCTCAATTCAAATCTTAGTGGTCACTGTATCACTGTTATTACTATCCTAAGTGCTTACTAGCGCACATTTCACTCAAACACATCTGTTTGATGTTAGGTGTGCAGTACAGCCAGTAGTCAAAAAGAGTGATGTACCAGAGGATACCAGCACACCATTTTTCACCAAAAAAAAGACATTCAAGAGAGGGCAAATAAAATGTCTAAGTAACAAGGCTGGTGGTTTACACATAACAGGGTCTCACCTTTTAAAAAATGGTGAGTTTTGAAAAGTTTTCTAGGCGTTTGCCAGGACTATAACCCACATTTTCCAGGAGGGTTATGAGAATTGTGAATACTTTCTACTGATAACACTTTCTCTTCACAGATCACAACTGGGCTCCAGGGCACAGGTAAGGGAAGTGCCATAAAAGACCATGTCAGGCTAAACAAGAGATTCTTGTACTGTTTTGAGGACTTGCCACTGTGGATGTACATCATAACCACAGAATCACAGAAGGGTTTGGGTTTGAAGGAACCTTCAGGATCAACCAGTTCCCACCCCCTGCCATGGGCAAGGACATCTTCCACTAGACCAGGTCCACTTCTAATATTAAAATAACAATAATAACAATGTCAAAAAAGGCCCAGCCTCAAACCCCAGCAGTGCCTGTCTTCAGAGACACAGATATGTTTTACACCATCCGTTGCAATGGCCTAAAAACATGATTTCATCAAGTGACTGGCTGCCTTCTGATGTTAATCTCTCATATTTCACACAGAATATAATGTTGTGACAGCTGTAATAAAAACCCAGACAGCATTTTTAAACATGACATTTAGGACTGCATCAAGTATATTTTCCCTGCAGGGGTAACAACAGCCTAAGTGCAAGAAGTGTGGAGGGTGCCAGTTAATATTTTTCCATGGATGCACATCCTATTAACTCCATTGTGCCCACCATCACATTAACTACTCTTACACTTAAGCCTCTCTCCCATCTCCACACTTTCCCTTCATCATTATCTTTTCTCATGTCATTTGCTCACTCTCTCCCCAGTAAAATGATCCACACTGTTTTTTCTGACACACCAGTTAAAGAGTGATCTTAGTTTCTGTATTAAGAATCAGGTTAAGTTTTGAAAAGGTAACTAGGAAATAAAACAGATCCGGTTAAAACATTACTGTCTACTAACTCTAGATGAAGTTTATCTACACTGACCTATGTCAGATATCATGTAGTCTCCCTTTTAAATTATTTTTGCACATTTTTAAGAGGTTAGAAAATTAGGACCCTCTTATCCTAACACTTTGCCTACAAAACTAACGAATAGAATTTATTATTAATCCACTAATAACCTTCATCAATTAAATAAACTTAACAAGCTATTACAGAAAGGAATTACACTCTGCTTATAACTCCAACTGGATGAAGAAAAAGGATTTACTTGCACTTAGTGAACTTAACCAATGACTCTGATTACATCTTTCAATATTTTCAAGCTAACAGATGTCATCTGCATGCCCATATATTTAATTTTTCATATTTCAATTAATGCATTAAAAGTGGGAAATTAAATATCAGATTTCTTTCAAATCTCAGTACATTTCTGAACTCTGAATGAATTAAGAATTTAAATGAAATGACTGGATAAAACTGACACAAAAAATACATCTCCCAGTGACCTTTATCAAAAATTGAGTTCATTTTTCAACACACTCAGCTGTGATTAATTTACCAATTCAGCTCTTTAAGTCTTGTACAACGATAAATACATACTACTATATTTATCATATTTAGAAATAAGTATTTATTTGACAATTTAAAATAAGTGAGAGACATATTAAGCAAAGTTGAAAAACCTCTGGTGTTTTTTAGTTTTGAAAAGAGGATCTTAAATAGAAATAAACTATTTCAAATGGACAGGACCTAAAACAACCATCTAGTCCAACTGCCTGACCACTTCAGAGCTGACCAAAAGTTAAATTAAGGACATTTTCCAAATGCCTTTTAAGCCCTGACAAACCTGAGGCAGTGACCACCTCTCTGAAAAGCCACTGCAGTTGCTTAAGATTTATATTGAAGAGCAGATGAACTACAATTAACAGATTCATTTTCACAAGGAATTCCTAGTAGGAAAACTGGGAAGGAACACCTTGTTCCCATTAAGGAATTACTCACCTCTAATAGTCTCTATCAGCTTGGGTCTTGGAAGTTTAGATTTGGGAGAGGGAGAGTTGAATCTCAGATAGGGTCCTTTCTTAAGTGTGCTACGGTGGCCCTGGTAAATGGGTTTCCCATAAACTTGGGACATATAATCTTCATTTTGGACCAGTGCAGTTCCACCTACAGGTCCCTGACGGACACCAAAAAGGAAAAAAAAAAGTACACAACAGTTTACAATTCTTCATTTATGAAAATCGGAACAGGACAGAGCTATCACTTTAATTTCAAATTACTACACCTGCACACACAATTTTTCACATCAATCCTGCACAGTTGTTACCAGAAAAGAAACCAACTGCTTGGGAACTCACATCTGCCCTTCTTTCTCTGCTCTGCACATTTTCAGAAAAGTAAGTTCTAAACCTCTGTTTCTTTGTGTTATCTTCCACCTGCTGCTGCAATGGCTTAGCTGCAGATAAAGACTTCTTTGTCAAGCATCCTTGGATGTTTTGAGTTCTCTCTTTAATTTCTTTCTTGGTCTTCATATGCTTGAGGTTTTGGGCTCTCTTGATCCATGGGGCTTTTTGATCATGTTTCCCTTGTTCTGAATCATTTCTTGCCATTTCAGCCTAAATACAAAACATAAATGTAATAAATTGATATTTTTATCTTCAAGGCTATCAGCAGAGTGCGTGGATAACTTTGAAGCTCTGAGGAATGGCCTGTTTTTTATGTTAGCCAGCAAGTGAGACCAGGGATTTTCATTAAGCAACTACAGTTTTAGAATAGAAGTAAATATTTTATCCTAGCTTACTACATGTCAGCAATAATAGGCAGCTTTCTCATGTTTTCAAGGTGTGAGTAAATCACTTTATTGTGGACATGAAAGAACAAGGCAAGGTGGAAAAATACACTGTAAAAATCTGAACTAATTTTTCCAGCCCTACCTGGATTTCCTCACTGATTGCCTTGATCCACTCATCCACAGTCCCTCGGATACGAATCTCTTCCAAGACATCTCTGAAACAGAAGAAAGAACTATTTTAGTCAGTGCTTCTCAAATTGCACAGATTCATTCCTGGGAAAGAAGTGACCTATAAATGCTCTAAAAAGAGAAGCCCAGAACACAGACAGTGAGATTCTGCACCTCTACACTCCCCAAAAGGCACCAAGCAAAGCCCACCGAGAGTCCCAAATCTGTTCTTGCATGATGC
Source organism: Daphoenositta chrysoptera (assembly GCA_013397915.1). Taxonomy (NCBI): domain Eukaryota; kingdom Metazoa; phylum Chordata; class Aves; order Passeriformes; genus Daphoenositta; species Daphoenositta chrysoptera. The sequence goes on from VZRO01001897.1 coordinate 301,622, forward strand.
CACCTGCAAACCCCACTCCCTGCTGGTAAGTATTGACATAATTACAAATATTCTAGGAATAAGAAGCAGCCATGTGCCACTTCCTACTTTGATCACAACTGAAAAAACAAGAAAACAAAAATATTCCAACTTAAAAGAACAAAAAAAGCAGATGACAAATTACTACATCTTCTAGAAGATAATGAGGGCAGGTAACATCTAAAAAAACCCCTTATACATACAGAATAGCTACCTTCCTCAGGAAAATGCAAGTTTAGATTGTATTTTAATAGAAAACTTCCATCATGATTCAAGCATGAATATTTAACACATTTAACAAAGCAAAAGTTCAAAAGCCAAAGATCTGTTGTGAGGTAATTAAATTCTGTAAATTTACAGGCTTATGAAACCTCTTCTGCTCTGAATAATTAAATTAGTCTTTAATTTTCTTATTAATCCAAGTTTGCATGGAAACAGCTAAATGCCCTGGCAGCACAGCAGTTTGTCCAGCTGATAAAGCCTCAGAAATCAGATTTAGGCACCTGACAAAAATTCAGATCACACCACAATGTTCGAAAAACATCTGAAGCTCAAGAATCAGGCAATGATTGATAAGAGGAGTCAATAAATCCTTTTTTCAGAGAAGAGCATGAGTTCTTCAATGCACAGATTTGGAAACATCAATCTCACAAAGCACTGAATTGTAGGGTCTGACCTGTTAGTAGTCAAGGAGTTAGTGAAAGAATACATGGCATCTGTTGCACGAGTAACGGCTTCCAGATTCTCCTCAAGGACTTTTTTATTGTTTTGAACTCCTCTCAAAATCCTTTCAGCATCTCTCAGTATAGACCTTGGCATTCTGACATTTTGAAGGATGGATGGTTTGCTGAGCAGATGATGTTCAGGAAGATCAGGTGCAACAGGAGGATTTTTTGACTAAAATTGAAACAGAACCTCTAGCTTTTAATCAGAGATTGTATTCTCCTATTAATCTGTTATCACATCAATGCCATCATATGAAATACTGCCCATGTGCACCATCAGCAACTTCAGTTACTGAGGAACGTTCATTATGTTGCAAATATATTTAGAGAAATGAAAGACATCCAAAAGACCTCAAATGGAAAATGATGTGAAGTATGAGAAGCAATGCTAATGAGGCTAATAAGCATGTGAAAAGATGGCAATTAGATACATGAAGTATCACAAGCAAATCTCTCCTTATAACAGTAATTAAATATAATTAAAAGCCTAATAAAAGCCCAAGTCCTCTAAATACAAGCACTTGTTTGGCATCAATCTACCCCAAGAAACACCAAGCAATACTTGCAAGTTTTAACAAGATAAATCCCTCAGCAGCCCCTTGATCCTATCCCACTTTTGCTCATTTTCACTTTTCAGAAGGAACAATGAAACCTCTCACTTTGCAGAACCCTTTTACAGAGATAAAAATCGAGCATGAATTAGCTGCTAAGTACAAAAGAAAGGGACACAACTACAGGAAACAAGTTCTCACATTCATTCTTCACACTCCTGAGGAAAAACCCAGAGGTCCATGAAAACTTCATTTAACATCAAAGATTTAAAACGTGATAAATGTACATTAAAAAAAAAAAAAAAAAGAAACCTCAAACCAAAACCAAAATACCCAAACTCGAGTAGACTCTGAAAGCATCAACTGAATGAACAGAAAGAAAACCCCGCACAGATTACCACTCAGTTTTGGCTTTAAGGCTACTCTTTCGTCAAATCAGAATGAAACAGAAGTTTATATTCTAAGAGATGAACTACCACAATGGACATAACAAAACAGGAATCAAAACAGTGATCCCATGATCTTGGTTTTGGCCTGGTGAGAAAAGGACAATATATCAAATTATTTATCAATTTTATATAGGCTTTTATTTTAAAATGGAACTTTTGGACAAATACTAACTCAATAAGACAGGTAAAATTTGTGAGAAAGGGTAAGAAATACAGATACACGATCAGTTGTAAAATGATGTAGACTTGCAAGTGAGACCCAGATCATGAAATGGTAACTGGATCTGTTAAATCTGTAAAAAATGCTGCTAGCAGCAGCTCACACTGTGCCATTCTGAGACAGCAACTTCCTGCTTCACATTATCACCTCAAGGGATTTACCAGGACTGAACAAGACAAGAGTAATGTGATCTGTACAAGAGCAAGCCTTTAACAAACATACAGGTATGCAACAGGCAGACAGTGATATTTCATTGCACACACATTCAAAAACTGCTTCAGCATTCCAGTATTTTAAAAAAGCCCAAAAACCCACAAACAAAACACACATAAAAATTTCAAGATATACCTTAATAAGATTATTCATGTCAGATTTCCATGAACTTGCTTCCTAAAAAGACAGAAGAAGAGCTGTTGGAACTTTAAGGTAAAATCTATAGGAGATATTGGATGAGTTTCACTGGCCACAATGAATTCCTTTGGATCTACACCACTTCATTGCTCCTTTCTGCTGGGTTAGAGCACCACCTTCTGTCCTCAGCTAATTCAGACCTTTGCTTTATGAGAGTGCTGGTTTATCATTTATCCAAAAATTTATCATTATCTCACTCTACAAATCTCTCAGTGATGAGGAGTCAATAGGTAAGTGTCTAATTGATTCAACTCTCCATTTGCTAAGTCATCACATCTCTGTCTATTGACCTGTTTCATAAGAGAGAAGAGATTTCAAACCATCCTGTGACTGCATTTTTCCCCCCTGCCATTCCTTCTCCCATCTCATCTTGTTCTGTGGCCTGTACTAAGGTATGTTATTTAAGTTTTTAGCAATAGTGGTAAGAAAATATTCAATTTCTAGTAAGAACAGTTAAATGTACAATCCACTAAGTGTTACAAAATCCATAAAAAATGCATCAGCTATGCTCTAAGAAATGACAGATGAAGCTGCATTTTCTAAAGATGTAGCAACAAAACACAGACAGGTAATACGAAGTATTTTTTAGGGAAACATGCAAGCTGAAACCTTCAACCACAGAAATGAACCAGCAGAATCAAAACTATTACATTTCAAGCCAATTCACAAGTTAATTTTCAAGTTTTTTCTTCTTTCTCACTGTGTACAGTTACAAGGACAGAGAGGACCACAGCAGACAGGTGGAACCAGGAATGGAACCAGATTAAGAGATGAAAGCCTCGATTGTCAAAAGATCCATGTTGCCAGCACAGAAGCAGATCTTGTACCCCCAAAGGTACAAAATCATTAGCACAAGAAACAGCACAAGGATTCTATGCCAGGAAATTCCGTGGAAACAGCACTCAATAAAAAAAGGAGTGACAAAATGAGAAAGGAAACGCTTAAGTCATCCCTAAAGCTGACTAGAGATAAATGGAACATTGTTCTTTCCCAAATGGGAAAGTTACATCTGGTCTGTAGCTCTGCAGAGAACAGGCACCAAAATTATCCAAAACCCTAGAACAAATATACTTCTTTCTTTCTCTTTCTGTCTTTCCCTCTCTCTGACCTGCTTTATGTCTGGGACAATGGCAGTCAGAGTCCACCGCACACTCAGAGCGTAACTCAAGCTCAAAGCTCTTCCACACACTCCAATATTTCAAGCAACTGTAAACAAATGTGGATGTTTTTACAGGTGTAGAAACAAGTGCAACACTTCTACCGATACCAGACCTTTGTTTTGCTCCACAATTTTTACTCCCCTTATTCAAACCCCTGGTAATTTTGATTACATCGACTTTACCAGCAGAAAGTTGTGCATTTCTCTTCTCAACTTGCCAAGGTCTTGAAGTAAATCATCTGCTTTTTGCACTGTCTTCTCAATTGAATTGTAGCTTTCAAAAGAAAGGATTGAGTCTGCAGGCAAAGCATTGTGCCTGAGGGGAGAAACACTCCTGGTTACACCTCTCATGGCTCCTTAGGTGGCCCAAGAAAGTATTCAGCTGTGAAACCAAGCAGAAATTTACAGTGCAAGTACCAAACCTTTAGCTGAAGTGGAATTCACGTTGGCATCTCTACAGAGAGGTTACTGGGTTTTCTTTGTTTACCACTTAACGCCCTGAGCTGTATCCTTGTATTTTTAACAGTGAAACTACAACTAATAAGCAAAATTTAAACTTTGGATACTTTTCCATTTGAAACAATTAACATTTTTGTGCACACTGTTCTAAATTAGACAGCATATATGTATCAAGATTCTCACTGTATTAGTGAAATTATAATATTACATTACTGCCTGGGGAAAATACGCTTCAGACTGCATGGCTAAGAACGTTTTTCCACCCATTTTAAAGCTTAGGAATTGTTAGGTGGATGCTGCTCCTGAAAAACCCTCCAAGTGCAACCCACTGACCTGAGAAAGGTGTTGTGAGTTATTCTTAGCAAAGAGCCTCCATCTGCCTGTAGTTCAACAGAAACCACACAACCATGGAATATCCTAGGCTGAAAAGGACCCACAAGGATCAGAGTCCAACTCCTGGCCCCACACAGGACACCCCAACAATCCTACCCTGTGCCTGGGAGTGTTGTCCAAACTGTCTGAATTCTGTCAAACCTGGGGCTGTGCCCATTCTCTGGGGAGCCTGTTCAGTGCCCCAGCACCTTCTGGGGGAAGAACCTGTTCCTGATATCCAGCCTAAACCTCCCTGACACAGATCCAGCTGTTCTCTCATGTCCTATCAAAAGTAATGCAAAAACGGCATAGAAATACCCAGCACAGCTGGGCCAGACTCAAGGACCACACCAGTGGCTGTTCCACCATCAGTATCTAATACACCTCTCTCCATTTCATTAAAACAGATAGAAACTCTTCCTCAGTTTTGGATTGTTGTGTTTATTCACCTGTCTCTCTCAGAATGCCAGCTCCTTTCATTGCTGCTTAATGCTGTCTTCTCTGAATATTCTATTTGCTTCAGTGGTATTTCTCGAGAATTTGAAATGAAGTGAAATAAAGCAGAAAAAAAGAAATTAAGTTAGTTCAATATATTTAATACTTCCTTTTCCTTTCCATATATTTCACCATTATATAATACTCACCAATGAGAGTAAAATATTTTTTTAATTTAAAAATACAGATCTATTTCAGATAAGGCAAGTCACTTAAAACCACTCACAACAATCTATCTTTCTAAGATTGCTGTAAATTAGCAAAGCTAGATGGAACTGGGATGGCAATGAACTGAGTCAATGAGAACAAATCTGTGACATTGTGGACAGAACGCTTCTTCTTTTGTCTTATTTCATTTATTCCTGGACCCACTGAACAACAGGAATACCTGACAGCTTTGTAAGAGAGACAGAACCTGATGAAAAGCTGTACTCTACATTTGCTTTACATCTGCTGTTTTCATTACAATAACCCAGAGACCATGAAAAAATATTTTAAAAAAATCAATTTAACCAACGATAATGACAAAGTTACTGAGTAGCTCCCAAGTTTTACATTATTCTGTCTAATCTCCCTGAAACCTGACAATGAAAAAATATTTCAGTGAGCAATCATGCTGAAACTCTGTAGATTAAATCAGCACTGTCTTCAAGTCTTCAGTTACTTACGAGTAAGTGACTTATGCACAAAACTAACCTTTCCCAAAGGTAGATTCCAAATATTCTGAATATATGCATTTAAGTGCCAGCAACCCAACAGGTCAGAAAAGGTGAGGACTACACAAAGTAACCCCCAGGCCAGATTACTTAGGCCAGTGGAGGACAGAAGTGTCTTACAATACCTTCTCTTGTAGGTTTGGGAATATTTTCCTTTCCCATTAAAGAGTTTTCCTTCTCTGGGATTTTCCCATTTTTGGGTACAGATTCTGGAGCATATCTCCGAGGAACTGGTGTGTTTAGGGGAGACTTTTGAGTATGAATCCCATGACTTGGAAAATGGCTTGAATATGCTTCAGGGAATACTAGAAAAATAAAGTTATCTAAAGGTTAATAAATTTCTTTATAGGAAATTATATCATAGAATCATAAACTGGTTAGGGTTGGAAGGGACTTTAAAGATCATCCAGTTCCAACCTCCAGCCATGAACAACGACACCTTCCACTATCCCAGGTTGCTCCAAACCCCATCCAGCCTGGCCTGGAACACTGCCAGGGATGGGGCAGCCACAGCTTCTCTGGGCACCCTGTGCCAGGGCCTCACCACCCTCACAAGAATTTCTTCCCAATATCTAATCTAAACCTACATTCCTTCAGTTTGGAGTCATTCCCCCTTGTCCTATCACTCCCTGCCCTTGCAGACTCTAGAAAAAAAAAAATCTAGAAAAAAACCCATGCCAGCTCTAAAAATTCTTCACAAAAATGCCAAACGTTACTGCACTAGTTTAAAAAGCAAATAGGAAGAAAATTTCATACTTCTGACTGCTATCATAAAAGGATAAAAAAAACCCCAAAACCCAACTGTAGCTCATTACAGGCTTCCACACAGATTATGTCTCAATAAGATTATTTTAAGTCCAGGCTCCTCCTGATGCAGACCTAGTAAATCAAAAGTCTCACTTTAATCTAAATCAGAAGATACTGGAACATCTTCAGAATGTCCCATAAATTATAAAGAGCACTGGGCAAAGAAACAAATTACACAGAAGAAATGTTTCCTACTCATTACTGACGAGATGCACAATCCAATATTAATGGACACAAAATTAATGCAAAACTAACAGTGAAAATAAGACAGAAGGAATTTGTCTCCACCTTGGGCAGGTGCAGCACTGGTAGGGAATAGCCTCCTGTGAGACAAAGGTGCTTCACTGGTGAGCGATCTCCGCTCTGGCTTCTCAGAGTGTCTTGTCAGGGGCCCAGAGGCAGGCACAGGACCCTGTTGCAGGCCACGTGTGTTCACTGAAGAGCTGATGAGACGGGACTAAGGAAACAAAATTACAGAGTATTTCTGGTCATTGAGTTACAGAATTGTTGAGGTTGGAAAAGACCTTTTAGATTACCAAGTCCAACTCTTCTCTCAGCACCACCACGTTCCCCACCAAACCAAGTCTTCCATTGCCACATCCACGTTTTCTGAACACTTCCAGGGATGGTGACTCCACCAATGCATGTTCCAATGTCTGACCACGCTTTGGTGAAGAAATTTTCCCTGATATCCAACCTAAACCTACCCTGGTGCAACTTTCCCATTTCCCATACCCTTGGCCATTTCCCCTTGCCCTGTCCCTGTTCCTGGGAGCAGAGCCTGACCCCCACCTGGCTCCACCCTCCTGTCAGGGAGTTGTGCAGAGCCAAAAGGTTCCTCCTGATCTTCCTTTTCTCCAGGCTGAGCCCCTCTCCCAGCTCCCTCAGCTGCTCCTGGTGCTCCTGCCCCTTCCCCAGCTCCGTTCCCTTCTCTGGACACACTCCAGCCCCTCAATGTCTTTCTTGTTTTGAGTGCTTTCACTTTCTTTGATCCACTTTCACTGGATCTAATACTAAGAAATAACACAAATTATTATAACGTTAACACTGAGATACAGAATAAAGTATTAACCTGAAGTTTCTGCATTGAGACTTAGATACCTGAATATTCATTTGTTGCTCCTGTAGCTTTTCCAAGTGCTGAATCTGTTGCACCATGAAAGCATTCATTTGTTTCTCAAGCTCGCTGACTCTCTGGTGGCAGTGGGGCTCCTCATGTTGAGCCTTCATATTTGTTTGCTGTTCAGACACCCACTGCAGCTGCCGGTCTGTCTCCTGCAATTTCTGAAGTAGTTCTGAAACTGAGTTCACTTTTGCTTCCAAATCATTTTGCACCTGTAAGAAAGGAAAAAAAAAAGGAGGAGGAAAAACCCCATTGTTGCAGAAGGTGTGTGAGCACAAAAAGAACAAAACATCCTTCACAGAATCCCAGATTTGCATCCCAAGAGAAATAAAATTCTATTTAGCCCTAAAGTTTGGCAATATTGGTTTAGCAATATTATGAAATTCTAGTAGATAAATCAAATGTTCTGTCTTTTGCCCATTTAGTTAAATCCAAATTAGTTCCCTGTGGTATATTGGTCAGTGAGTATGAGATGACACCCACACAAAGCAGTGAGCAGACACATTCAGGCTCTCTGGAGCTACCACCAGCAATTTCAGGCTTGTTTGGAACATTTACTCTTTTAGGAGGACAAAGAACTGCTATTACCACGAGCCACTCACTCACCTTGAGAAGTGGAGCTGTAGTAGCAATGGCAGCAGCAGTGGCAGCTGCAATGGTTGTTGCAGAATCAACTTCCCTGAGTGCTGACCTCGTGTCACCACCAACACTTTCCCTTTTTTCTCTGGAGGCATTTCCCAAGAGCTGCACCTTCACCTCCTTATGAACAGGAATATTTTGAATTCTATGAAAACAAACAAGTGCTTGTCAACAGCATTTTCTCCACATTCCCTCCAAGCAAATGATTTCCTACACATAGCACTGATATCACTGTATAAGCATTTCTCCTTGAAGTTTTGACACAAAATACTCCAAGAAATAAAATCAACTGAAAACACTTTCATATACAGAAAAGGAATACTAACAGAGAACAGTAAAAAACCACTTCTTCCTTACCAGCTATGCATTTTGGCAAAAACTGAAGTGGTGTAGTTGTACAGAAACAGAGCAGCTCAGACACTAACAACAATTCACACTTACTTTTGCATTAATACTGCTCTCAGAGCCTCTTTCTGGCCAGTAGAATATTGAGAAATAAAAACATCATCTGTGGGGAAGGACAAACATACTTTGTTGAGCTAATTGACACAAAATGCCTGTTTCACAGATAGAGAAAAAGTATTATTTCAATACATTTAATTTTCCTGTTTTGCCTGCAGGAACCACATCATCTATTGCAACAACAAATTGTTTCCCTTCAGTAAGTAGAAAACTTAAATAATGGTAAGAGTAAGAGCAGGCTTCATCTAACACATTTTTTCTAGCACTGAATGCTGATATCAATGAAGTCAAATAATGGTGAGTATAGTCTCAATGGTAATTCAAGCTCAAACAACCAAGTCAATAAAATGCTGCAAATTCTGACTTGAAAATAATTAAAAATTAAAAACCTCAACAATTGTGATATGAATATTTCCCTGCAGTCATCATAAATTAAAACAAATTATCTTAATAGCTTTACATTATGCTAAAGGGATTGCAGGCTCTCCCTCACTCACTCTTTGCTGGGCAGAGGAAGCAGATGCTGAGGTAGCTGCTGCCTGTGAGTGTAAAAGAGGAAACTAAAGTACTGATTTTTGGTTTTAACTAAGGCATTGATTTGTGGTTTTTCTCCTCTACACAGCCCAGATATCCAAGAAACTTGCAGAAGTGTGTTTCCTTTAAAAAGCCTTCACTTCCCTAAATCTGACTGAAATTGGCATATTCAGAAATTAAAGGAAAAGACACGGACATCGTGATTTCTTAGGATTCTTAAGGATTAGAAATACACTTTTTTTGGTATAGGCTGCTTGAAGAAAAATATGCCTTTGTAGTACAATAATTCACAAGAGAAAAATGCATCAAAAACAGCTCTTCCCCAAACTGTCTATTCAGAGACATGAATAGTTTGGTTAACAAAAGGAATCTCAACACTCTGGTACACTGGCAGAAGTACCACTCAGTTAATCACAATACTGTAATGCCAGCAAGAATGAAGTAAAATTTGCAAAATTTAAGAATGTTTGTTATAATTCTCATGTTTTTATCAAAGCAACCCTTGAATATTTTTCATCCAGAAGTTTCTCTAATGAAGAAAAACACCTAAAAGCACCCTCTTCCTTTAATTAATTATTTTTCTTACCAAAAAAAAAAAAAAAGGGGGGGAAGGGGGCTGCAGCAGTAGATTGATGTATTTTACCTTCAGGTCCCCTGCTATCTTCCAGCAGCAGTGAAGGATCCTCTTGTGCTGCAGCTTCTCCAGGATAATCCTTCAGAACAAGAGCAGAAAAAGCAGAGATCAAAGCCTCTGCCAACAGTAGGCAAAATTTTAGAGGCAGATGGAACTGCTGAGCACACAAATGGAATCATTTGCACACAGTAACACAAAGGCCTTGGCATAAAACATGCAATGATCCTACCACAGAATCATCTGGACATTGCTGTCAAGAACTCACGTGGTCTTTTAGAGACTAAAACTCTAGAAACACAATTCAAATGAAAAGTATATATTTTAGGTGCTGAATAAGTTTATTCTCCTCATTTCTGGCCAAAGAAGTAGTAGTGAAACTACATCCGTTTAAGTTTAGCCAAGGTGCTAATCTCAAACAATTCAGGATTGTCAGAGAATTAAGAACTAAATAAAGTCCCTCCAAACACATCAGCAATAACACCACATTACCAGCAACTCAAAGAGGAAAAGCAGCTGCACAGTTGTGGTGCAGAGGGTGAGCCAAAACCTTGTGCTGCTTTTACAGGAGCTACAGCTTTTTGAGGAAATCGCTGTTCTCTTAGTTCAGGACTGAAGGAAGCAACACTAACTTTTCTTACCATTTGGGATAAAAGCATGGGCTCTGAAGTTTCGACTGGAAGCAGACATTCTGGATATCCCTTGGTGCTTAGAGCTCCTAAAACAAAAGTAGTTTTATTGTAGTCATAATCATATGTGGTGCATTTCCTGTACAGCTCCACATTTCCCTTATCTTTGAATGCCTAAACACCCTGACCCTCATAACACAAATGACCACAGAGATTGAGCTGAAGCTTAAAAACATCAATGAATTCTGTGAGTCTGAATGAGAAACCTGATTTACAGCATAGGGAAAACTCTTAAAAACAGAGTATTATTAAACATCCTTTAAACAGAGATGTTTAACAGGGATGTTTAACAGGGACTAAGCATCCCTGTCCCCATGGAGAGGGACACCTTCCACTATACCAGCTTGCTCCAAGCCCCACCCAACCTGGTCTCGGACACTTCCAGGGATGTGGCAGCCACAGCTTCTCTGGGCAACCTGTGCCAGCGCCTCATAGGCTGCACAACTCGCTTTCCATGTGCAAAACAGTTCGGGAAAACGAAGTGTGCTGACAACTGTAGTACGAGAATACTAAGATTCCTCAATTACAGAACGACTCCTTGGCTGAAATCGCCTCTCAGGGCTTTCAGCACAAGCCTGAGCTGAACCCGAGGGTCACTGACGCACCTGGAGCGGCGCTGGGGAACACGCGGAGCGTCCCTGCCCCGCACGGAGCCCGGGCTGACACCGCGGCCGGGGGAACGCGGGGAGCTCCGTCCGCAGCCAAATCCCCCGGGCAGGGCGAGACCTCGTCACGGAGCTTCTGGACAGCGAGCGTCACCTTCCTGCCGCGGGGCTTCTCCCTGCGCACCGCTGTGGAGCGGATCAGCACATCGCCCGCCGTCAGGGAGTCCTGGCTGGAGCTGCCCTCCGCTTCCATGGGGGACGGCTGCGACTGAGGGGTGCGGCGAGCGGCGCCTTCACAAAGGAGCGTCCGTGCGGGCCGGGCGCTACGGCGGCTGGACAGCAGCCCGAAGGCTCCGGGGCGGGGCTCCCGCCCGCGTCGCGGGCACGGCTGCCGTCCCTAAGAGAGCCCCGCTCCCGCTGTCCCAGCCCCGTTCCCGCTGTCCCAGCCCCGTTCCCGCTGTCCCAGCCCCGCTCCCGCTGTCCCAGCCCCGCTCCCGCTGTCCCACCCCGTTCCCGCTGTCCCAGCCCCGTTCCCGCTGTCCCAGCCCCGCTCCCGCTGTCCCAGCCCCGCTCCCGCTGTCCCACCCCGTTCCCGCTGTCCCAGCCCCGTTCCCGCTGTCCCAGCCCCGCTCCCGCTGTCCCAGCCCCGCTCCCGCTGTCCCACCCCGTTCCCGCTGTCCCAGCCCCGTTCCCGCTGTCCCAGCCCCGCTCCCGCTGTCCCAGCCCCGCTCCCGCTGTCCCACCCCGTTCCCGCTGTCCCAGCCCCGTTCCCGCTGTCCCAGCCCCGCTCCCGCTGTCCCAGCCCCGCTCCCGCTGTCCCACCCCGTTCCCGCTGTCCCAGCCCCGTTCCCGCTGTCCCAGCCCCGCTCCCGCTGTCCCAGCCCCGCTCCCGCTGTCCCACCCCGTTCCCGCTGTCCCAGCCCNCGCGCGCGCGTGGCGAATCTGCGGGGCCGGCGCGCGGGGCGGTGAGTGCGCGCGGGCCTGGAGCGCGTGAGGGGACGGGCGGGGGGACGGGCGGGGGGACGGGCGCCCGCTCCTGAGGGACCGGGAGCGTTCCCGAGGGACTGGGAGCGACCCTGAGGAACCGGGAGCGTCCCCGTGGCCTGGGAGAGCCCGTGAGGGACCGGGAGCGTCCCCGTGGGCCCCGGATGGGGAAATGCCCGCCTTGCACTGGGTGTTTTCCCGGTGCCGGGCGGCTCGGTGGGGGTAAGGGCGCTCTGTGCCCGGTGTTGGGCCGGGGCTTCGCTGAGCGAGTGACTCCCGAGGGAGAGGAACTTAGTGTGCCCTTGGAAGGGAGAACCGGAGGATGGAGTAAAAGGAAAAGACAAAAAAAAAAATAAAGCTCGACGTGGAGTTGTTTTAGCCTCCGGTTTTGAATTTATTGGGTCAGAAGCGTCAGTCAGGTGTGCTCTCACTTAAATAGGAGAGCGCTGATGGGAAAACGTGTATTTTCCCTCAGGCCTGACGCCCATACACGTGTTCAGTGTGCTCAGAGAGGTTCCCCTGGTGCCTGAGGTCAAACTGACTCTGGTAACTCACATTTGGTGTTAGATTTCTACCTCTGATCCCTTCTCCTTCAGAGCAGGATCCAGGCCAAATCCTGGAGACAGTGAATGATAACAACCTGTGCAGCAGCTAAACCTGGTTATCCAGTCCCTCTCTCGTCTCGCCCTCTCCTCACTTCATTAAATGCTTCTGGCCTCTTAAAATCAATTAGGGTTTCTTTTAAATCTAATGTCCATCCAGTTGTAGCCTAGTAATCACCCATGATAAAAGAACTTTATTTGCAAGCTGTGGGGAGTTTACCTTGACACAATTCTTTGACATGAGATTTTTATCCTTCGACACGTTTCTTTGGCTTGATGTTTTTATTCTTTGTCTTTTTCAGAAACACTCGCATGGTGTTCTCTGTGTGTGACTGGAAGCAAAGGTTTAAAGAGATTTCAGCTTTCTTTTTACGGAGTAGGTGGTACCTACACATAATTCAGATGGTTAATGGGGATTACAAGTGTGAGGGATTTATAGTGTGTCTCCATCACCCTTCTTCCCTGAAAAATGCAGGTCTTCCCCAAAAGGTGGGGGAAAAAAACCCCAAACACAGGGCTTGTTTATTTTGCTCAGAGGGACTTCTCTTAATGTTTTTTTTTAGAACATCAGAATATATTTGGAAGAGCACCAAGACCTTTTAAGAAGGGAGATTTCCCAGTTCTTGCTCGTTTCTGGTGAATCAGCACACCCAGACTGTCCCTTTCAGCAGAGCTTTATTCAGAGATCTCTGTTTCCTGCAGTGTGAATGTCCATGTTTAGAAGGGCAATGATGAATTTTTAAATCGTGTTTAGCCCAGAGGAACGTCCTCCAGGCTCTGTAGGATTAAATCTGAACCGTGCAGGAGTGGTGGGAACAGCTCTGTAGGAAGCTCGGGTGGGTTGGTGGAGGTGCTGAGCACTCTTTCATCACCCTTTTTAAAGCTTTTTTTCAGAGTTGGAGGGAAAGGGGAGAAGCAGCAGGAAATCTTGAAATAATACATTTACCACCCTTTAGAATGAAGCAGATTTGCACATTCCTGGGAATGTTCAGTAGCTCATGTTTAGGTGTTAAGGCTGATTTATAGCTAAAGGTGCAGCAGAGCCATGTAATTTCACTGTGGAATGTGTGAAATACCTGTACTGGGACAAGAGCTTCAGGCACTTGAGATCAGATGGTGCCTTTGTGCTGATGTGAATCAGAACCTTTCTCAGGTGTCAAAGCTTTGTGAAACTACAGTTTCTATCTGTCCTTTCCAATCTTGCCAAATTAGTCACAGAAGGACAGGGATCAGGCTTGCTATAAACACAAATCATGAAGCAACGGCTGACTGTGAGAAAATGGCACCAACAATTGAAGCTTTGAGCTTCCTGTGTTTGGCAGAGGACAAAAGTCTTTGCTACTCCCTGCAGTTTCTCTTTAATTATCTACATACCCTGCCCTGAGAGAATTGTCACGGGTCTTGTTTTCTCACAGGCTGAGAAATGAAAGTGAAGTTGCCTTCACTTCTCACTGGTTACCCCAGGTGATGGGCATGTCCATTCTCCTAAAACAAATTAGGGGTTTGGGATAGAAGAGATAGGCTGGAGAGGGACTTTGGACAAGGGCATGGGGTGACAGGACAAAGGGTAATGGCTTTGCACTGCCAGAGGGCAGGGTTAGATATTGGAAAGAAGTTCTTGCCTGTGAGGGTGGTGAGGCCCTGACACAGGTTGCCCAGAGAAGCTGTGGCTGCCCCATCCCTGGCAGTGTTCCAGGCCAGGTTGGATGGGGCTTGGAGCAACCTGGCCTAGTGGAAGGTGTCCCTGCCCATGGCAGGGGGTTGGAATGAGATGATCTTGAAGGTCTGTTCCATCCCAAACCAGTCTGATTCAGTGACAGCCTGAATAAAACCTGGTTCCTTCTTAGCCACCATATCCTGTAGGTTCTCTTTCAGAATAACCCATGTGACCTGTCTGCCCATGAGGAATTCTTGCATCTTAAATCCCAGAATCATCTGTACCCTTGGCCTCCAATCCCTGAATTGGCTCCCTGTGCAGGGATAAAGTGTGATGTGAAGAAGGCAGATGTCACAATCCCTGTGCTGCTGGGAGGGGGCGTAGGGAGAGTTCACTCTTGTGAGAGCTCCCTGGTGCTATTTTTAGTTGCTTCATTTTCCTTCTGTTGTAGAAATAATTGTTACTGTCTCTTTGTTCATGTTCAGGCAGTTTGTGTACCCTTTCCCCCTGCTGAGAGACTGCAATAGCTAAAGCTCTCTAAAACATGAATGTCTTGCCCAAAAATTGGCAAAGCATAATAGAAGATTAATTGTAAGTAGCCCTTCCTAAAGGGCTAAAAGAACTTTTTTCCCCAAAGTGATTGCACTTCAGTGCTCATTTTTCTTACACGAGTTGAATTAAACTGAAGGAGCTTGTTCTTGCCGACACATGATACTAGTTTGCATTATCATTTGTGATAATAGGTCTTAGATAACATGGAAATTAAGGGAAAAGGAAGATGAGGTTTCAGTATTCTAGGAAACCTGCGGAGATGCTTTCAAACCTTAACGTGTTCAGTATGTTGGATTAGGAATGTGAGTCTTCCTTGAAGATGCTTGTTTAAATTCTTGGATCCGTGGCTGTTTACGTCTCTTTTTCTTTGTCTGTTTCATTCCTTTAAGGCCATTTTCACTGTTCCGTGTTTTTCTTGCATTTAGTTCACTACAGTCAATGACCACAACATTTGCTGAAGTTCAGGTGTTTGGCGCAGCTACACAGAAACCAGGCCCTGCTCCTTGTGCTGCATCTGTGCAACTGTGACTGCCAGTCTGTATTTGCCCTTTTTCCTCATTTTTTACAGATCACATCTAAAGTCACTGAAACTCTAAGGCTAGAAAGTGTTACAGCTTTGCTTCTTCCCTAGCTCCTGCCCTAGTTTATTTAGTAAGTTTGACAGCACTTAAAAAAATAAATAAGGTACTTTGTAAGTCACTTTAGCTGTGTGAAATGCCCTAAAAGTGTTTAAAGGACAGCAATTAACAGGTGGATCTGGTAAAATTTCATACCTGGAATTATCTTGGATGTTCTTTTAACCACGTACACTCCCAATAGATATTCCCAATTCCCAATAGATAACTTCCCTTTGAGTGAATGGCTAGGAAGTTTGCTAATAAAGTTGCACTTAAACACACTTCAGGGATGCATGAAATTCCATTCTGATGTAAAATGTTGCAGTTCATATTTATGTTTTTTATTTAAAACTGGACTTTTATCCTCACTTTTAGGTGACTGAGTCACAGGTGGTGGAACATGGCTGGACAACTATCAGAGTCTGATCAGATCAAGCAGGTGAGATGCTGCATTTCGGAGAGGTGGCTTTGAAGGTCTTGTGTTGCTCTGTCACATAGAGTGGAAGGTGTAGGGCATAGGGAAGGACAAAAATTCTGAGTTACCATCTGAGTTAACACAACCAAAATTTAAACAGGTGACCATTGACAAGCAGCTTGTTTTGAGTATGAGCAGCTTTTAGTGCTGAAATCTTCTGACTGTGAGTAAATTTTTCTAGTAAGTTGTCCTTCAGATTTAGTGTCACCAGCTAGCCCATGCAGCTGTAAGAAAAATTAACACAGATTTTTTTTTAAATACTCATTGTCCAATTTTTATTTACAGTTCAAGGAGTTTCTTGGCACATACAATAAACTTACAGAAAATTGCTTCTTGGATTGCATAAAGGATTTCACTAGCAGAGATGTGAAACCAGAAGAGGTAGGTGATGGCTTCTAATGACCCTTTGGTAGAATTGCTGTGCAGCTTTCCAATTTCAGAAGCAGCTTAGAGAGTTTTGATCTTTCAGCTGGCTACAAAGCCAGGCAGCAGCCTTCAGGGGAGTATGGGTGTCAGGCGTGTTGCTTCCAAGTGAGTGCCCTATCCCTGGGAGTGCTCCAGAACAGCTTGGACAGGGTTTGGAGCAGCCTGGGATAGTGGAAGCTGTCCCTGCCCTTAGCAGGGCGTGGAACTGGATGTTCTTTAGGGTCCCTTCCCACCAAAACCGTTCTAGAAGTGGTTGTCACACACCGAGCCTGCCCAGTCTCCACTGAAGATTGGCTGCTCATTGCATTTCCATGTGTTTCATTCCCTGAGCTGTCAGTGGAGGTTCTCGTGCCTTAACTTCTCATGGGTAGTAACTCCATGGACATGGAAGCTGCCCACCTACAGCCCGCATCTCATTCTTTGAAGCATCCTGCTGAAATATTTGTTTACCTGCCCACGTTCCTGCTTTGTAGTGAGTCATGGGAACACAGCTCTGGCTGTTAAATGCACTTCCCTGCACTGCAGGGAGCTCCCTCACTTCATCATCTGCAGAACGATTAAGCTCTCCATAAGATTAGTCGCTTGTTTTTGCTTCTCCTCACCTGTTGAGAGGCTGTTTCATAGCCTAATAATTTTGTTGGTTAATAATCTAATAACCTTTGCTTGACTCTGCTGGCAGGAAAAAAAAAACCAGAATTTTAAACTAACTGATTGGTTTTGAATATTTTCTGTGTCCTTGGGAGTTCAACTCCTCACTGCAGGCAAAACTCATGTCTCCTTTCAGCTTTGGTTCTGCTGCCCTGAACAGAGCTCTTTTAGCTTCCTAAGACAGATTTCTTCTTTCCGTAATCTTCTCTGCATCTGCTTTAGTGGAATTCTATTACAGGTCGTAATTATTCTGGATCAAAGATTATTTAGGTCCAAAAAATACTCTTAGATTCTTGGAGCAACCTGGTCTAGTAGGAGGTGCCCCTGCCCATGGCAGGGGGTTGGAATGACATGATATTTAAGGTCCCTCCCAACCCAAACTGTTTTCTGACTGTGACCTGCCTTATTTTGCGTCTGTGGATTGCCGAGGGTTCGTGTCTGGTAGTACAGAACCTACCTGTGAACAGCAGAACCTGGAAGAAAGTTTGTTATGGGAAGTTCTGCCCATATTGTCCACTATGGGATTTCTTGCAGAGCACCTGTCTCTGCAAACAGGAGACTAGTCTAGATAGACACTGGTCTGTCTGGTGTGGAAATTCCCATGTTCCTCTTTAAAGTTGTAGTTCCTTATTATACAACTGAGATTAATACTCCGTTCATCCCCTTTGGGATCCTACACTTGACAAAACCCAGCTTCTGAGCTCTTCCCTTACACAAGTCCCACTGCAAGTCTGGAATTCCCGGGCAGCCTGTCACACGCTCCGCTCCCTCTGGCAGCAGAGGCTCGGGGCAGTTCCAGAAGTTGTTTCCTAGGGAGACTTCACTCCTGCTCAGCAGGTTTGGCTGTAGCTGGTGCCAGGCTGAGAAGAGAGAAAGGCAGGTGCTGGGTGGTGTGTGGAGCTGCTGGGGTTTTGTCTTGTTCATTTTCATCTCTTCTGCTTTTCACATCCCTTTGTACCGAGCAGAACCAAAGCAATCTCTGCTCTCCTAGGCAAAGGGATTGGCTTTCCTTTCTACCCAAATTTTTACCTTTTGCAGTGGTAACAAGGTTTTGAGCCATGGCACAGAATATCCAATTGGTAGGACTGTAGCTCAGAAATAATCTCACAACTCTTTCTCTACATTTAAAAAAAGAAGAAAAGACTTAAAATTTTAAAAATACTGTGGATAGAATTGGCCCTGGTATTTATTTCCCTGTCCAGCTGACTGATGTACTCTGGTGGCTTTGCTAAAGGGTAACCAAGCAGGTACCAGAAGGCTGATAGAGCCAATGGGAACAAGGGCAAAACAGCATTAAACTGAGCTAGCAGAGAGTGGATCATATTTGGCTGTCAAAACCAATATGTGTCTGTAAACAGAATTTTTTAAAAATTTACTTATTTAATAGATTTATTATTTATTTCAAAATATATAGTTCAATTCCAAGGACAAAAGGATGGTATCTCCTAGGTCCAAGGTGTTTTCCATGGAGACTTCAGTATCAGAATGAATAGAAGATGTTTCAGGCATACCTCAAAAACTAAACTTCACATTTTCTATTGCCCTCATCTTGAGGCTTAACAATATGAGATGTACTCACCTAATTGTTTCTCCCTGTCTGTGGTGATATTTTGGGTCCTGGTTGGGGAAGTGTTTTAATTATTGTCTCTGGTTCCCTTTTGCTGTAGATAACTTGCTCAGACAACTGCCTGCAGAAGTATCTAAAGATGACACAGAGGATCTCCATGAGATTCCAGGAGTACCACATCCAGCAGAATGAGGCTCTGGCAGCCAAGGCAGGACTGCTCAGCCAACCTCGTTAGACCAGAGCACTGTGCTCAGACTTAAGCTGTGCCAGTGTCCCCTGGGCAAGAACACATTTGGGGATTCCTACTGTCAGGATGTGTGTCCAGCAGCTCAGAGCAGAGCTGTGGATGCTGCTAAGGCAGTGGGAGCCATGAAGGGTTAAACAGGAGCTCAGTCGTGGTGGCCTGGCAGTGGAGTTTGTTTCCATGAGGGAATGATGCACATACAAATTTTCCCAGGGCCCACAGACTGGTGTCTGAATTTCAGGGGTGGTGGGAGGGCTCACCTGCCTTTTGCTGAGACTGGTTGAGATGAATCAATGTAACATGGGGAATATAATTTTTAATTTAATTCAAATAAAATCAACAGAAGCCATACACATGTGTGTGTTCTTTCCAAAGAGCCATTTTTGGGACATTTGAAAGCAGCATTTTGTTTGCTGGAGGCTCTGCTCATGTGCTCTAGAGCTCTGTTCATTCACTGCTGCTTTAGGAGCTGACAGACGCCAGAGGGAGCTCAGGCAGGGGTGCCCCAGGTTATCTTTGCCTCGTGCCTCACCCTGTCATTTACAGCGGACAGAGTGGCAGTAGCAGCTCCTGTGCACTCCTTGTTTTCCCTCAGAGAGCCCCACGGGCTCCTCCCAAACCGGCTGCCTGGCCTGCTGCATTCCACGCACTGAGCTTGCTGCAGTTCTCTCCGTTATCTGTGTGAATACCAGCAGGAAACACGGGGTCTGCACAGCACAGGGCCTGTTCCGCTGCTGCCTGAGCCCAGAGAGAGGTTTGGAAGGCAGCTGGATTGGGTTAGGAAACACAGCAGTGCTTTGGAAGGATGCTGACAGCTGAAATCCTGCAAGTCAGGGTGTTAGTGCAGTGACAGTGAACAGGCACCCTGTGCTTCAGTTCTAACTCATGAAACACAGGAACAATGGGAAATGAACATCAGGAGCACCAATTCTGAGATTTCAGGTGATGAGGAGTGGAACAAAGCTATTTCATGTCAGCTGCCAGGTTCTGTTATTTATAGAGAGGCAACAGCAAGGAACAGAAAGGGCAGGAGGACTTCTTTGTTGTTACTTTCTCTAGCTTTTTTGTTTCCAGCAGCAGTTGGAATAATTTCCTCCCTTTTTTTACTACTACTCACTCTCAGCTGTGCAGGCTGTGGATTTCCGGCCCCTGAGGGCAGCACAGTGCCCCTGTCAGCCCCTTGCACCAGACACTGCTCTCTGTGCTGCTGCTCCTGCTCTCCCTGAACTCCTGTTCCTGTGCTTGCAAAGGTGGAAGGAACCAGTGTGATCCTCCAGTCTCACATCCCTGCGTTTTGTACTCGCTGTATCACAGCTCCTTCCTCCTTTGCCTGTGCCTTGTTACCTTGAACATGAAACAGTGAAGGCTAAAAACCAGCCCAAATAAGGCAGCAAGTCTCCAATGTCCTGGTTTTTTTTTAAGGAATATCAGGCTAAAACTGTCCAGATTGTTTGCTAACATCAGGCCACAACTGTTGCAGCCAATTCGAATCAATACATGCATAATAAAGACTGAAGGCTTTCCTTGAAGCAGCTCTTTGTTAAACATTTGAAAGTAATCCATGACTGAGATTTTCCACTGGATCTTCGTGTACAAGGAGTTGCTCAGAAAAGTGCCTGAGGAGTTTAACTGATGGAAGTGGAGGATTTTCATGTCTTCTGAGCAAATCATCTAGGGGCTGAAGTGTGTGGGTTATAAAAAAAATATAATGGTTTTCTCTCATTTCAGTATTTGGAGGTAGGAATGTATTTAAATATTTATTAGAACAGATTTCCTGAACAAAATGTTAAGCAAGTTTTAGAGGGACTTAGTTAATAAATGACTCACTTTCAGTTTTGGATATCCAGTTTTGTCTAAACTCTATTTCACTCAAAAAAAATGTTGTGATCTTTCAAATCCAGGTGCCTATTGCATACAGGTGATACAAATATATTTTAGCTTGGAAATAAAGCGCATCCATGTAACTAAAGCATCCAGGTGATAAAAATAAATCATAAAAATGGGATTATGGTTTTACTCTGGACGCTAACAGAAAGACAGCATTTTCTTATGCTGTTGAGGGGTGTCAAGAGGAGGTGACTCACCTTGCTGAGGCACATTAGGTGCAGGAATGGATCCAACTCTGATGGAAGAAGGAGCAAAGGGTGAAAAACGGGATGTTGCTGAGGAAGGAGTACTGAGAAAGCTGTGGAAAAAGTGAGCCAAAGTGGAGGTGGGAGGGGAGGGAGCAGGAGGGCAGCCTGCCAAAAACCAGCTCAATTAAACTGAGCTGGTAAGCAGACACTCATTAGGAGGAGATGCTCGCTCACTGCAGCAGCGACAGGAACACAGATCCTTCCTGCTGGAAACACACAATTACTTATCAGCCCACAGAAACCAGAACTATTTCAACAGGAAGGGTCAAATGAGAGCCTTGCTCCAGAGTGCCCTGGACAGCAGCAGCACTGGCAGAGCCATCCGATCAATCAGCTGGAAGATTATAATAGAGGCTCCTTGAATTCTCTCCAGGATAAAAGCAAAGCCCCAATTTATGTAATCCCCTGCTGAGAGCTTCAACTGCTGAGCTCTGCTGGAAGGCAAGAAAAGGAGTGACTGCAGTGCTGTGTCAGGGAGTGTGGGTGAAACACTGAGTGTGGCTGTGGCTTCAGAGAAAGGAGGCAAATCCTCTGTGCACTGACATTCCCCACTCTGGGAACTGGAGCTTAGCAACAGCTCTTGCTTCAGCATTTTCTCTTAGCTAGTTGGGAAGTCAGCACATGGCATTTGAGGAATCCAGTTCAAATCTTAGGAAGTCCATTAAGCTCAGCTCTGAAAATGGTTCAATGAGTCTGGCCCAAGCTCTAAGAGCTATAAAAGCAGTTAAGAGCTTGTGACATCTGAACTTGCATCATGCCCGCACCTTGAATTTCCAAGAGGACAGCATTAAAAGAACTCAAAAAAGTTACAATTCTGCTTAATATTAGGGGGTTTTTAAAATTATGTTACCCTGCACAGGGATGCTGCAAAGTGCCTCCGAGCCAAAGAGAAATCACATTCTCATCAACTGCTCAGGGTTCTCCAAAGGAAAAGCAGGAAACAAAGAAAACTGCAGCAGCAGCAGCCAAACCACAGCCACAGAAACCAGCTCCCTCCTGCACTGCCTGTGAATACCATTATTCCATTATTATTCCCATAGGATTAAGTGGGGCTGCACTCACATTCTGAGTTAAACACATTCAAATACCTGCACAGACCAACATAAAATTTTACTTCTCACTGGTTCCACTGCCAAAACATTTCCTTATCAAAGAGGGATTGTCCTGCCCACCTCAGGGCAGCGACTGCCCCTGAGCTCCTGCGCCTCCATCCATGCCACTGGGATGGCACTTAGGGGTCACCTGCAGGGTGGGAAACA
The DNA here is from genome assembly GCA_013397915.1 of Daphoenositta chrysoptera. Taxonomy (NCBI): domain Eukaryota; kingdom Metazoa; phylum Chordata; class Aves; order Passeriformes; genus Daphoenositta; species Daphoenositta chrysoptera. Next base: position 323,853 of record VZRO01001897.1, read on the forward strand.
CAGCATGTGCAGAAGGAATCAAGGGTTGGGAATTTTCTTTTTTTTTTTTTTCTTTTTAAAATAGCTTTGTTTATTCATAAGGAAAATAAAGGAGCACCAAGAGAGATGGTTTTAAGATACACATACACATAAACAAGTGCCTTGTTAAAACAGAAAGAAAAAACACTCTTGTGCAATGTAACAAAATATTTCATACAAATTCCGCATCTTACCCCTCCTTACGAAACTGGCATAGCTGGCAAAAGCATGGTAAATTAGGTCAAACTGTACCCAGATGAGGGATTAGAGGAGGAGTTTAGGAATAGCTGAAGACACCAAGAGCACTGGAACAGAAACGTTGTTGGTTTACCCTGAACAGCGGGAAAAGAGAGAGACATCACCAAAGCCACAGCCACCAACCCAGAGCAGTGTGTCCCTCACCAACAGGCTCAGGGTGAGGGTTAAACACACGAGTGACAACCCCTTGCAGGTTGTCTCAGCTGTAGCAGAGCTCCAGGGCAGCTCTTCTTTGCTGGCAAACGCTGAAAGAGGGAAAGTGAAGCAAAGCTTCAGCGGTTACTGCAGTGAGTGAGCTGTGCTGCTGCATTAAAGCCAAATGTCATCAAACAGATTTTTTTGTGTGTTTGCAAACTCTTGGTGTGGGAAAGCAACAGCATAAGGGTGTTAACCAATGTAAATAGCTGCAGAGGTGAAGCAGAACCAACCTGCTCTGAGCCAGAATTCAGGGTTCCTCTGCAATCTAAGGAGCAGGAATTGCAACATAAATAGCAAAGATAATTCAAAACAAAGAAGACACCAGACAAGTCCTGTTCTTAAAAAATCTGCTTTCACAATTAACACTGTTCTATTCTTCCAGTTTTCTTTAAATGACAGCACGGTGAGTATTTGTCATTGGGCTGTGGCAAATCATAAAATCCTCCACTCAGTGGCATTAAAACAAGCACAAATTCAGACCAGAAACACCAGAACACAAAAACTGAATTTACATATTCCTCCAAAGCAGTGGATGGGACTAATAAATGCTTGTGGAATTTGGGGAACACACAGACCTCCAGAGCAAACAGAAGACCCCAAATAAATCCCAGCTACTCAGTGGTAATTGATAAAGATGAATAATTTTAAACTCTGAGACCTCTTAAAATCCCATCTATTTGGTGTGAGGTAATATGGGAGAATTTTCTCAAAATTTGAGAGCAATAGCTAAATACTGTGAGCTAATTATAAAATGTCATTCTCCTAAGCTCTGGAATTACAGTGAGTCAGCCTCTGGCAACATCCCCTTTGGTTCCACTGTTTTATGATGTTCCCCATATCCCCAGACCTTTTATCTTGTACACTGTAGCAAATAATAAAATCCCAAGACCAGAGAACAAAAAATTACCAAGATTTCAGAGCATAACTTCTACAAAGGCAGGGGCACAGTGAAGTAAACAGCTCAACACACTTTTGTGAACACATTAATTTTTATTTCAGCTGGTAAATCTGGCTCCTGGCTCATGTCAGATTTCTTTCAAGCCATCAAACCAAACCTGCTCTTTTCTTAAAAAGAAGACAGCAGCATTTCTTAGACTTACTGCTGTAAAAGAATTCCAGTAAACGCTGCCCAGAAAATCCATTTGGCTGCCTCAGCTATCCAAGAATATTTTTAATGCGGAAAAGACAAACATGTTAAGTATTAATTTTTTTAATGTGACATTCCATCTGGTTGACAAACCTGTCTGGAGAGAAAAGGCCCTCTCAGCAGTGGATATTCTGACTGAGGCACAGGAGTTGACAATCCTTAGATTCAGATTCTCTTCCTAGCTCCACATCAAAGCCATCCTGAGTGATTTTGGTAGCCATTACTGCATGGCTCCCCCTACAAAAAATGAGAATATGCATCCATTTAAAAAAAATCTGTCTATTCTACTACTGCACCTTTAAAAAAATTAGATGCAAGCATACGCAAAAGCATGAACACTGATTTAATCACCTTTCTGCTGCTCCCTGTGATGGCCAGATACATCATCCTTTGTGAAGACACGTTTCTTTGCCCTAGTTTTGCTTTTCTTTGACTGATAATTACTACTGAAAATCTGCTTAACCTCTGTCAAAACAATGACTTGTTATTACTGTTCTGCCAACTATGCTTCTCCTGCCTGATCTGTTCAGGCTGATTAAGCAGGAGAAACTTTCTCAGCCACCAGCAACCTGATGGAGGAGCCAAAACCAAGCAAGGATTTAACTGGGTGTTGACAAACTTTCACATTAGAAAATAAAATCTCATTAGTACAGTAGCTGATACAGTTGATGGAAAGAAAGTGAAAACTAAAACAAGGAAATGAATCTTACCTTATGTCCTTGCATGGAAACATTCCAAGTTTTTCCATCTTTCAGAGTCATGCTAATACAAAAATACGTATCTGCCAGCAATCTGACAGTTCTTTGTATCAATTGCAGGAAATGAAGGAAGAGTCTGATTCTCTTACAACCTTGTTCTTTTTAACAGTGTTGGATCCCACATCTTAATTTGTATTTTTTTTTACCTCCTAAGGAAGCTTGAAATAGTAAGTATCATTTTGAGGAAAACCTGTAGGAGATCAGAAGGCAGAACAGTGCAAAGACTGCCACAAGGATGCTTTATTTTTTGCTTGGTCTCAGAAACACAGTATCTAATCTCTTATTTTAAAAAAATCCCTATTCTGTATAATCACAATTACCGTGTCTTCAACAGCATAAACTTTCAGCCAGTGAAAAGACACTTCGGAATTTGTATCAACTAGGCTTCAGTAAGGGGATTACTGCTGAGTTACAAATCACAGATTTTATACGGATTTCTTCTTGATTTGACCATTAACCCAGGACAGGCCAATGATACCAGTTAAATCTTTTCTTCCCCATGATACTTGTATCACAGGAAACTACTGCCAACATCTACTGAATAATCTAACTGGTATGCTCCTTCCCAGAAAGGTAAAACCAGGAAATCAGTGACATGCTGGAGGCTTTGTCAGTGTGATGCCTTATCCTTGTTCTTAAAATCAGAGCCGAACACGGTTAGAACGGAAAAAAGGGGGTTTTTACCTCAGTATTTATTTCGAGGATCCCTGGTGCACTCTGTCCAGGTGGAACACTCCGAACACACACATGGAAATGCACCCCAAATGCACACCCACGATAGATCGGGTATAGAATTACAGGTCTTACAAATTAGCCTATCTATCAAAGACTCCCCAATGAGTGAGGCTAAGTGAACCCCCCTCCCCGAGGACCCCGCCCCTGGACAGACCTATCTTTGAGTTTACAAAATGTGTTCCAGAGAGGACCTTGGTGTCTGAGGCCTCCAAGATGTTTAGTCTCCTAACTCAACAAAACATTAAGTCTAGGGATGTAGACTACAAAGAAACACCAAGAATACAAAAGGCCACAAAAGCATATAAAAGAGGTATAAAAGAAAAGGCAAAAAATCATTATGGCATCAAGTGGCTACGCAGAAAGTCTACCTTTTCCTGCAGGTTTAGTGCTGTGCAAGAATAATGCCAGTTGTTTTTCGGGTGAGCAGTGCAGGGAAAGCAGGTGGAAGAGGAAGCAAAGGAGCAAGTTCTCTCTGCTAGTGGGCTGAAATGGATTTCCATGTTCCATGGGAGCACACCTGGAACCTTCCAAGCAGGGTTTTAAACACTCCTAAGAGACAGGAGCAGCAGTCAGCTGAGAACACATGTGGGGAACATCCAGGCCAAGGCACAGACAGGCAGCAGCTCCTCCATCCTCTGTGCTGGGAGTGCCTCTGTGCCTGTTTCAGATCTCACAGTGTGCACACAGGTTAGATATCAGAAATCTGCACAACATGTAATTAATTCCATTATTTCCCTGGATTTTAAATTTGCTTCTGCAAATATGAAACATGTGACCCATGCTACTTCCTTTTCAATGAGTATTGCTTTTTATTTGTAGCTATTATAAGATTAACAAGTAAAAGTTAACTCTGAAAAAAGTCTTTACAGTAATTTATGGTGATTAACTTTCCTATTTAGGGTAAAGTCCAGACATTTACAAGAACAGTCACTTAAATAAAAATAGAATATAAAGCCTATGTTTAAAACATGGCCTTTATTAGCACTGTCTAGTGAGCTCCATATTTATCTTACATTGAAATAGTTCTGTTTTGCTTAAGAAAAGACAGAAAAAGTGCATTTACAAGAGTACTTTTTCTTTAATTTTCTGCGAAAATGAAAGGAATTGGAATCACAAGTTGACAAATGTTGCAAAATGAAATTTCAAGAAACATCAATTTTAGTAATGCTACGCCATCACTAGTGTTTCCTTCTGACCTTCTGCCATTTAGAACCAGAATATCCTGATATACAGTCTAGAGCATCTATGTTATTACTCTACAGCATATTAAACAGAGAAAAAGGGGTTCAGACTCCCTTTCAATGTACAAACATGAATAAAAAAATTGTTTAAAAAATCACTTTTTATACATAATGTATACGAAAACTGCTTTAAATACATGGGTTTGGAAGAGTTATTTACAAACTGCATCTGCCCGTGGGACAATCCACAGGCAGAGCACACACAGTTGCTTTACTTGGTGCATCTCAACTTTGGGAGATATAAATTTATTCGGCAGTACAGCAAACACAAGAACTTATGACAAAGCATCTAAAGGGCAACCCAATAAATTTTGTTCCTCCAAACAAGGTTAAGTACTAGGACTGCCAAAGTTTCCAAATAAAGTTTTAGTTGAAGCCAGATGCCTGCTGGCAGATCTGTGTGGTGGAGGATATGTAGACAGACCCACTGGAAGTACAGGCTTGGCTACTGGATAACTCCTCCTAAAGAGCCAGAACTGATAGGGATGTTTTGTCCAAAGAGTGAACTAACCTAGAATTTTTTTTCCAATTTTATTAATATTTTAAAAAATACATAAAAATACAACATCCAATGTCTGAATAAATATATTTAACAAGTTGCAAGATACCTTATTTTACACAAATATTTCAGCTTTAGAAATCTTGTTAAATAATTTCATTGTTGTTATATATTTCATTTTTTGTCTTTTTGTAACAAAATAAAAACTCTGAAATTACATAGAAAAAAGACAAAATACTTTTGTCAAGGGATAAGATAGTCCACTGAAAACCTATTCACAATTCCACTGTAAACATTAATAAACATTAAAACATTTGCATAATTGTGTGCTCAAAAATCCTATAAAAAGTGGAAGACTTATTACAACTGTAGTTTTCAGTCAACTACACTTCCTTTCACAATTTATTTTGTCCCATTTACAGCTTTAAAACTGGGCACATTGCTGAAGACATACTTTGGCAGTTCTGTATAGCAAGTGCTTCCACAAAGAGGAACTATTCACCAAGAGTTACCCACAGCTCAGTGAAAGTGCAGCAGTTACTCAGTTCTTTTGGATAATACTCTGATATCTGCTTGGTGCACTTGCTTTTTTTTTTAAGATCACCCTAGAACACCTGAATGCTTCATTGGACCTAACTTTTCAAATTTCATAAGTGCCCTTTCTCTGTGTTAAGAAAAAAAAAAAACAAAACAAAAAGAAACAAACAAGAAACAAAACCAAACACAATGACAAGGATGTCACGTTGTGCCTATAAACCTTCAGTTACCAATGAGCTTAAGTTCTCTGAACAGTAAATTAAACAAAAGAAGAGGGTAGGAGGGGGGAACAGGTACAGTCCAGCAGTGGAAGTGTGTACAGGATATACTTGGCAATGTCAAACCAGTTGAGTGCTTTCTGTGGCTGAATTTCAGGGTTTATGTCCATGGCAGCAAGTTGCTGGCACGGCAGAAAAATGTTTATCACCTGCATTCGACAGCCAGCACGTTCTGGGAAGGAGAGGATGACGAGGGGCTCATTCCAGTGTCTGAGGAAGCAGATGACATGGATGCTCCTGTATGTGACACTGAACACACAGAACAACAGATAAGCGTCAGGTTATTGAAGCACAGCTCACAAGGAAGGTTTCCTTGGTTGTTTGGTTGTTTAAAAAACATCAAAGCACCAGCACAGGCACAAAAAACTGATACAGAGGTTTTGCCAATTTCTTTCACTGCTGCATTCACAGATACAGGATTAGCCTTACCCAGTTATTGAAAAGGTAACTCAGATGAGTCACTGCACTAATGGAAAACACTTGCACTAGGAAGTCCAAGTTTCTAATACACAGTTATAAAATTCAGCAAACGTTTCTGTCAGGTTCAAGTTCTGAAAAGCCACAAATATTCTTTCTAAATATGTATGCAAACAGATGGTAACACTTTCCTTTCTTCAAAAATATCATCAATTAAACTCAAATTGCTTTGAGTTATGCATTTCCAAACAAATTAACTCCTCATGGGAATCATAAAGCAAATCTCAACCTTACCTTCTCTGTCTTTCTTTTTTAATCGTTTCCTTCTCCTGTCTATGGTTGCTACTTCTGACTTCAAGGACATGTAGTATTTTCGTATCTCCTGTAGTTTTTCTTGTAGGAAGGAGATCCTTTCAGTGCTGCTCATATTGTCCAGTTCATCTGTACATGGAAAGAAAAGAAAAAACAGCTTCATCAAGGTGATTCTGAACAAAAGAATGCATTTCTTAAGAGAATGTAGGACACAGCATGGAAGATAACACATTTCCGTAACTATGCCAGAAAAGGCCCACGCCTAATTTAGAATCCCAAAATTTGCATGTCTTTCTTTGAGAACAAATGTTCTCACAAATTCCCTGTAATCAAGTCATTGCAAGAATCCTTACTGAGCTGGAAGCTCCATTTGTACACTCTGGGTGAAGCATTCTGGTGGTGGTGCTTCTCCCTGTGTTTGTCCTTCTCTCCATCTTTGATGTGAGGGGAAATCACTCTGGCAGGGGAACGGGCAATCTTCTGTGGTTTGGATGCATTGATGTGTTTGACAGGAGTACATTTACTGGAACTGTCCAGGACAGGGAGGTCTTCACTGTCACTGCTCTGTCCTGCAGGAAAAAGAATTTAATTTGGATTTAAAACCTCCACCTTGACATCTTTAAAATTGTGGTTATAGTAAAAAAACATTGATTAAGAAAAAACTGCTGCTGTTTGCTCAGAAGATGCCAGAACACACCCAAGGAATAGTGACTTCAGATTCCAGGGAGAATCTGATCAGACACAACATGCACTGAACTCTCAAGTGTAATAATCATGGTTAATGCAGGAGAATTCAAGGGCTGACTAGGCCTAGTTAAAAAGTAATAGCCAAATTTATTTACAGAAATAATAAATAAGCCTATCAAAATCAGAATATTAGAGCCCTGATAAACTATCTTGTATCACCTATTTTAGCTTTCTAATATAAAGCAGACACTAAAATCCTTCTCCTTAAGATTAAACCTGTATTACTATTGGTAGGTAGCACATGACTGTATTTAGTTATCAAACTGCTTTACACATCTAAAGGAACAGTTCTGAAACATGACTAAACAACAGAAGTTTAACACATAACTGAAATTTTTTAGCTCATATATTCAAATACTTTAGATTCCCCCAATTAACTGCCAAGTTTTCCCCAAGCATGTTAAATATATCTGAAGAGTGTACATCAGATAATTAGTATTTTAGTTTGATGTTTAAAAATATAACAGTGTTGCCACAAGGGCCAAAAACACTGACTCGTTCATGCAATGATGGTTAAAATTTTGGTGACAAGACAAGAGGGAATGTCCTTAAGCTGAAGGAGGGCAGGGATAGAAGGGATATTAGAAAGAAATTCTTTATTATAAAGGTGGTGAGGCCCTGGACCACGCTGCCCACAGAAGCTATGGCTGCCCCATCCCTGGCAGTGTTCCAGGCCAGCTTGGATGGAGCTTGCAGCAACCTGGCCTAGTGGAAGGTGTGCCTGCCCTTGGCAGCAGGGTTGGAACAAGATGATGCTTAAGGTCCTTTCCAACCCAAACCATTCTGTGGTTCTCTGAAAAATGAGCTACAGAAACACAAAAATCCGGATTTCTATATCAAATTGCAATATAGTCAAATGCTTGAGAGAAAAACTAGACAGGATTCCTTTGGATGAAAAGCTGTTCTTTAGCATCAAACATTTTTCCATACTTCATAATGGCAAATTTTTTGCTATGAGAAATGCTTGTTGTAAGACTTTAATGTGCCCTCTCCTAAATTCATAGCCAATCCAATATATAAAAACCAGCATAATGGTAAATATATAGTAACTGCTAAAATAAATCATCATTTAGAAGTTTTTCCTAATTAAGTAATATAAAATAGCCAAGAGATTTCCCAGTTACACTGCTACTGCAGAGCTCAGAACTTCTGCCTAGTTTATTACCAATAACCATGATGAATAAAAATGAAAAACCCTGAGAGGGAAGCCCCATCCACTGGAAATTGTTTGTAACAGTGAGAACAGTGAGCTCTTCTACACATCTACAGGACAGGATTATCTTCCCCCTTCTTCCCCTGCAGGAATATACCTGTTCCATTCTTTTCATTTTTGGTTGCAGCACTGGTTCGCTTTGGAGTTCGCTTTTGCTTTTTTGCCAGTGTTCCACTATTGCTGTCACTGGGTCTTTTTTGACCTATGAGAGAAGAAAAATAAAATTAAAAAATAAAACATAAGACACCTCAAATACTTCTGCTACTAAAAAGCTCTTTTTATAAGCAACAAAGAAAACCAGACAAGCTGAGAGAGATGGGGCTGTTCAGAGAAGAGAAAGCTCTGGAGAGGCTTTAGAGCCCCTTCCAGGGTCTAAAGAGAGTCCAAGAGAGCTGGAGATAGACTTTGGACAAAGGCTTGGAGGGACAGGATAAGGGACAATGACTTCACACTGACAAGAGGGTGAGATGGGATATTGGGAAGGAATTCTTTATTCTGAGGCCCTGGCACAGGGTGTCCACAGAACATCCCTGGCAGTGTTGCAGACCAGGTTGCATGGGGCTTCGAGCAACCTGGGATAATGGAAGGTGTCCCTGCCCTTGGCAGGGAGTTGGAACAAGATGGGCTTTGAGGGTCCCTCCCAACCCAAACCATTCTGTGATTCTATAACCAGAAGACAAAACAAACCAGCCATTTTTAGCCAAGTGACACCAGTCTCAAGACACCTTCAGCAATGATTCCAGCAGGGAATGACTCCTCCAGGAAATGGTTACCTTTCTCTCCCATCTCCCTCTCTTGCCCGGCCATGCTGCAATTGCTCGACATGGTACTGGCTTCAAATCCGTTGGCAGACTCACTCTCACAGAGTCCTTCCTGAGACTCTTCTGCCACACTGTCCACCTCAATGGTCATGTCACTCTCACTCCTGATGCTGCGCGACTCGTCCTGGCTGAGGGCCAGGGGAGAGGCCACCGGGAAGCTTGACGGGACAGTGGGGGCTAAGGCAGAGGGGACAGAGTTAGAAGCACTGGGGTCTGGCTTTTCCGCTATTGTGTCTTCACTGCTGCTCTTGTCCTTCTCATCCAAGTCATCCAGGTCTACTTCGTGGCACAGCAATGTTTCAGGACCAATCTGAGGCATTGTGTCATCCTCATCTTTCAAGGGAACGTTCTCATTCGCTTCGGCCGGATGTTGGAAATTGTCATTCCTCAGCTCTGGGCCGTGTGGAACTGATTCCGCCACCAGGGACGGCATCTCCTCATTTTCAGTTCTCAGGGACTCCTCAGCATTCAGCCCTCTACATTCCTCTGCTCCAGTACATTCATTGGTCCTCTCTTCAGATACAATATTTGGCACTTCCATCTCTCTCTCTCGCCGGTTTCTCTTCTCAGGTGATGCCTGTTCCAAAGTTTTCCTTTTCAAAAGCTTCTTATCTTTTGTGGAAGGCTCTGTTTCACTTTCAGTAGTGCTGGAAATGTCTTTACAGTCCAAGGAAGACACATCTAATCGTTCAGGTTCTGTAAGAGACTCATTCGCCACCTCTTCCTGGCTTCCTGGTGCAATCTTTGCATTCTCTAACAACGGATCTTTTGTCTTGCTCCTCCTCCCTTTTCCCTTAGGTGATTTTTCAACCTCTCTTTTGATTTCTTCCATTTGATCCGTTTTATTTCCAAAAATTGGAACAATTTGTTCACTTTCCTCAACTTCCAGTTTCAGTGTTTCTAGTGGCTGTACTTGAGTCCTGTCATTTTCTTTCAGCGTGTGAGAAATCTTTGGGTTTTCCTCACCCAGCTTCTCATCACGGAGTTTTTCGCTCTTTTCCAGTTCTGAAGTATCTGGGGAAAACTCTTCATTCAAATTCTTTTCAGATGACTCATCTGCTTCACTGTCAGATGTGCCAGAGTCTGAAAAAATTTTTAAAAGAAGCAAGGAGCATCCTAAATAATTAATTACAACACGACTTCTTATTTGAACCTCACAAAAACCCCTTATTTTCAGTAATCTGTGGTGTCCCCATCAGTTTTACAATAATAATTTTAAACTTAAAAAATCCTGCATTATTCAACACACTTGCTACAATTCTATTTTTACCTAAAATTTCTATGAAACTGCAGAGTAGTGGTGCTGCCAGAGTTGAGGGAGCATCTGGATGATGCTCTTAACTCAGATGATTTAGTTCAAGTCTATGATTCTACTACTACTATTTCCCAAACAACCCAATACAAATGAATTACATTTTATAGCAGCAAAAATAGTTTTACAGCTTCTCCTGATCCCATGGATATTGCCTCTCCCATGTGACACTACAAAACCAAAAAACAACACTTCTCCCCTCCATGCGGAGAAAAAAACCCAACCCAAACCCAAAAATAAAACCCCTCTACACCCCAATATGGACATTTCTTTGCTAAACTATTGTACAAATGATGCACCACACAGAGAGCAAGCATTAGTACATTAGCAGATTATTCAGGGATCTGTACTAAAAGGAGACACTCATTTCGCTTCAGTTCTTGTTCAGAGAGGCTTAGAAATACCAAAGATGTTGCTGCCATTTGTGTATAATTAACAGCTCTGCTGGATGATGGAGTATTGAGGTTGAAGACCTAATTAGCACAATAAAGACTATCATTATAGCACTGGATTTGGTCTGCTCAGGACTGAAAGGCTCTGGCTGAAGAACATGGAATGACTTGTACAGTCACTGCTCTTCTGTGAGCAGAATGTGCTCTTCAGCAGTGTCAGCTCAACTACTTCCTCAATAAAATTTACAAGGAGAAAGAAAAAAACCCAAAAAAAATAACAAAAAAAAAGGTAAAAAACCCCCAAAAAACAAAAAACCAAACCTCTTTTCAAAAGGTACTGAAAAAACCTCCAAAGCATACACAGGGCTGAGATCACTCACCGTTTGATCCTCTATCAGAATCAAACATTCCTGAGCTACGTCTCGTCTGCCTGCGAGGTGTTGCTAAAATTAAAATCGAAAGAATTAATTTTCATTGAGCGGAATGAGCGCCGAGCGTTTGTGCTGTGGTGGTGCCGGCCCCGAGGGGCGGAGCAGTGACCTCTGAGCTCACATGCAGCTCCAGGCCACAACACCACGAGGGCACCAGGGGGACCATGGGCTCCAGCTGGGAATGGTGGAGAGCACACGCTGTTCCCTGCACCTCTGGAGCCGGATTTACCTTCACTGTTGGGCGTTTTGGGGAGGCTGCAGGACGTGTTGGATGGAAGAGTGGATTTCAGAGGGGGCCGCCCACGCTTGGATTTTTGTTTTTCCTCGTCCTTCTTCTCATCCTTTTCACCATCTTCTTTATTCTGCAGGGGAAACAATGGATTTTTATTAATGTTTCACTACTGATTATCAAACCTTCTGCTCTATTAAAAAACTAGACTGTGGACTGAATTTTTTTTTTTTTAATGAGGACAGCGGTAGCCATTAACTACAGTACTACAAACTTATGGAAATCATTACTTTTGTTTTTTTCTTCTGTTTTCTCTTTGGTCCTCCTTTTTCCACAGGCCAGATAATCCGATCAGCTTTCACCCATTCATCATACCTGAAAGGGAATAACAACATGCTGTTATCATTGCACATAAAAATGTTGTTTGAATATGAGGATTAAAAGACTTGAATTACATAAGATATTAAGTAATGAGGTAGGAAAAGGCCAACACCAGGCTGGATGAGGTTCAGAGCAGCCTGGTCTCATGGAAGGTGTCCTGGCCCATGGCAGGGGAGTGGAATGAGATGGGCTTTAAAGTCCTTTCCTACCCAAACCATTCCATTATAGCAGAGCATGTATTTACAACACACGCAGTATCTGGCCTTAGAAAGTTTAATGACATTTCTAGTCCATGAAAAAAACCTACGGGATGAGGGAATGAAGGTACAAACTTCCTTGTCTCTCACCAGCAAAGCACTGGAACACTCAGGGGACTGACTCAGCTCTAAAGTGTCAGTTATTCCACATCATACACATAAGACAGTTTTCACCACACCACGCCTCAGCAGGAAAATGTACCTTTTTTTTTTTAAAGGTAAAGTTTTTAAATTCTGGCAACAAACTGGATGAGATTCTGAAAAGCGCAAACACACTAATGCTCCTCAAAATCTCCTGAGGTACTAATAAGGTAAAGGGACACCTGCAAATACTTCAGGAATATTCCCACACAAACTTCATGTTGCCACATAAAGAAATTTGCTTATGGATTTGTAATACCTCGAGTTATATACTAGAAGTATATAAAGGAGTATAAAGATTTGCTACCAGGAGAAGCATTTTTACAATCACAATTAAAATTCAATACAAGAATGTATTTTGTTGCCAAAATTCCAGTGCTTAATACACTTAATTGTAAATATCTTCACCATTATCAATGACTTCCTTAAAAGAAAGTCTGCTAGTGCTAACACTGACAGACACAATAAATATCAGGGATACTCCTGGAAGAAGTGAGGATTACTAAGGCAGATTGACACTTGGAAAAATACAAGTATATTCTGGCATTTCAATGCAACACCATGAACAAAATCCCTGACATTGAAAAGTGAAAGAGTCAGAGCCTGTTATTTTGATAATTCAATTTGGAGCCACGTCACTGACCAGCTCTCACTTTATTTCCTTTAGAAACAAAGATTTCTTTTGCAAATAAGCCTTTGAAAAAAGAAATGAAAGGCAATTTTTTATTCTCACCTTACATTCCAACCGTAGTAATGAACTAAATACAAAACCTCTCCATCATCAATTTCTGTGCTTTTAATACTGGCTTCATAAATTTTTTGAGTCTTTCCACGTCCATATTTTACTTTCACTTTGGTTCCAGTCAGGCAGGGTTCTGTGTCCTCCTCATCCTCTTCACCCTCTGATTCTCCTTTGTTCTCAATTTCTTCCCTGCAGTAAAATGTATTTAAAATACCCACTAATAAGTGACAATCATATTTTAACATTTAAAGAGAATAGTCACGGTAGAAAAAGGATGCAAGAAAAAAAGAAATTAATTTTCTGCACCCTGTCCTGTCTCTGAAGCTTGCTCAGAAACAGATTTTTTATATCAAGAACATGAGTTAGGGAGAATAGGGCTAAGTGCCAAAAATATCCAGAAAGTTGTATTAAAATTTAAACACAATTTATAAAGCATACAACTACCTCAAAGCTTAAAGATTATTTTTTAAATTAATGTTTTGATAACACAAAGAGGAATAAAAGTTAATTTTGTGTGTGTCCCCTAAACAGGATAGAAAGAACTAACTTCAGTTTTTGAAATACTTGATTTTGGCACATTATTTATAAAAAGAAGGTTCTTTTACAATCTGCTTAACAGTGTACAGTTTACTAACTGCACATGGGTTTGAAATGGCATCACAGTGATCCTCTCATGGATACAAAAATCATTCCATTGAAAAAAAACACACAAGTGTGTTTAGCCAAGCTTAAGAGTGTCTGCACAGCTCTTATTAGATATATCCACCTCTTATTACACCTATAGCTACTATTTAAATATTATACTCAAACATATTTTCAAGAATTACAGTCTAACCCATTTTTAGCTATAATTACCTCCCTATTTAAGGGAAAATTTAGCATAATTTGGAAGTTAAACTACAAAAATGGTCAGCTAGAAAGAAAACACGGAAAAGGACTACAGGTTTGCTTTTAATGAAATACATTTGCTGGCCTTCAGTGAAAGATCAACTATCTTGTGGCAAGCAACTCAGAGGACAAGCAACACCCACACAGCTTAAAGAAAACTCTTTGATGCCTTGATCATCTGACACACAATAAAAACAAGCAGCCTGTAGCTTCACCAGCTATCAACAAACACTTTAAAGCACAGGAGAAGAGGGATTTGCCATTTCTATTTCAACTGCCCAGGGAAGTGTCTCCAAGCTGTTCCCACCCTCCCAGCACCTGGCAGACTCGCATCACAGCCTGGTCAACTTGGTGTCTGGAGGTATTGGTGTGATAAAACACGAACACAGCCTTGGCAAGTAAAATGACAGTGAAAAATACTGCCTGGCATCGACCACAAAAAGATGCTTCCATAAAGTACAGCAGGCTCTACGGGCTAGAAATAAAACATTCCCTTCCCTGCCTGTCTGAGTGAATTAGCTTTCTGATTTTCACACTTTAGTAAGATCAAGTCTGTGTCCTCCTGCCTGGAGAACAGCTCAATCATGGCACAGAGAAACTCAAAGGAAGGTGATACAAGTTAGTGTTTACCTCTCCCTCTGCCTCTCTTCTTCTTCATCTGACTCTTTATCAGAATCCTCCTGTTTTTTAATTTTCTTCTCTTTTTGCTTTGGTGTACTTTTCTTCCCTAGCGGAGTTTCGTTTTCTTTCTTTTCTGCATTCTCAGGTGTTTCCTCTACATCTTTGTTTTCTTTGTTACTGTCTTTTAATTTGTCTTGGGTTTTATCCTCTTCACCATCTTTTTTAGCAGGGGTTGCATCACGGGCAAGTCTTCTTCGTCCCTGGAACAGAAATAAGATGAGTTTAATGACTCCTGTCACCTGCTTTCTCCATAACCTCTCCAAATATCAGCAAAAAAGTGAGACATGCAACTCCTGTAGAGAAGAAAGGCTGGAGGATGACAAAAGCAACAAAATATTCTACAATATTAAGATCAAAGCTTCAAGTTCTTAAATCTGCTTCATTTGGAATAAAAAGGATGAGTTTCTGATTAACTGATGGAGGATTTCAGGACATTTGTTTGGACCTGTAATGTTTGTTGCTCTCATAGAAAGGGCTAAAATGCCTTGTTCACCTACAGCAATAGCATTATTTGAAGTGCTTGTATAGGACTATTGGGGGGAGGCATCTTCCCCTCTGCATCTTCAATCCTGACAGTCACCTGTGGACATCATATGCAGAAATTTGTCAGCTTTCAAAAAACCCTAAGTATCCCATTTTTAAAAGGCACTTTGAGTACTCAGGCAGTTGCTGCCTGGGACTATCTGCAACTGATTCTTAGAGATGTAGCACAGGATTATCATTTGATGTATTAAAAGTCTCTTGATAGGATCATTGCTTTTCGATCAGAACAAAGAGCCAATTATTAATCGGACAAGAAATTCTTACATTTCTTCATCCTGTTTTTTGAAGTGTCCTCAAATAGAAAAATCAACTCAAAAATAAATTAACAAACTAAGAACAAAGCTAATGTCACGTCAGGAAGTTCACCAAGGCTGATGCAGCTTGGAACAACCACTTTATTTAGATAGAAATATAATATATAATAGAAGTCTCAACTTGTGTTTACATCATGTCCTTTCATCTATTGATTTATAAGGCCATATATTTGCTTGAAAAGCTGCTTTGCAAGAAGTACTTTAACAGAAGGACATTTTAGTCGAACAGAATCCTTAGAACTTGAACAATTTAAAAGTAGCAATTCTTGTCCTTCAGTAGTCATGCTCTGTATCAAGGAACACAAAATGTTCTTTTAACGTAATTGAGTACTACAGTCATATTCCAATACCTCCAAAGTACTGTTTCTCTATGGTGCTCAGTATCCACCAGCTGATGGCTCACTGCTCTGATCTATGTAACTAATAATAACACAACCCTCACCTCTACAGCATTTAAAGACAAACGAAGGTTAAACTTAATTGTCCCTCCCTCTTAATTGTCCCTCTACTTTTCTCTATATACTGTAATATTTGAGTGTTTCTTTTATTAGAAGAGAGTCTGTGATAAAAACCACTCAAAGCAATGGGTCTTCCTTTCATTGTTAGATCCACAGCAGGTTTTTGATACTCCTATTTCTTGCCAGAAGGTTGCTCCAGGTTCCATGTGCCTGTGGAAATCCTCACCCACAACCAAGACTGTCCTGCTGTGTTTCACTGTTCTGATGATACACAGCTCAAAGCAGCTCCCAAGACATCCCTGAACCACAGCACA
The DNA here is from genome assembly GCA_013397915.1 of Daphoenositta chrysoptera. Lineage (NCBI taxonomy): Eukaryota > Metazoa > Chordata > Aves > Passeriformes > Daphoenositta > Daphoenositta chrysoptera. Next base: position 340,115 of record VZRO01001897.1, read on the forward strand.
TCCAACACAGCCGGAGCAAATCCCACGCATAGTGTGGAATATGAAGGAATAATCAAACCTGATTCTGTTTCCATAATTAACAGTTAACAGTCACAGAACTCCACACTTGTACAAGTGCACCAATTCCAACATGCAATTGCTCCACAGGGAAAACTCATTATGGAAACTGCTCACTGTACAAAAGGGCTTTGTTAAGGACTAAACACAAATCAGTTCAAACCACTCACCCTTGGGGATCTTAGTTCAATTTCTTCTTTCTCACTTTCACTGCTGGAATAATTTTCTTCTGCTTCTTTTTTAACTTCTGTTGGGGGCATTTTTTGTTCCTCTTTCACACTCTCCTCCATTGGTTCCACCTGTTTCTGTGTGTCTTCTACCACTTTTGGTTCATTGTGATGGATGGTCCTAAACTGAATGTTTGCAGAACGGCAGTACTCTTCAAAACCATAAAGATACCTACAGACACAAGTAAGGTCCCATTTATATTTAATGGTTTATTCTCTATTTATTGAAGTGCATAAACCCTATTTTCCTGAAGTTACTGAGCAATTTTCAGAAAAATTTTTTGGATTTTTTAATTTTCAAAAAAATTTAAAGAACAACCAGATAAATATATAAAAACCCAAATAAACAAAAATATAAAAGCTAGAGAAGATTTTGAGATGAAACTATTTTGCACAGAAGTCAAATGGTGCAGAAGAATACAGAGAGGTGTTTCCCACATACTTAACTTAATCCCCAGCCAGTTAAGAATTCATGACAGTAAAGCCATGCATGAGCTTGTTCTCTGGTAACTCCTGTGCACACTCTAATCCAGTTACAGGTGAGAGAGGTATGAATTAGCTTATTCCTCAAAGAATTAATATGCAAGATACAACACACTATCACTGTCACAATACATTTTCATGTGTCCAAACAACATCATAATTATTTCCACTGTAACAGCAACCTAGTACACATTTACCAATTACTGTTTCTAGGATAAAACACTCTTCTCTGTAAAATACAGACCTTAAACATGTGCCCAGTTCAAATCCCACAGAAGAGTCTCAATATTGTAATCTTCATTAAATGAACATGAGTTGAGTCATTAGTCATCCCTATTTCCAAATTTCCTTAGGTTCGTGTCAAGAGAACCTCATTCTTCCCTTTTATTCAAAAAGCCCAATTGTTTCGTGTCAAACTTCCAGGAGGATAAATAATAAAAATAATTTTTATTTAGAAAACGAGCTTGAAAAAATGTCATTCCTAAAAGGTTTCCAATTCAAAAGTTACAGCACAGCTGAAAAGCGAGGGTCAGAAAAAAAAGATTTATGCATTTGTTCATTATTTTACTACTTAATACTGTCACATCCACCATAGCAATGCACACAGTTAAGTCCTAAAGCCATTATTCTACAAACTCTGCAGAGATTATATGTAAATATACAATTTGAAACATGTCTTTTTCAGTCAACACCTTTCATGAACTTAAAGAAACTCATATAAAATTCTCATCAATGCATACTAGATCTAGATTGAGGAGTCCATTCCTGTTAAATGCCTTAACTTGCAAAACCGAATCTCCCAAAGCTTATTTTATAAATTTCACTGTTGTTCTCTGAAATGGCATCAGCACATGAGCGAAGTGAAAGTTTCTTGATAAGAAAATGAGCAGGATTCTCATGTCTTGGAGCAACAGTAACTTGCACAGCCCTGAATACTCCCTCCTTTCCTCCACCATTTCAGTCCTCAGCACTGGAAGATGCTCAGAAGTATTCATTCACTGAAGGGTATCAGCTGCTGTCTCTGAATTATCAAAAATCTCTTAAATAATGTACATGCTACGACTAGGAAAAAAGAAAGGAAAAGTGTTTTCACCTTTATCCAATATGAGAACTTACTTTCTATAAGCAGTTTTTACATTGTAGGAAGCAGCTGAATTCAAAATAGGAATGCCAAGGTCCATATAAATTTGTTTCCATACAGCACCGCTCTCAATCTTTGGGGGGAAAAAAAAAGGAAAAATTAAATTTACAGGTTTTATTTACCAAGAACATGTAACAGAGCCACAAGCCAAAGCCTTTTATAACCATTGAACAGTTTGGGTTGGAAGGGAACTTAAAAGCCCATCCAGTGCCACCCCCTGCCATGAGCAGGGACACCTTCCACCATCCCAGGTTGCTCCAAGCCCTGTCCAACCTGGCCTTGGACACTGCCAGGGTTGGGGTATCCACAGCTTCCCTGGACAACCATTTATAGATATGAGTGAATAGACGTTTTTAGTTCAGGGAATATCCAACACTTACATTGTCACACCCACCCTGCTGATAAACCAGTCTAAAAAGTTTGAAGAGATTAAGGTCCTTGTAGCCCAGAACTGGTGGTTTATTGATAGGAGTACCTGAATAAAACAAAACAGAAATAAGTTATCCCAAAGAGTAGCAAGTTGCCTCTTCCATTCCCTTAGCATTTGATTGCAAATTTGATTTGATTACAACATTTGATTACAAGTATCTTTCTGCATTTTAATGGTTTAAGGTATGTCCCAAGTCAGTAGTTTCCAATCACCAATTAAGGCTTCACCCTCTTTGGAATGCATCATTATCTCTGGGTGGTTTATCAGACTCCCAGGTTTATCAACAATGCCCATCCACCAGGCTGCATCCCACTGCTCCTCTCATGAGCAGGGAGGACAGCCAGAACTGCAGGAAGAACAGCCAGAACTCCAGAGAACACCTGAGGAATGCTGGAATAGAGCAATGTGTGAAGAGATGAACTCAAAACACCGTGGGCTGAAAAGAACAAGGAAGAAGCAGAGATGTTGGATTGGGAAGACACTCAGCCAAATTGTCAGAATGTGGAAAAGCACAAGGCCCTAACTGGACATGAGTATTTGGGACAGTTCCAGGGAAAAGAAAGAACTCAAATCAGCTGAGTGGCAGTGACATAAAGAACAGTAATTATTTGCAAAAGGAGAAACCAAAAGTGACTTAGGGCAAGTGGCTGCATACATAGACAATAATCCTCCCAGCAAGGAAGAATATCAAACCTCTTCCCTGCTGCTTCATATCTTCCTTCACCTTCATGCAATTATATTTGGAATCATTAAAATAATTTTATAGGACTTTGGGAATACTTTCGTGATTACAAGAATCAAAACATTTAAACTGAGAGAACAGAATGTAGAACAAATCTGGTGGGAACAGAAATCTTGCTGTAAGGACAGAGAAGGAAAATAAAAAGCAAGCAGGCAGGGGGAAAGTCCCAGTCCTGAAACAGTCCTGCACATTGCTCAATCCACATACTGGCTTAAATAATATTTCATGGACTGAGTCTTCAAATTCAGCACACAAATGCTTTCTTCTTTTACCTTCACAAGGTCCTGACATCCCTACTTGTTTTGTGGTCTGTGAGTGTTTAAGAAAGAGAATGAGAAGGGAAGAAACAGCAAAAGAGGAAGAATCAGGCTACATTAACAGAAAACTCTGGATTAGCCCAGCAGCAGAGTGATTTCTTTTTTCCCCCCAAACTAAGTCTTTTATTCCCCTAAGGCACGTTATTCTCCAGAAACACTGGTTATATACACAGGAGGCCTCAAAATTATATTGGATAACTCCAGAACACTTTGCTATAATACATGCTCAATTTCTTTGATAAGAACTGGCAATATTGAACAGCTTTTGAACTGTTCTTTTGTGATTCTGTGGTCTAGAACACACCTCATTAGAAGGGATACAGACCCTCTTAACCCCCTCCCCTCAAAAAAAGAGAGGCAGAAGTATTCAGACTCTACAAGCACTTCATCTTTTACCCTTAGAACTGGTTACTTCAAATTCAAATACATCAACATTTTCTGTTCTCTATGCTGCAATGGAAATATTCAGGTAACTGCTGTCAAGAGAAAAGAAAGAAAAAAAAGGGAAAAAGGCAGTAGTTACACCTGTAATCTACCTCCACACACCAAGGCTACTGCAGAATGAACACAGTATATGAAATACAGGATTGAAATGGTGACTTCATGAGTAAAATGAATAAAACCAATATACTCTAAAAGACAAAACTCTCTGCAGGGTCGAATAAATTTTTTTAAAAAGAGGCACAAAACCTTCCATTTTAGTGTCAGTCTCATCACAACTGCAAATGCAAATGCCTTATGCAACAGCAGCTCTGCAAGCAGCAGGTACATCCTACTCCCTATGCAGAGCACTTGCAGTTCTGATGTAAGTCTGAAGCCAAGACTTCAACTATTCTAATTTATTAAGTCTTACTTAATTCTGTACAGACAGATGTTTAAAATACACTATTTTATTGTTCTAACTACAGGATAAAATAGAATCTTTTGAGTTGTCTCTTCAGGTATCACTGCTCCATCTGTGCATGGTAAGAACAGTTCTGCATGGAGACCTGAGGATGGCACATCTCCATTCTCTGCTGGTTGGATTTCACCATCCATGAACAGACTCCACAGCTTCCAGCCTGGGATTAACATCACCAGAACTCTCAGCCATGGCTGTCACAACCAGAAATCAACCGAGGGCTTATTTAACAGGGGTTGTGAACATAAGAAAGGCTTTGTGAAAGCCAAACAAAACCAAAGCACCTCAGGGAGGATTTGAGTTCCCTTTGAGTGCTGTGCCATTAAAGAAGTGGACTGGAGATAAAGAAAAGGAAGAAAATTCAGTGTTACCTCTGTCTTCCATAAACTTGTAAAGCTGTTGGAGGAAGTTGTCCCTCTCTTCAGGATCAAGCTCTTCCTCAGGCTGTGAAAATAAATGCAGTCAGAAATGAAAACAGCAAATATGCAAAGTAACCATTTATTTGTACAAAAGCCTAAGAGCAAGAACTAAACCCAAACCACTTCCCATTTGACCCTGAACTCATGTAATGGTAAAATATGCAGAAAACAAAATTTACTCAGAAAGACTGAAGTGGTACCTCAGGACAAAAAATAGAAAAGGCAGGTGCGGGAAAGCAACAGTCCGTGACAGAATGAATGAGTGACCCTCAAAATGAAAACACTAATACATGTAGCATACCTGCCTAACACAGAAGAAGTGTGGTATTTACAAGACTGAAAGAATTCACAGGAATTCCAGGGGTTTTTTTGGTTAGGTTCTTTCTGGTTTTTTGGGGCTTTTTTGTTTAACTCATTTTCCTTATCCCAACTTTAGCTCAGGTTGCAGAACAATTCTTTCTCCAACCATACCTGGATTTGATGCTCCAGACAGTATTTGTTTTGTAATTAAGCTCCAATGCTTGATTTCAGCTCATATTTGGAAAACCCTTTAAAGTCACTTCTATAATTTATTATTATTATAAGTTCCTTAGTTTTACCTTTACAACTTAAAGCCTCAAAAAGATAAACACTTACTAACTTTATGGCAAGCAATCCACAGCATGAAATAAAGATATTCTTTTATTCCAGTGAAAAATCATTAAAATAAAGTAAATTTATTGGGGTGTGGAGGAGGCAGGGAAAGGAAATAATGTCTAGCATCTTCATGGAATGTTGAGATTCCAGCAGAGACAAAAAAAAAAAGAAAAAAAACCCCTTTTCCCTGCAATTCTTTCTCCATGCCACTTTCTTCCTGCCAGCCTGGCAGTTTGCACAGGGCAGGCTGCAGCTGTCTTGAAGGAAAGACGTACAGTACGTGTCAAAAAATCTTATCATTACATTATTAAAAATAACAAGAAAGTGACAAGCAGTTCCAGAAGGAAACCAGAACAATTTCGATTTCAGTCATCTCTGCATTCTGTGAACTTTAAGCTTCAAGGCAGGGAGATAGGCAGGGAAATAGGGATGTACATGCTAGTGGCTTGCTAACCAGAAAGGAATCTGCCCAGCATCAGAATGAATCCCAGCCCTGGCTGCTTCACTGAGTTCTGAGCTTCTAAACCCAACAGGGCTCAGCTAAAATCAGGTAGAAACAATATCTATGTCTTACTTTACTAATTTTTCTTGGGGAATAATTGGAGGAAGTTAAATGTGTAATCACAACAGTGTACAGCATCAGTTACCATTTGCTCAGCACATTACAGGGATTATATAAGGAGAAACAGTTATCTATAGAATTAGCATGCTCTTCCAGGTTATCAAGTGAAGTATTGCTATAGAAACCACAGTTTTTTTCTCCCCATCTAGACTGCAAAATAACTTCAAGATCGAGAAATTTCTACCATCTACTGTAATGTTTACTGATTGAAGGCAGTATGGCTCAAACTGTGCAAGCTAAATACATCTAAATAACAGTAAAACTCAGAAATACTTCTGAATAGTTAAATTAAAGCCATTTCTTCTGTGTGGGCACAATGCCAAACCAGAACTGTGGGTCAGAACAGCAGAAATGTAGTCTGAACTGTGCCTGGTACTGATGCCAGAACAGGCACCAGATCCTTCGGAGAAGTCACTTGAGTAAGACCTGAGTGACTGTCACCATGGAATAAATCATGGATCAGCTGTTCTTTTGCTTCTGGCCAAAATGAGAAAGATCAACCCTCCATGGATATGCTTATTGCAGCATGAGGATAAGATGTCATTTTTTTCAACAGGGTTATCTGTTTGGAACTGGACATAAAAGAATTCCCAGGAGTGTCTGCTGTTGTGATTTAGAGCTGAGTTTTACTTTAAATGTATCAGCCATCATAAGATCATGGAATGGGATGCGGTGGAATGGACTTTAAAGACCACCTAGGTCCCAATCCCCCTGCCACAGGGGTTCATCTAAGCTCCTGTAAATCTGCACCCAAATCAAGGAAACACCTGAGAAATGTTGATGCCACAACCTGTGATCACTATCAGGGAGAAAATGGAGAGCTGAAATCCCCAGCATTGATTTCCAGCAGGAACCAGGATGACAGGGCTACTCTCCAAAACACACTGCTACTATCCAGACATTTGTGCCCATTTTAGACTGGGCATAAATAAATTCACAGTGATAATTGTTTAAAACCAGTTACTGAAGAGAGTTCTGTCTCTCCATTTCATTTTTTCCTATTCAGATGTTGCAAAAAGGGGGAGACTGTAGCCAAAGGTAATTCCAAGTGAGAGGCAAAACAACATGAAAATTTTAAGCTGCAGGAGTTTAAAACAGACCTTTCTGCTGTTCATCCAATACCCACAGCTAAATGCAATATGAGAAAACCTTTTTTTGTTTCAGGATGAGAGGCTGAATTTCATTTAAATTAAAATAAATAAAAATCTCCAAGATGCCACTTTTCTAATTAAAAGATTGAAATTTTATGCACTTGAGATCTTTTTCGTCCTTTTTGACAAGCAGGCTACATCTGTTAGAGAACACTGGAAACAGTAAAACACTAAAATCAACAATGAACATTATCTTTGTATAATGGACATGTTCCTTTCCCAACTCCATTTCTTAATACCCTCCAAGCAACACTGTCAGCATTCATGTATTTTCTAAAAATGTATGGTAAGAACCACAAGCAACATGAAGCACACAGAAACATGTAGAGCACTTGTAACTGGTTTTGCTCCATTTGGTTTCACGTCACCTAATTCACCATGAGTTTTGCCTCTGTCCTTAGCATAATTTTAAACAAGAATGTGGCTCTGTTATCCTGACTCATCATTTACTCTACAGAAAGATGTTAAAGCTTCTGTGGGTGCCAACCTTTAGGGATGAGTGGGAACACAAAGGATGAAATAGTTTCTTCTACAAAAGAAAGAACAAATCGCAACCTACAAGCACGTACACCCTGAACTCAGGCAAAACGAGGTGGAGCCACCATGGACAGATCTTTCTTTTATGTTATAAATAGACTGACAAGCCCATAAACGCTTCTGTGAAAGAAATGCAGGTGAAGAGGAAGAACGGCATACACAGGATTTGGAGTTCAGAGGAAGAGATGATCAAGACAAGCTGCCAGAATTACAGTTAATGTAATTTTGTTGCTTCAGAGTACTTCAATGTGATTTCATCACTTGCACATTGGCTTTCTAAATCCAAGCTTGAAAACTAATTAAGGAAAATGACAAGAATTAAACTGATTGCAACAAGTTAAGAGCTTTAAACCACGTGGAGATGAAAGTGGTCTTAAAATGTTAATTTGTACCAACAAGAACCAGAAATTCCACAAACCAACGACTCGCTCCAGAGCTGTGCCTCAGTTTGCAACTTCTCTTGGAGTGACATTCTGAGAATGCCTCTTTGCATGAAACTGTGAGCAAGGAAGTCTTTAAAGAACATTTGTGCATGGTATGGCTGTGCTTCACAGTAGGTAGAACTCCTATAAATGCACACATGCATGAGAAGGAGGATTAGCTAATCAATGTTTAGCTATTTTTAAAGGCTACCCTGTGCATTACACATCACAGCTGCTTAGGGGGTTTTACATATATATAAATCACAGAATCTTAGAATGGTTTGGATTGGAAGAGATCTAAAAAACTATCTTGTTGTTCCAACCTCCTGCCATAGGCAGGGACACCTTTCACTATCCCACTTTGCTCCAAGCCCTATCCAACCTGGCCTTGAACACTTCCAGGGATCCAGGGGCAGCCACAGTTTCTGTGGATAACCTGTGCCGGGGCCTCACCACCCTCACAGGAAAGAATTTCTTCTTAGTATCTAATAAACCACTTCTTTCTGGATATCACCCTTCATTAACTTTGAAATGACTGTTTTCCTGTATTTAACTTCTAGGGTCAGCTATATCAATGTTATTTTAAAATACAAATAGGTTGAAAAAACATGGCAATTTGATATGATTTTACGTGATCTCCCACAGTAACTCAGAGCAAAGCCTACACAGGGAACAACAATTATTTTGAAGCAAAATGTAAATATTTTAATAGTTGACTATGGATTATTTGTAGGAATTTCAAGCCTCCTAAAACATATCATGGATTTTTCATCCTTCCTTTATGGACTAAATGCTAATAAAATATATGTTAACAACTTACCATGAGAACTGAAATCCTCGCTTATTTGCAGAATAGGAACACTGGAAAATGCCTCTGGCATCTTCCCTTTTCAACAATGTAAAGCCACTGTGACTGATTTTTTTGATGCCGTTGAGATGCAAGAACCTTAAAAACATTAAATGACTGCACCCCGTTAAACATGCTACACATACATCCTCCAGGTGACTGTCAGAAATAAGACGTAAAGAAAATCCCTCTAAGCAAACACCTGGAGGTGCTACAACTCTTCCCTTAATGAGCCATGGAGACCAGCTAGCTGGAATTCTTTTCTGAAGCAATTCCTTACCTTTCCTCTGGTCTTAAGTAAATGTATCTGTTAAGAACATGTACTGGAAAGATATTTCAAAAAACTGCATGTTAAGATCTTCATTCTAATGGAATCAGAATGGCTCACAGGGACACAGAGTCAAAACCAAATGTTGCTTACACATCCCCTTGTAAAACAGGGAGTATTTGAATATTTAAGCTTGAGAAACAAACGTGATTGATTGCAATGGATTCCACAGCTTCTCCTACCAGCACATTTACCTGTCTGGAAACCTTTGCTTCACTACTTTATGTTTAGATTAGATTCTTCTTTTTTCTTCCCTGACAGAACAACCTAAATACTAGGAAATACAGTACTAGATACAACCTGTTTTGAATAAAAATTAGGTAATGCTCCAAAAGCTTTTATTTCTACGTGGAGATACTGAAGTTAAGATGAGGAGGAGGAGTACCAAACCAACACCATATCTGTTCCCCCTCCTTAGCTTACAAAAGCCATGTCAAAGCCTGGAAACCTGGTGGTACCAATTCTAGCACCTCTTAAAGACGTCATAAAAGGCAACACACACAGTTTCCATCAAAAAAAATTTGCAGATTTTTAACCCAGCTACTGGAAAAATGGCACAATCTAATGTCACCAGCTACAGCAGATCTCTCTGCTCCGTTATCATTACAGAAGGTCCTACTTCAGAAAAATAGGATCCTTTCCATTCCAGAATTAGACTTTTGTGACTGACTTTATCCTGTGATTAGACATTAAGTAGGTCTGTGTCCATTTGATTATTTAATGATGGCCTATCATGGCTGGGCAGCAGCTGGACAGGCCCTGACAGCAAAGCTGCTGTGCATATCAAAAGATGGGAACGGGGGAAATAAAAAGGTATTTTTAAAATGCTCACTCCCGTCTCTAATAATATAACCAATTACAGTCCTAAAACAAAAATTACACTGGGAATATTCTGGGAGAGGATGGACAGAAGCTATTTTTGACCTTGATTAATAAAAGGAAGTACTCTACAAAATGTAAAATTTCAGTAATTCAACATCTGTATTCAAATACAGGCAAAAAACTGTCCAATCATTCACCTGTCGATTCTCTCTGCAGCCAGCATTACTGCCTTTCTAAGGGAAAAGAAAACAGAAATTCCTTAAATTCCCTAAATGTTGTCTATTGCAATATCTAGCATGGCTCACAATTAAAAATATGTATTCTAACAGCTGAATCAGGAATTTGATTTAATGGGCCATCATGACAGTTCTGCTCTGACATTATCTACCCAGATTCATATCTACTCTCTGCTACACAGCTTCAGCATGGAGATGCTCACCTTACATGCCTACTTGTCACCTGGAAGTAATGGATTCCACAGCTTCTCCTATCAGCACATCCACCTGTCTGGAATCCTTTGCTTCACTATTTTACATTAACAACATTCTTTAAAAATAAATCTCTATTTCTTTTACAGGAATGCCTTTTATAATTTTTTTTTTTAAACGACCAAGCTTCCCCCTCGCCCTTCTTTGTTTGAAACACACAGCATTTTATGCAATAGGCATGAAAAATTGTAATAAAAATGGATACTAGAAAACTAGTACAGCAATCCTTGATTTTCAGTGACTGATACTCTGCAATTTTAACCAGTGTTAATACAGACAGAGCAATACAGACTGCAACAGTTCACACCCTGCAAAATGTGGCCTATTCAGTCTTTTTCACTGCAAACAGAAAGATAAAACCCAGAGGCTTTTACACTTCTGCACACATTTTTCTTAGATTTATCTTATCATACCATTATTCCCATACAGACATGTACTCCATTTTCCAAAACACTGATATCAAAGCATAAAGTTCACGCCTAAAAATAAATTCTTATTGTCTTTTTTTTTTTTTTACCTGGAAAGATCTCCCCTGACTGCAAGCTCCACCAGACAGTTCCCAGATCAGAAACCCAAGTCAAACCCCCATTCCCAACCACCACACTTACATCACAGATTAAAGCACACGATCCTTACCTAGGAGCTGCATTCTTTCAAACGTAAAATGGTTTTACTTCCTTTCTATCTAATCTGCCCACTGCCTGGACATATTTTCAGTCTCACTTCCAAATACTCGCTCGTGCTCGCTCTCTCCCCGCGCGCCGGCCTAAGTTAACCGGCATTACTTACATTCTCTTCCGCACACACACAGAAAAATTAATAAAACGAAATAGTAATACTAAGGAGAAAGCGAGGCATCAGATGAAAGGCAGACGGAAGGGCCAGCCCATCTCCGAGCCTCCGGCCAGCCCCGGCTCCCGCGGCCGCTCCCCGCGCCTGCGCCGCGCCCGCTCCCGGTTGCCCTGGGAACGCCGAGGCCGCCGCCAAGCGCCATCGGCCATTCCGTGTGGGAAGGGAAGGG
>VZRO01001897.1:352368-374029 GCA_013397915.1 Daphoenositta chrysoptera
CCCGCGCCCGGTTGCCCTGGGAACGCCGAGGCCGCCGCCAAGCGCCATCGGCCATTCCGTGTGGGAAGGGAAGGGGAAAGGGAAGCGGCGTTTGACCTTCCTCCCAGCACACAGACCGCACTTGGGGTTTATGGTTAATGTTTTCACGGTGTATTGTGAGAATGGCGCGGTGGGAAAACAAATAAATCCCGCAGTGCCTACCCTCCCGTCCCCACCCCCCACCTCCGCCCACTTTTCTAAATCCAAAATCCAGGTTACAACCAGGGAGCAGAAAGAGAAGGGAATTCTGTAACGACAGTTTTGATGACACGAAGAAACCGGCTAACATTATGAAAAAAAGGAGCCACTTAAAATATTCGAATGCAGAAAAAGCATTTTACTGTTAATATGAGAATAATGGAATTACATTCCATGATTTGGGTTGAAAGGGACCTTAAAGATCACCCAGTTCTAATTCCCTGCATGGGGACACCTTCCACTAGATCAGGTTGCTCCAAGCCCCGTCCAACTTGGCCTGAAACAATTCTGGGGATGGGGCACGCACAGCTTCAGTGGGCAGCCTGTGCCAGGGCCTCAGCAACCTCACAGGGAACGATTTCTTCCCAACGTCTAACCTAAATTTCTCCTCTTTTAGTTTAAAGACATTCCTCCTTGTCCTATCCCTCTATGCCCTTGTCCCAAGTCCCTCTCCAGCTCTCCTGGAGACCCTTTACACCCTGGAAGGGGCTCTCAGGTCTCTCCCAGAGCCTTCTGTTCTCCAGGTGAACACCCCCAGTTCTCCCAGCCTGGCTCCAGCCCTCAGAGCAACTTCATGGCCTCCTCTGGAGCAATTTCCAACAGGTCTCTCCTGTGCTGAGGATCCCAGAGCAGCACAAAGTGCTCCAGTGGGGTCTCATGAGAGCAAAGGGGAGAAACCCCTTTTTGACGCAGCCCAGGACACGTTAGCTTTCTGAGCCATAAGTATTCATTGCTGGCTCATGCCCAGCCTTTCATCCATGAGAACTCCAAGCGCTTCTCCACAGGGCAGCTCTCCATGAATTCCTCTCCCAATCTGTACATGTCTCAACATGTTAGACAGAAAATCCATTCAGCACATCATTCTATGATTGCCAACCTAACATGCACTAGGGTCAGTCCCGTACTGCTCTAAGCAGCATTTTTAAATCACACTACTGTTTTCTGAAACAAGTTACTTTTATATAACCTACATACAAAGAAAAATACAAAAGAAAATTACAAAAGAAAAATACAAAGATACTGTATTCAAGGTGGAATTAATACTACTAGGCTCAACATAACTTTATTTGTTTTGCCTTTCCTTTTGACCCAGAACCTTTCATTCTTCTCTGCCTTGAATTCCTAGTTTCTGAGATCTGTCTCCAGTTTCTTCACTGGCTAACAGGAGACAAGTTGCCACTGCTCACAAATCCCAATAAAGAGAACTGCACCAGACAGAAGATGAACAGGACTGAAAAGACACTGAAGTGAGCTAGGTCTGAGAATATGTTGGAAAGTCCAGGATTTTCAGACAAGCAGTTATTAAATTATCCCTGAAAAATGACTTATTGTCCAGACTCACCGCTACTTCTTCAGTTTTCTCTTCTCTTTTTTGTTCCTCTTCATCAGTTTCTGCAGCAGTTCCATCCTCCTCATCACTGCTGGAGGACTCCAGAATTTCACTGATGTCCATTTTCCAGTTCCGAGGAACACCCTTGGTGCTGAGAAACGTCGTTGCCTCCCGTAGCCCTACAGAAGAAAGGGCCCTGGCTTTACCTCATCTGCAGCATTCAGTCACAAAGCAGTTTTTTTTTCCTTTTCACCTACTTGTAAATCACAACACCAACTTAAACGCAATGAATCCATCACAGATCAAGCACCAGGCTTACTTTGCTCTTTCCAAAATATCATCATGTCTTAGATTGAAAAAAGAAGAAAAAAGAGCACTGCCTAAAGAGATGTGACATTAATGTTTGGAACAGAGGGAAAACACACTAGTGAGTAACGGAGTGATGGGAAAGGCACAAATCACAGTTGTACAATTGAAATACCTCAAATTCTTTTCCTTGAAGTGGTGCTCCAAGGGTGGAAAACAACAAAGCAAAAGAAGCCCAGATAACCCCAAAATCTGCCCCTCAGTCACAATAAAGGACTTGAATAAAGGAGCCAGAAAAATCCCCAAAAGAAGAACATACTGCAATGAACCGTTCAGTGTTACTAGAGAAGAAAAGGCACCAGTTTTTAACACTGCTGATAGAAAAACCACCGGACATTGGTCTCAACTCTTTTTTTTTTGGAAACCATTAGTACCTTTGGTTCCAAAATATTCCCTTGTAGCAAGGAATGTCACAACCCAATTATGTTCTGCACAGGAAAAAAGTCCCTTTCTTCAATTTATCTCAAACCTGGCATCTGCTATTTTTTTTGGCTGTTCTAAAGTTCTTGTACTGTGGAAAAGCTATTAAGAACAAAGTAGAAGAGAAATCATTTAGTATTAGACATATCAATCAAAACTACCTCAAGCTTTCATTTGAAGCATTTTAAATCTTGACTTTTTAAGTAGCTGGTCTAAACTTTTACTCAAATCAGATACTGTTGTTGTTGAGTAGGGATTTTTTTGTTGCTGAGTGGCATTTTTTATTATAATTTTTAATAAATATAATCTAAACATTTCTCTTTAACACATTTCATGTTTTGATTGATTGTGGTATCCACATCATTCATCCATTCATCCACCAAATTCTGTAATTGTATTTTTAAATTAAATATTAATCCCAGACTCTTGTTGTTATGTTATGACACGTTGCTGTCTGAGTGCCTTTAATGTAAATACAGTGTTTTGTGCCACAGCAGAAAATTTTAGCATTAGGAGAGGTAACTATTCCATTGCTCACTGACATTTCAAATAGACTACCTTGAAAATATTCTATTCATTTTCCACAAATTTGGACTGGATCAAAATAATAAAAATCAAATAAAGAAAATCTCTACTACATGCTATTTTAATAAGGCAGCAGTTATATCCAAAGTTTCTCTAATTTATCCCATTTAAAATGGTTCCCAAAACATCCAAGAGCAATTAAGCAGATCATTTTTCTGCAAATGGTAAAGAACCTTTGTATGAAATTACTTCTTTTAAACACCTTGAACTGATTCTAACTTACCTTTTTTAGGAGAGGTCTCTGATTTTGGTAAGTCTTGAACATCTAGTTCCTTAATGTCTTTTCTTGCTATTGAGTAACTGTAAAAGAATAAAGTTTTGTGATTATTTTTGTATCATAGAAAAGCCAGCATTTGACATAGAAAACCAGGAATTTCTAAAATTTTCAAGTTTAATCATTCATTTGAAAGATGCTTGCTAACAACTAATTGCATAAGGCACCTGTTGTTGTAGGTCCTAACAAAAGAGTAAGTTACCCAGGGTTAAGTTTCCAATCTTTCTTTGAAATTCAGGCATTAAAGTATCCTTAAGTAATTAAGCAAAGTGTGTAAATGTTCTTTATTTTAAATGCTTAACCTGCACAAATTTGCAAAGCTAAAACACATAGGCAAAAATAATCTCCTGAACCTAAAATATTCCCAAGAATCAACAGCTACTCTCCAAAACAAGGATCTAGCTAAGAGGACAGAAGCAAGTCCTCTATATTCAAAATGCCTTTTTACTAACACAGAACAACAGTGAAGCAAATTCAGAGACTTGCACTGATAGACAGTTGATTTTAATTTTTAAATTACAAGTGTTCTCACAGCAAAACATATGGAGGTTGCTCTGTTCCAAAGTCATACTGGCTATTCAGTCACTAAGTTACAAGAGAAATCCTAACCAAATTGAAGGGAAAGCCTTACAAGTGAGTAAGTGTAATGTTTGGGGTTTTTTTCCTTCTTCTTTTATTATTTGAGAAAATGTGGAGTAAAACCTCAGGAATCAGAGACTGCCATTTTATGAAGTTAAAGCTATGGGGGCAAAAAAAACCCAAAAGTGAAACAGAGCAGATCTAGATATTTCACCAGTAACATTCAACCTTCAGTATAAAGGGAGTCAGGATTATCCAGAAGGCTGATGATACATCTCTGCATTAAGAGGCCGAAATGAACTGTCTTGCAACCTACTCAAAATCACGGCTATCAAAAATCAGAAACTGCTCACTTTGAAAGAAAAAAAGAGGGTGACAAGTGGCCTTTGGCAAGGAAGTTTTTAGCTACAGTATGTTGACACAGATGCAAGTACAATGAAGAGAAATAAATGGAAGCAGCCATTAAAAAAAATCCCAAAAACCAGTCTTTGTGCTCTTATGAATGTATTATTCCTTAAGTAAGACACACATCTCTGTCTCTCCCTCCTCCCTCTCCCTTTTGGAGTGGAGGATGGACTAACAGGACCTTTCTTTTTGCAGGAATATGAATCAGATTCTGTAAACATTTTAATTAACAAGTCTATTTAAATTCTCTTTTCTATTAAAAAAAAAGTAGATTAAACCCTTATAAACCATCTAAACAGCTATGGACATCTGGGCACTGGAGGTAATGAGACAGATACCCAAACTACTACAACAGACACCCATAAAGATGGTAATTTAAGGCAGTAAGGGAAATAATTAAAACCAAAACTCATACTTTAAAGGAAAGAAATGATTTAAAGTGTAAACATCTGGATGTTTTTATTTTTTTCAAGTTGCTGATATTTTAAATGAAGAAGCAACAGCAACTTTCTTGATTCAATGAATTCTTATTGTTACACATAACGGAAAGAAGGGTGAGGAAGCACAGAAGGAGTCAGCTGGAAACAGATTGTGAATGCCAAATGTGTCCATCCAGCATTACAGAAAATTGTACCCTTTCCTTTTGGAAGAAATAATGTCTTCAGGAGCAATATGTGATTAGTTTCCCAATTTCCTCCCACACACATCTAATCAAAGTGAGCTACCACTTACAACTTGGAATCTGCAAAGGATCGAACTAAACACTGGTCCTTTTTCACGGTCACGTCATCATTGCAGCTCGGTGACACAACCTGAAGATTCAAACAAAACATTCCTTTACCAAAAAAACCCAAAAAAAAGCTGATCTTGAAAAGAAAGACAGACAGACTGCAACAAAACCACTGGGTTCTATTTCTTCTATTATATTTCCAGTATTGGGTAAATAAACCTACTTCAATTTATACTACCGCAGCCAACAACAACAAATTTCAAGAAGCAATTTACCCCGAACTATTGACTCGTTATGTACAAGCCAAAAACGTTTAAAATTTCATTTGCAAACTCAAAACTAATCTACTGAAGTCACATCACAGGACCCTGTTACATCATTCTGGGTTTTTTTTATTCTTGTTCACACATTTTAAAAGCATCTATTTAAAAAGGCACAAACCCATTTATTTTATACCAGTTTCTGATTTTTGGCATTTAAACTGAGACATAAGTTGGTTTTTTGGTTTGTTTATTGAGGTGTGGATAACATAAACCACCATGAAATTCTTCCACACATCCTTCCACAGTGGTATCATATCTAGGTCTAAAAAAAGTGATAAAAATGCATTTGCAGTATTTGTATTACCACAAACAGAACAAGTTTGTTTTGCTCTAGATCACGTACAAGCAGAAAATGTTAAATGCAAATATATGACCTCCAGGAACTTAATCCACCAGTTAAGAACCATGTTAAACAACCTGTCCTTAATAGAGAAAACTTCAACCAAAAAATGTACAATACCACATTTTAAACTGAGGTACATACAGGTGGATAAGGCAGTGTCAACTATTCACCCTACATTACACCATGTCTGAAAATACCAGAAAGTTTTCTACAGAAAGCAACTTTTAATATGCATATGTAAACTTTTCTGCTTTACAGTACAAGTCTACTTGGACTTGGATTTATTTAATATATATTTATTATCAGCAATGGCAATGAACAGCTCTATCATTTAGTGACAGTCAAATACAAATAACCACCAACATCTGCTCCTAGAGTAACTGACCACTGATGTAAATGCAAGCATCAAAGAAATGAGTATTTTATAAAACAGAAAGTCTACGGAAAAAGACAATTACATTAAAAAAATAATTAAAATCCCACTGCAATTAAAATTCATAAATCCAGATCCTCTTAAGTGCCTGGGAGTGCAAGTCCTAACATATTTTATTTTTAGAAGAAAAGTATCATTACACACTGATGATTTTGTATGCAGTTCTGAAACACTTTAACACTACAAAACTGTAACTTATGCATAAATGTTAATCTCTGCTTTCCTACTCTTCATAGATACTGCAAAACACTTGTATTTTTAGCAGACACGGGAGTAGAGCTTAGCCTGACTACATTCACAGCTTTGCTGTAAAAGGAACTCACCAAAGCTGGGTACCAGTCTGCCTTCTCTGAATTACAAGTCACACTCACAACCTTGCCAAGCAATTCATCATTGATGCGCCTTTTATCTTCATCCTCTTCTTCACTACTTTCTTCTTCCTTTTCATCTTCAGTACTAAATTATCAAAATGTACAATATTTTAAAGTTTACGTCTTAAGTTACTACTTGAAAGCACAACCAGATTACAAGTAGATTTTTCTTCCTATTTTGCAAAGCTTCAAAACAAAGTTAGAATTTTAAGAGCTGAAATTGCCTGAAATATACTTAAATACTAAGTGCACTTTGTAAGTGGAATTTTGAAATTCTTATCAAGTAGTAGTATTTTACAATAGCATCATTTTAGAATTGGAGACATGACTCAGGTTTTGATTGTGCACAAACATGAAGCAAAGAAAAATGGTCTCTACCCCAAAAACTAAAAAGCACCTTTTTTTTTTTTACTATGTATATAGTAGCATAAGGAAGGTTAAAAATCCTACATTTCCTATTACATGAAAGAAGCATAAATGTTCTTCAGGGTACTAAACCTTCAATTTTATAATATTGCCAGCCTATGACCATGTCTATCAGCTTTGCACACAATTCAGGGGACAGAGCATTCAGACCATTGCAACTTCAATGGGACTGCTTCAGGTTTAGCAAAGGAAACTAAAGGAGAAACAGAACACGCTCAAAACTCACACAGGAAGAGAAGATCTTCTCCCTCTGTTAGATTTCTTCCCAATAACTGGAGTTCCAAAGTGCTCTGGATTGGTTAGTGGCAGTTGATCAAGTGTCTACATGGAAAAGGGGGAAACAACATCGGTTTGCAACATCTTACTATGAAAAAATATATTCATCAACTACTTAGTTTTAATTCCATGTCCACCACTGTCTTACCTCACTTTCTGCAAAGTGCCTTTCTCCCTTCAAGCATAATGAAGTTCGTCTCAAGGTCCTTTCATCACCGTCATCAAAAACTAGGATGAAGCCAAGAAAACACATTAGCACAAGCAGATCAGATCTCAATCCCAAGTCCACTGCTTATCTCACAATCAAGAACATTCTCTAAAACATGACTTTCAAGCCTCTATTTACTCATTCTTTAGTTCACAAGCAAAAGCAAAGTCAGTATTCAGGATTCAGTCTTTGAATAGATTTTTCACACAGAGATTCAAGCCAGTACAAAGTAAGGCTTAGGATGCAAAAGTCTCTGTGTAATTTAGACATCCTTCTTATACATACAACTGCATTTCAAACCACAGCCCCTGGCTGCACACCAGTTGCTATTACCTAGCAATCTTTGGGGTTTGTTTGGTTTTGTGGGCTTTTTCCCCACCCTATCAATTTATTCCTTCCTTATACCTCCATTTAATATGGTACCTTTTCATTCTCCCTTTTGCTATGAGCAATCTCACAAAAAGACAGACCAATGGCAAGAAAAACAAGTGTCTGATAAGTTTTTGCTACACTATCAATGCTGTCTTACAAACAGACACTGGAAACTTGCAATTCCAAGTCTGAGCACTTTATAAGGAATATTCAGTACATCTCCTGTGGTGTTAAATCTCCATCAAGTTCCATCAATTTCCAACTTCAAGAAGCAGAAGAAAACTGAAATGCTATGAGGCTACTGCAAGCTTTGCCTGAGAAAGATCTACTCTTCAGTTTAGATAAAACCACTTCATGAAAATTTCCATGAAGAGAAGGAAAGCAAAGTTACCAATTCCCCCTGACTCCAAAGAGCAGAGCCCAGGTGGCTGCAGGCTGGAATCCCAGCAAGGTGCAAGTTTATTTGTATGGGGTCAAAGTGCAGAACACTGTTCTATATTTAAACTACTTGAAACAGGCTTTGTCCACTAGGGAAGTCAGTAAAGGGAGAGAAGAAAGTTTCAAGTGTGGTGCATAGCAGTACAGTAATTTTGGCATACTTATAAAATTAATTAAGCTGGATAAGATAAGCTTTAAGGTTCCTCCATCTTCAGAGTAAATACTACTGTGGTATGCCCCATATGCTCCACTACTGAACTATCTTAATGGCTTAGAACACTTGTGCACACAAAACAATTAACTTTTCCCCCTCCAAAAGTCTCAAACTACTAAATTTTCACAAATAATCATTTTAGTGGACAAACGCCTAGTGACTGGCAACAGGTAACTTGATTGAAAAAGAGCAAACAGAACCTGACACTTTACAATAGAACTAAACCGCTTGTTTTTATTTATTATCTCCCAAACTGGACGCTCTACCCATTTATTTAAAGCTAGTCCAGGAGAGGGATAAATCAAGCAAACTAATAATAAACCAGATGACATATACCAGGTTTTCATCCTTAAAAGATAAAATGTTATAAATAGTGAAGGTTAAGTAAAATACCCTCAGTAAAATACACTAAACACAAATTAAGACACATAAGGAAGTTATGACAATCAAGGGTAATGATTTATATTGTGGACACGTGCAAAGCACCTGCAACTGCCAGTGAAGCTGCACAGCTTTGAGGCAAAACATCTTTGCAGAACAACAAAGTATAAAAGAACAGCATAAACAAAGATTTCCTTATCTAAATAAGTGAAATAAGTGTATTAAGTTTCAATGGAGAAAGGATAGCACCATTTGTTATACAAAAATATCAATTATTTGAGTTACTAAGGTAGAGGCAAGTAAGGAATCTCTCCAATTAATCATGACGCTTGAAGTATTTCATACTTGTAGCTACTTTAAACTTGCTTCTCCTCTAGTGAGAACACTTGACTGTGCCTTACTGAAAGGACAATCAAAAACGCACACTGATAAACTCAGCACCTTTAAAAATTTAAGCCTTTCTCAAACTAAATAGGGCTTGTGGTTTCCATCTCACACTTCAAAAAAGTCTGCTACAACAAAGTACTGTTCATACTCGTGTCGCCCTGTGCTTGACTTTTTAATTCTAGTCCTAAAGGATTTAAGGGAATGTCTTTCCAAGGCACAGTATCAAATATTAAGGATTCTGTAAATATAAGCAGTAAGGCAGATGGCACAGTTTTTGGCTATGAGATATTTTGAAGCTGTGATAACAGTCATATCAGAAGAACTTAATACACTCTAAGCTGCAAATTCATTCCTCTTTTTAATCTCATCCAGAAGCAAGGCTTCTTAACTCTAGTTAAAATGCCTAGAACTAACAATCAAACTAAAAACTTAAAAATGAATGTTGAATAACTTGTATTAATTACTTCATTCCTTTAACAGGTTATAGCTACAACTCCAGATTCTTCAAAAGCAAAAATCCTACAGGTTGTGTTCTATAAGGAAGAATTCACTGGGCAGGGAGACAGTAAGAAACAGGAACAGAAGACAAGGAGACATCTCCCTATACACACACACTGAGTGAAGTCATCAAAGGATGTGTTTACAGTGTCACAATACTCATCTCAAAAGAGGAAATTACAGTCCTGTCTTTCCAAAGAAACAAGTGTGAAAAAGCAGAAGCCCTTTAGGTCCTACCACTGCCTCATCTTGTGGGGGGCAGGGGCTTGCTGCGGGAACAGGGTGCAGCAGTTGATTTCTGGGAATGGAAGGATACAAACTAGCCGGGGAACTGCTCACTGCTACTGAACTGTCAACAGAACAACGCCGGAACGAAGGGAAGAAAAGCGACATTTCTGCTGGGCAGAGCCCTTTCTTGCAAACATATTCCTTAATGAGGAACACTGACAGAAGGGGAGAAGAGATGGGTAAGCAGCACAACCTGGAGGAACAGTCTCTGCCATAATGCTTGGTCTAGTCCCAAGAACTGAGTCCAATATGCTTCATACAGAGCATATTGAAACAGTGACATGAAATGGAAATTTCCAGAATTTTGCTGCATCCCGACCTTGTCTATGATAATAGGAAAGAAACAGAATTGGATATTTTTGTTTGTGAAAATCTACCCAAGCCTAATCTATGTCAGGAAAATGAAAACAAACTTCCCAGCAGTAATCAATACAACACATCCCAAGAGTTAAAAAGAAAATTGACTAAAAGTTGAGTACCTCAAAAATGCACTAAAACATGCAACTTTAAACTCACTATCGATGAGCTGGTATCTTCCATTTCCTGTCTGCAACAGACTTGTATATACCATCAGCAAAAATACACTAACCCTGTTTTTACAGTAAGTCTGTCTCAATATTGGTTTTCATGCATTTAATTATATAATATTAACAAGTCAACTACCAAAATCATTTTTAGGAACTTTAAGAAGCTTGTCACAAAATACTGCAGATCAGTTTGACTACATCTTATTTAGAAATATATATATAGATATATTATAAATAGATTTAAGGAGAAAAAAAAAACAGAAAAAGGAGAACAGAGCAGAACTCTAGAGAGAACATCCTCATAGTAGTTATGAGACGACTTCCACACAGAGCCACCAGTGTTACCAGGACAAGGCAGTTCCGTGATACACAAGTGCACAGGAAAAACAACCCTCAAGGCTGCATCTTGCAAACTTCAAAGCCAACAAGTTGTGTTAATGCTGCTGCCCAAACCAGGAGAGATTCTACACTACACTGCAAGGAAACAATTTTGTCTTATTTCCCAACCCAATTCAGAAACTTTTAAGTCACCAAGACAATGAAATGAAGTACATACCACAAATTATAGGTGCTCCAGTGTCACTGTGCACACTGAATTATTCTCACTGGCTGCCTGGCAAAGTAGCAATTTATGAACTACAGGACATGCTATCTATGAATATCTCCACAAATGTGTGCAGATTTTGCAGATATTTGGGGTTCAGCTGTGGAAACAATATAGAAAGAACCAAGAGCTGTGAAGTGCTTGTTGAATGACCTTGTAGACAAGGGCTGTACTACTGATTAATCTCTGTAAAAGGGTTTAAGGGTAAGTACTGCACTGTATTGCGCTACTGGGAGACTATACAACTCAAATTTACTATTTTTAAATTTATTTTAAATGAGCCCCAGTTCCTCTTGCAAATATATATTTGAAATATCCCAGAAAACAGGGAACTTCAAGAGGCCGTTGAGTCTACTCATAGAAAACTATCACCTCACAGACAAAAGCCTGCTGTCTGAATCTGCTTTTTCTGAAATATAAATCTTACTACTGTTACATGTGAAGAGATTAGAGAAAAAAAAAATCTACCTACCTCCTTGCTTTCCCTACACTGTTGTTTGTACACAATTTTTAAATATTTTTAACACTCAGTTCACATTGTAACAAAGGTGGTTTTATAACCAAGGGTTTGATCCAGTTGATTTGTAACATGGTTCTACTGTTAAAATACTATTTTTCTGTACAAAATCTTGCTCCTCTACCCACCTGTTAGCACAAAATATGGTGCTGTTCATTTTTTTCCTAGATTTTCCAGAAAGCAACCAACAGAGCTACGGCACCTTTTTTATGTGCCACAGGTGCACTTAAACAACACATCCATAGAAAGGCTCAGGGCAAATATGGGGTTTCTTCAAAATCCACATAAGCAAATTTTAAAGACAAAAAGAACAAATTAATGGTGGGTTGTGGTGGTAGAGAACACCAGTGGAGGCAACTGGACAGTTCCCCTGTCACACCTGTGGTTTTGGATTCCAGGATGACACATGCACAGCCCAGAGATGATGCTTCTGCCACGTGGAACTCAACAGGATGCTGGGAACTGGTCAAACCAGCCCTGCAGACATGACCAGTGCCTGGCACACAGCACAGGATGTGTGCTGGTCAAGGTTTGAAGGGACAAACCAACAGGTCTCTGGCATGATGGACTCAGCTGGCTGTGGAGGCACTTATTCCATCACCCTTGGAATAAGAGCTTACAGTTGTACTGTACCCAGAACCAAGCTTATTTTTCCTTTTGCTATAAATGTCTCCACAAAGCATCAGAAGAAAACTTCTTTTAAAAATAGGAAAGTTTGACTATAAATAGCTCCTGTTAGCAACCCTGCTCCTGAAGTCCCAGGACATCAATGTTGGTTCATTTGCTGATAAATATCCTCAGAATTGTGAACTGGAATTTTTAAAATCCACGGAACATGAAAGATAACTAAAACAAAATCCTCAGTACCTTTAATTTCCGTGACCTGACCACAGTAACCTGAAGTGATGCAGTTGGTGGCTGAGACTACACTTCATTCCCAGAACAAGTACTCGGGTCTCTAACTCCTCTCAGCACACACTCAGCATTTTCCTGGAAACTGCCACCAGCATTACATGAGAGGAAGAAGCCACCAGCAGAGCTGTGGGGCTCACTGAGGTGCCTCAGAAGTGTGTCTGAAAGGCATAAATCTCAAAAAATAAGGAATCACATTCCCTTTCACTCTAAACAGTACATAAAATCCTAATAACTGACAGCAAAGTCTGCTAGAAACTGCAAAGGCCTCTCACTATTTTGAGAGTCCCTATTTCCTACTCATTTCAGAGGAAACATTACTGAAAGTTAATACATGTTTTTATTTCTTTCTTTAGAAATACTTTTCCATTATTTTACCTACAAAAATACAAGGCTCAGTGTATTTGATCTAGTTTTGTTGAATCTTGTTTGAAGTTGTAGAAATTATTATATAGTAAGAAAAGACCTAAGCACATACAGATTATTAACCCGAGTTTTGTCAAAGGAGAGATGACATGGGGCACTACAAACCAGGCCATTCTAACAGCAACTCTTGGATGCTTGCTCAAATGAAATACTCGTTCTCACTTTTATACAGGTATTACATCACTTCTAGTTCTGTGCAGAAGGGATACAAAAGTGCTTCCTCAAAGAACATCTACATAAGGATTTCTGTTTTCTGAGATTCTGGTAATGCTTGTAAGACTCCAGGCAGAGTGTGAGAGAAGGAAAATACAACTATGCATTTTGTAACATGTGGTCTGGGTTGTGGTTTTTTCTTTGTTTTTCAGTCATTCCAGACATTATTTCAGTATCTACCTGAAGCATTTTACATGTTAACAGAGAATCGGGTGGATGGTACACTCAGTAAACTGTAATTCAAATTCAGCTAAAAGCAGATCTGACAGACCATTTTAATTCTATGCAATTATCACCTAACAATATATTCAGCACTTCAAAAGCATCAATGCAGCACTTTGTAATTTGTAAATTAAGGAAGTTCAGTTTAGATAACTGCATTATAAAGACAAACATCATCAAATCATTGAACCACTTGTAAGATCAACACCTCCAACTGTGCCATTTGTTAACCAAAGAACTTAAACCACTATTAGTGTCACACCACTTTGGATTTGAGGGCTGCCTTGTGCAGTAGCATTTCCCAGACACTGTTAAACTTCCACTCCAAACAGCTTTTGCTTCTTCACCTGCTTATACTGAAAAGCTGAATTTCAAAAGTAATTTCAAAAGTATTTCCAAATCACAGCTGAAAAGTTCAATAGGACTACGTGGCTAGATTAACATCATTATCATATAAAAAGAGATCAAAAAGTGATTCTGTTTCAGCTACAATAAAAATAAAACCTTGTTTATTCTGGGTACACGAACACCATTAATAGACAGGAGATACTGTTAAAATACAAACTGATCTGAACTGTGGCTCTTTACATTATAGTGGTGGCAAAGTAGCCCATTATAGCAAACCCAGCACTTCCACTGGTTCAATTTATTGACCGAAGCGAAGTTGTTTCAGGTGACTTTTCTCCTTTAGAGCCCTACGTGAAAGAGATAACCTGATATGCAAAAGTGAACATCATCACTTCTCACTAGAAACGCAGGCATTTTGTTTTGGTGCATTTTTTACACATCTGTACTTAATACTCTGAAAATGTTTGCCTGTATATATTACTGGTTTCACTAGCCAGAGATCAGTTTGCTTTTAGATCACTTAGAAAGAGATGTTAGATAACATAGAAAATAAATAGTAAGGGAAAAGCACAAACTACTGAAATACAAGCTTTCCCTTGTGTTTTCCGTCTCAAAATGTTCAGGACGGCATTCCGTAAAGCTGGAGTCTGTTAAATCCACTTCCCTCTCAGCTCTTCAGCTGTGACTGCATCAGTCAGGAAGGCTGTAGAGCAGCACAACAACCAGCTATTAAAAAACAACCGTTTGCTTTATTAGCAACATAAATATACACCTCATATCTATCCAAAACTTTCTGCAAAGACACAATGGAAGCGGCAGGCAAAAGATAAGGCTAATTTTTCACACGTCAAGATTCCTGTACTCGACCTAAGGCACTTTCCCAATTTTAACTGCAAAAGAACCATGATACAAACTTGATAATCTGCTTACTCTGGTCAATGTTACCTGTGCTTCCAATTCCAAAAAGCAACCCACCACATAGAACTAACAAGTATGTGCCTAAGATCTAAATCCAACCTGTTACAATTGTATTTTCATAGTTAAAGTGCCATGTTACAGCTCTGCATGTTCTCTTACCGTAAGATTACTTAAATCCTCCCCGAGCTCCAAATTTTTATAAAATCCTAGCAGTTTTAACACATTTGCATATGGAAAACATGTTTTATTTTCTCCATTCTGCCTGTCAAAAATGTTTTTTAGGGAGAGCAAATTACAGTAGTTAATTAATCCATGGCTTCAAGTTTCTGAGGAACTGCACTTCAATAAATGTATGAAGTAAAAATCATGGCATGCATGATTTATCTCTTACATTACTGGGGAGAGTTCAGCAAGTTGTTAAATATAAACAACAATCCATTAATACATGGCAGAGCATTTATTCCTGGTTCACATTTCCTGCTCATCAAGTGAAGATTTTTTGGCAGAAGTGCACTGCTCAAAAGAAAAGGGGAAAAAAAAGAAAATAAAAAAGTAATAAAAAAAAAAACCTGGACAAGACTCATCCCCCAAACAAGGGATTTAAAGTTCACGTGTCAAATGTAAGACAAACATATCTTCTGGCCCAAATTCAAACAGAATTAGTTGAAAGTGCTACTTGAAAATGGAAATAAGTTAGGAGCTCAAAAATTAAAACGCTAATTCATAAACCATGAAATTTTTAGTGCAAGTTTGTGTTTCTTATCACTTCTGTAACAGAATGGTGAACCTCTGAAAATCTATAAAGAGAAATTAAAGGTCCAGTGTTCTACCTCGAGTATGTCACACCGTAGTGCTAAACTAAGTAATTTTAAATCTTCTGCACTCCAAAATAATCCTGCCTTTCATCCCTGACCTGACATCCACTACAATTTTACAGCAATGTTATAATCCTGAAGAAGACAAAGAACAGGGAGCTTTGTCAACCAGCTTAGAGTTAAAGCACTCACTAATAATCATAAAGATCATAAATCATCCTTCCAAATTGTCTGCAGAGTTTTAGCCTGATCCCACCAACGACAACATAACCTCACCTACTGCAAAGGAAAGGCTGAATTACGAAAATAGCTTATTTAAATCTTAAAAGGGGGTTAATGAACCACAATAATTAAGAGTTCATGGGACAGTGGACTCCTCAAGAGAGGATGGATGAAAATGAAGTAAAGCTGAATACATTTGGTACACAAGGCAGCTAATCAGAAACACAGAGTTCAAATTTACAAGTACTAATCTCCAAAGCAATGCCCAAGAGTAGCATGTACAGGACAATTAACAGGAGCATGTTCCTTCTAGGCAACTATTAGGGAATATAAGGCTCCACTGCTGTAAGAAAGTGGTGCAAAAGAAGGATGGGTGCTTGTAAAGCTCTCTGATTCAAATACTGTCCTTTTTTATTTGCTTATCTACTGTAACTTGAATGTTTCTGAGTTTTGTCATTCTGTTATTAAAGCTGTTTCAGAAAAACCTGGAGATAAGAATTATTGAAAATAAGGAAATTTATCTTACAATGAATTCTTGTTCAACACTAACATTTCGCTGACCCTGCATTCTGAACTTTCTATTTCAATAACTGAACACAACATGAGCCTCCAACATGAGGAGAGAAAAGTAGTTTTCTATTTCACTTTAGATCATTATTTGAAAATTTTATTAAAGGAAACAACTATTCACATTACAAATGAATGTCTCCTCTTTTCTTTTGACTGTGTGGTATGTTGATTCTTCTCTTAAAAATGAATAGATTCTGTCTTATGTTGATACTATCCATGTTTTCCTTGTGTATAAGCTTGCATACAAAGCAAGAAGGCTCCTATTTCAGTCATTCATTTCATGCCACAGGTTTTCAATTGGGAGAATGATTTTACAAGGTTTATGTCTTAAAATCTCCAAAAATTATTCTGAATTTCAGTGAGTGCAACTGTTATCATTATAGGTGCGTTGTGTCAAATAAAACTTGATCATTCAGCCCTGCAACTACCCGTGCAAAAGCCTCCATGAACATCAATTACTTATTATCCTATTTGAAATGGAAAAGGAATCAAGATGTGGATGACTTTAAAAGATGTCCCCTCCAAAAACTCTCTCAGATTGCACAAGACAAGATGTAATTACTGACATTGTTACCTATAATTAGAAATATATTGTTCAAAGATTACAGCCCATAAATGAAACATGGCCACTCACCTACAGTGTACCAACTGGCATCTGTCAGCTTGCTGATAACAGCTTCCTGAAAGGATCCATCGGGCATTTTCGTTTCAACCATTGCTCCAACCTACAACAAGGAGCAGCTCAAGGTTACATGGAAGCCCACACTTAGAAAATTGAGAAAAACACATTGATTCTCCCAGCAAGCCAGATTTACTTTTTAAGACTCAGTTTAGCTAAATGCTGCTTTGAAAGTTTAGTTTTTCAGCAGGTAAGAGCAGGGGTCCTTCAGGAGGAACGCTGAGCTGCAAGTAAACACTAAAGTACTAGGAAACTCAGAACATTTACTTTCAGCATGACTTCATCATCTCAAGAAATAGAAGGCCAATAGAAAACAAATATCCAAAGTCATTAATTCATTATGGATAATCATTCAATTACTACTATTTCTTATCCTTTAAACACAGTTCTACTGTCAGCTAGATCAGAATTTCAGTAGCAGCCTTGGTGTTCCCATAGGAGCTACAAGGAAAAGACAAATACAAGAAAGATGAGCTTCTCTGGAGAGCTCTGTTTGCATTCAGTGTTTGTATCACAGCTCTGCGTTTTAGCACACAACTGTTACACAGAATGAAAATACAAACAAATGCATTTTTATATAAAATACATTACCAATTCTAAAACACTGAGTAATTGTATTTATTCTTGTCTAATGGGCTTGAACATGGCTTGGCACTCAAGCTGCTAATTACTTCTGAGAAGTTTCAACATTTCATTATTTATAAGAAGTTTTGCATCTTATGAGAAGATACAAAAATCCCCGTGCAGCCAAAACTGTGTATCAAGTACACTACACAGAAAAGCATAGCAGCCCATAAGGCTACAAAAATCAAGACTAACTCCTCCGAATCTATCTCATCTAAAGTGATGAGCCTCCTTCTGTTGACTTCAATCCTGAAGAACAGGTACCCACCTAAACAACATCAAAATTTAAGAGTTTTAGAAATTTATGTGATTACCAAAAGAAGACAATATACATACTCTTAGAGGTCCTTTCACTTGGTCATCTTGCACTAACTGAGTTGAGTTATCCCCTTTCAAGACCACCTGAAAGATATTAATGAACTTTTTAATAGGCACCTGATTTCTTAATAGCACACAAAAAGAATAAGAAGATGTATCTATAAATCTCTTATTATCCACATTAAGATTATCAATTAAACAGACTCAAATGTTACTGAACAGAAAACATCTGGCATGGCCAGTTTTACTGACAGGAAACCCCAGGTATTACATTTAATTTTTAACCTGAAACATCATAATTAAAGAACAGGGCAAATCATACACCAGCCATTCCAAAGCAAAGAAAATACATTTTTAGGTGAGTTCAGAATTTGACATAATCCAGGGCAAACCTGGAATTGGGCTTCCAGATGAGAAGATTAAGCAGGGGTTTTTTTTTCTCTCTGATTCAGTTGTAGCATTTCATTGAAAACACTTTGTATACTAAACTACAACCAAAATAATAACCTCTCTTTATTAAATATGTATCAAAAAATCACCAAACTGGCTGCAATATCAGCATTTCTCCTGCCTTGAGCAAGAGAGTTTCTATGGCAAGTATGTGGAACACTACAAATGTGATTAAAATAAGGATCAGTTACAACATAAATAAACTCTGCTTCTCCCTTTAAAATCCTACATTATAGAAGGGAACAGTGAGGAGACAGAGTGAACATCAGCCTATGAAGTTTAATTTTAAAAATTCCAAAATTTCTATTTGTTTTCAGGAACCAAAAGTTCCAGGAGCTTGCTTTGATAATGATGTCCAGTTTTCTGGCTCCCCCAATTATCCTCCAAGCAGACTACACTGTAGCTGTATTTAAAAACACAACACCAGTGGCATGCCAAAACAGCATCGGTATTAACACACATTCAGGTTAAAAATGCACTTTATGCTGATATAAAATTTAAAATAAAAATTGCATAACGATGACTACAGGTTGTCCTCCTGTTCAGGAAAAGGACGTTTTGGACTCTCTGCACTCTTGGCAAATGTGTCAGGTGTGCCTACACACTCTTAATTACAGTATCAGGCTTAGCTTGTTAAAACTTCTATTGTTGTAATATAATTGAGATCAAGCAACAGGAATTTCCACCAAGTCACAGCAGCCTCATGTAATTCCAAATCTTATCGTGGAGTAATAAAGCATCTGATTCTAATGAGAAAAAGAAACTCCTAACTATTAACAGGCTAAATACTCTACCAGACCAAAGATGCAGACAAAAATCAAGCTTGTCAGACCTGCACACTGCTTCCTACAGAGCTTCTCATTAACACAGATTTCAAAGAACACCATAAGTTTCCCTAAGTACCCATTACGAATAGGGAAAAGACTCCAATATCTGAATTACATTTTTTTCTATTGCTGAAAAGCACTCTGATGAAGTGATATGATCTATATATGTAACTGAAGAGGCTGAAGGCTTGTTCTACTTATCTAAGCACTAAAGCACACAAAGGCTTGGATGTATAGCTACAAAAAGCAGCTTTCACCTCGATTTGTTGGGGAGTTTGGGTCACTAATGCTTTATTCACATATCTTGGACAGCAGACATTAAAGTAGGAAGGGGGAAGATTTTGACAAGACAAAGCAGAACAACAACTTCTATATTTACTTTCAATTTTAACTTGCATTTAACTACATTTTGTTCTTGTTCTCACATAGTGGAATTTACAACAGTATGGCAATACCAAAATGACAACTTTCCCTTTTGATTGTTTTGGCAAAAGCCCTGTAAATGTGAATGAATACTATGTGCCAATATTATCCATGCATAGAAATTCATCTACAGCCAGGGCACACTGCTTTAGAAGCTGTAGCAAGATTCTCAAAACTTAAATATTACCCTGGGAATTGCTAAAACCTGGTCTAAGAAACAAATTACTGCCATCTCTCTTGCTGTTGACTTATTTTGGCATTGCCTCTTGAGTTCCAAACTGTAAAAGTGAGAGTGTCAGTTGGTATGAAATGGAACTTCTGCTTCTGAAGAGGTTGCTCTTATTTCGTATTATTCATGTAAAGCCATAATCCTCTATTTGTGACATCCAAACTTATTGCTCGGAAACCGATGCATTCGAAAACAGAAGATAAATGAGGTCAGGAAAGAAGGAGCAAGAAAGCTCATTTTTGTTCCAGCATGCTACTAAAATATGTAATAGAAAAACAACTTCCCCCTCAAAATAAAGAAAAAAAACAAAAAAAAAATCGTCCCAAACCAAAAAACAAAATACGAAAAAAACCCCATTCAAGTGTTGTTTAAAATTCATACAGTGAAGTTATGAACGTTTTCTAATCTTCAGGACTAGGATCTCCTGTGACAGCCTTTTCAGCACAATGCTTTACTAAAACCAGCAGCAGCCTCAGCACACTTACCTTGACTTTCACAAGCCTTTTCACCGTCTTAATCTTTGCCTCGCAGAAGGCACCACGGTACTTGGCACTGACATCAGTCCCCACTGTCAGGTAGGCAGGCTCATCTGCTGCCTGGAGGGAAACAACAACACAAAAACAAACTTTAGCTCTTATTTATAGGTACAGCTGCATCATTATATATTTAATTTTACACTTCGACTTTTAGACCTGTTGCCTTTAATTGATAAGAAGTGTCTGTACTTGAGATTGCCATCACAGAGTTCTTCAAAATGGAAAAAAAAAATCCCAACAAACAAGTTACAGGAAGTTTTGGTTTGTTACTGATGTTGACACACATCTCCTGTGAATTCATTGTCAGCCTATTCCAGAAATGTTTCTGAGGGTATTCACTGATATTTGGGACATCTCCTTATGAAAAGGGCAACAAAGTAAAAGAGTGACTATTAATTCAAGTAGTTTCTATACAAAAGGAAAACACTTCAACTGCAAAAAGGCAATATAACAGATAGCTGTATTTTTTCAGCTACAAGCAATCCAATGACACAGAATATTTAAAACACTTGAGATTGGTGTTATCCCAACACTTACAATTAAGTCTATAACATTCTAAATATAGGATTTCTTTCTTGGTGACTAAAAGGAGACCTCTAGAGAAATCTATTGCAATCTTTCAAACAGCTATTAACACGTATGCTTCTTTCCTGGAATGCCTTTATCAAAACTTAATTACCTGTGCATTTTTAAAGAGAAATATTCATCATGCTTTCCTTAATCTGGCCTTTAACACTCAACATTTCACTTTACTGTGCTCATTGCAACTGATAAACAAGGACAAAATTACCACACTGAAAATGTCTATCAAGACAGGAAATCGGTGCAGAAACTAAAATAAAATGGGATATGGTTTGGGTTTTTTTTTTGAATTGGTATTTCCTCCAACTGTGAAGGAAAAAAGGAAAAGTTTTGTAAATTACACTGCAATTGTTGAGCCTTTGTACTGAGCAAACCGGCAACAGCAAAGGCGGGACAAAAGCTGTGGTTTTACAAACTTGCCATAGCAGCTGCTGATGCAGGAAGCGTTTAAAGACGGGAGCCCGAAGGACAACAACTCAGAGGCGATGAGGATGTTCCGAGCGCTCCTGCGCGGCGGTGAGAGCTTTAAATCACCTGCACCTCGCTGGGGAGCAGGAACAGCACTCACAGCACGCACCGAACCCCGCGTTCTGCCACTGCTGCCGTGCCCAGACGGAGAGCGAATAAAAATGAAATCTCCAGAGCAGCGGGCGAACAGGGCGGCGATCCCCGCTCCCGCCGGAGCCGCCTACCTTCATCTTTAAGGGTTATGTGCGCGATTCCAGCTCCAGGACTTCTCCTCGCACGGGAAACACTGCAAAACAAGAGCGGGGGAGGCTGAGGGCTGAGCACGGGGCTCCCCGCGAGGGGCGGCG
>VZRO01001897.1:374760-411288 GCA_013397915.1 Daphoenositta chrysoptera
GGCGGAGGCGGAGGGGGCGGAGCCGGCGCGCGCGGCGCGCAGGCGCGGCGGCCGCGGCATCCCGGGCGCCATTTTGTGCGCGGCTTTTTCCCATTTTAGGCCGTGGGAAGAGGGAGGAGAGGGAGCGTTCGTGGGATCGGCGGAGGGAGCGACCGGGAGGCTTGTCCTGAGGTCCGCTGAGGCGGTACCGCGTTTCTTCGCGGCGGTATGACCCCGTTGCTGGGTGTTGGCGGCGACCCCGCTCGCGGCGGCGGTGGCGCAGGAGTGGGCCCGGCCGGACCCGGAAGTGGAGCTGCCGCCATGGAGGCGCCGGGACCGCCCGCCGTGAGGGCGCGGAGCCGCCGGGGCGGCCCGAGCGCCCCGCAGAGACACACCCGGGGTGCAGGTAGGGGCTGCCGGCCCGCGCCGCCTTCCCGCGGGGGAGGGCTCAGCTCCGCCGCCCTTCATCATCCCCGTGACGCGTGTGGGGAGGGAACGCGACCGGCTCTTGCTGCCTGGGCGCTTCCGCACGTTTCTCTGTGCAGGAAGACGCAGCAAGGACAGGGATGACCATTGAGGGCTTTTTCTGGGTGGTGTGTGTGGTAGTGGTGCCTGGTCCTGGAGATGCAGCCTTATGAGTCAGGATACCTGTTGGTGTACTCTGAGAGAGTTTGGTCTTAGAGACGAGCTTTTACCTGAATAAGTAGGAGTTATTGGTTGAAGCCTATGATAAAATCATGTATTTTAATATTAGTTTTCGCATTTTGTCTTATTATCCAGAATTTGCTCTGTAGTTCACGGTTAATACAGATGCATAATTTTTATTCCGAAGTTACAGGCCCGTAATTTTTATTCCAGAGTGATGAGCAGCTGTTTGACAGTGCTCACTCTGAGCTACAAGAATTCCCTCAGGGTTATCTAAAGCAACAGCAGGGGAACCATTGTGTTAATTGGACAGAAGTAGGTGGTTACTTTAGCTGCCGTTCCCATGTAAGTTTTGCTTTGGAGGTGGCTTTTGTATTTTTTTTATTAAATCTGATGCTTTAGAAAACAGTAAGTAAAGGGACTCTCTGGGGAACTCAGTGAACAGAGGTGTGGGGTACAGGTCAGCGCTGAAGGTTAAATAAGGCGCAAAGTACACGAGGCTTATTTGGAATTGACTGCAGGCGAGGTCTGGCATAGAGGAAAGGTCTGGAATTCTGGTGTTTGGATCTGGGTTGTAAATCTAAAGATGGTTGAGGATCTCTACAGAATAGCTAAAGGTTGAGGCATTTAGTGCTGAGGGAGCTTTGATTCTGTGCTGTAGTTCTGCTTTACGCAGTGGATAAACTGGAGAGTGTATGAGGGGAACCTACAAGAGATTTGGAGAGGGACTTTGGACAAGGGCACGGAGTGGCAGGATGAGGGGGAGTGGCTTCCCACTGACAGCGGGTGTAACTTGGGTATGAGGAAGAAATTCCTTCCCTGTGAGGGTGTGCAGCCGTGGCACAGGTTGCCTACAGAAGCTGTAGCTGCCCCTGGATCCCTGTGGCAGGGTCCCAGGCCAGGCTGGATGGGGCTTGGGGCAACCTGGGATAGTGGAAGGTGTCCCTGCCCACGGCAGGGGGTTTGGAATTGGATGATGTTTTTAAGGTTCCTTCCAACCCAAACCGTTCTCTGATTCTGTCATTCAGAATATATTATGTCTAACCCAAATGTTAACAAAACTTGCAATATTCTATTTGATTGTGAACTTCTGATCTTTCTCTGGAATATGTTGGCGAAATCCTGGCTTGGATCGTGAGTGTTCCTGAGGCATGGTTTGTATCTCTGTACTGAGTGTAGAACCATTCAATAAACAACAGTTTGTGACCAAACTAATCAGTCTTGTTTCTGATTTCTAGCATAAAAACCTTGCCCTCGTGGATGTATCTGTTACAGCCAGCACAATTAGGAGTTTCATGGCACATCACTCACTGAGCCGCTGTGAGCATAAGGACCTTATTTCTGTATAGCCAGTGAGCAGGAGAGGTGACTTGTTCTTTTATGGTATTTTAAGCACCTAAGAATGCACAGTGGGCAGCTCAGCAGAGCACAAATGTTCTCACACAGCTTAGGGATGATGTCTGGTGTCATGGAATGAGAATGCTGTGCTTCTGGCAAGGCAGAAAAAGGGTCTAATTTTGGTTTAAATGTCTTTCCACTGGAATATGAACTTCAGGACTTAAGAGTTAGTCCCTGATACTGAAATTTTTCATTCTAAATGTCAGTGTTAAGCAGCCCTTGCAACTGTGCCCCATCCCCCTGTGCAAACCCTTATAGGGAAACTGTGGGAATGAGTGGAAGAAATGAGCAGTGGAGGTCACTCTGCTGAGGTTTTTAATCATGGCCTGTTGTGTTACCTGCACAAAATTAACAGTTGAGAAGCTCTAGAGTGGGACAATCTCAGTCATTTTAGTATCTAATCTCTCTGTAAACAGACATGCTGTGAGGTAGAAACATTCGTTTTTTAGATCATTGTTCAAAGCAGCAGTACTTGTGTTATTTGTACTTTGTTAGTACCAAAGGTCTTGTAGATGCAGCACAGGAGATTTGCTTGGGTAAATGCATTTGAGTCTTAGCTTGAGCAAATTAAAGGCTTCTTAATTTAAAAACAATTAAAAGCATTAAGGCACTCTAAGCATGACACTGGTCATTGGTCACATGGAATTCTAAGTGATGGCTGTAAGTAAATTAGTAAAAATAATACAGTTAAACACTTGAAAATGTGTTTGGTGTATTAGTTGCAGAATGTACAGAAATTTTGCCATAAGTCTTCCATACATGTGGCACTTGATAAGAAAAAGGAAATTTAGGAATGTCTGTGTCTTAGAGTTCTCTATATGAACAGCAGAATAAGTAACTGTTGAATGTATCACGTGGCTTCCTTCTGATCAGAGATAAAGTAAGAAGATTTCTGGGATAAGTAGGGTAGTTTTATTCTGTTCAGCAATCAGATACTGCTCTTGACATACTGCATTTTTTGTAGATGAAAGAACTCAGAATACATGTACAATTGCTGCCAAAACACTGTAGAAATAGTAAAAATATTGGATCTTATTCTAACACTGAGCTTCTTTCTGTGTAATGAAGTGTAATGAAGTACTTTTTTTTTGTGTCAGACCTTGCAGGTATTCAGGAGACTTTTAGCTTTAATTTTTGTCTCCATTGCTAAGTTCCTTTTTTTTTTTTTTTTTTTTTTAAATGCTCTTAGCCTTGGTGTTTCTATTCTATAGCTAAATAGGCAACACTTTTGCAGATCCTCTGTCTGTGGAACAGTATTTCTGTACAAATGGAGATCACATGCTTCCCACAAAGATTTATTATCTAAGTGATTGCAAACTGCTCAGAGGAGTGTGGTAAGAAGTTGTGAAGTGCCGCTATAAAGAGAAAAAATCCCAATGAATGTGAAGTTGACAGCAAAAAACTTCAGCCAGTGCTTTACTGTTAAACTATCAGCATCAAGTTCCTTCATTTTTATAATTGTATGTGTGAGAGAGGAAAAATTTAAAAATTAATTAAATGAATGAAACCTATTACTGTTAAATGCTTACTTACAGTTTCCCGAGCTCTGGGACATTCCTGTCCTCAAGTCCAGAAAATGGACATTTAATTATTCAAATGTAACTTCATGCTGATTTTAATCATTGCCTTGTGAGGGTTCCCACTGGAGAAGACACAAAGCCTGGCAACCCTCAGGAAGCCTGAATTGATGCATTCAATCCACTGAAGTTCAGTGCTGATTTCTTGAATCTGCCCTGGGTATGTTTTGCAGCAGTGCAGTATCTCCTGGACATGAGCAATGATGAAAATATTTATGACATAGAGCGCTCAGTCAGAAATACTTGTGTGGGAAAAATCTCAGATTTGGGATTTCTATCAGCTCTGCAAAAATAATACTCGATTTGTAGTTGCTCCTCACAGTAACACCAGTAAAGTGATCTGTGCTTAGCTGGCCAAGCTCTTGGCAGCAGCCTCGGTGATCTCCAGGGAGGAGCAGCCCCATTTTTCCTGAATAAACTCTGTCCAGACTTGTGGCTGCAGATCTGAGCTACAATCCCACGTGTTCCCCAGTGTGTGCAGGAATCGGCGATGCATTAACTGAGTGTGGTGTTGGCAGCCCGGCACCACAAGAGGAGTTTCAGTTCTCAGCTGATGGAGCTGCTACTTCCCCCCTGCCCATGAGCTGTGGCATCTATCAGGCAGTCTTTTGATGCCAGACCAAAATGTTCCTTGTTTTAAGACTGATTAGGTAATCTTGTGTTTGGACAGAACCAGATCTGTGTTGTAAGCGGCTATTTTTATTCTTTCTGGTATGTAATCTTACGATAGCTGACATATTTGTATCAAATGTTAATATTGGCTAATTTAGGAATTGTGTCCTTATTGCCAGGGTTTACTTAAGCTTGGATTCTAAAGCCAGTTTCTGCATGTTCTGGCACGCGGTATTAAGTTATCTCAATATAGATGTTTAATTTCTATTTTGTTGTCTAACAGAGGGATGCAGGATACGGAATTTGACAAATTACAAATTACAATTGCCAATTACAATTACAAATACACTGGATTTCTTGTATTATTTCTCAGGACTGCAAGTTCGCATTGGTGACGATACAGCTATTCTGGGGAAGTCATGCAGTGTTGCAAAACTACTGCACAGCACTGCAGAGAAGCTGAAGATTAGTGCAGCAGCTTTAATTTAGATGTGGCAAAGAATTCTGTCATCACCTGCAATCAAGTGATCAGTCTGTCTTTCGAAACTTGAAGTAGGTGCTTGAAGTCAAATGAGAATTAAGTTAGTGTTCTGGGTTGCTCTGTTCACAGCTGCTGAAGGAGAGTGTTCTTACATGTTTTTCAAAACAACACTTTGTCTCTGGATGCCAGCACTGAAGGTGAAGGATTAGATCTTTAGAACTACCTGTCATTAGTTCTGTTTCAGGCTTTCTGAATAACATTTTGCGTGACACGTTAAGACACTGGTTAGTACCAGAAATGTATCCTGTGCATCAGTGCATCAACCATTCCAGTGTTGCAAACTTGAATTTTTAAACTCTCTATGCTTTTTAACTGGCTTCTAAATTATCTCTGCAGCATGCAGCCTTTTTTCTGGCTTCTGAGGTGTAAACCTTGTTACTGATGTAAATTCTTTATCTATGGAAGTTTTGATCTTTCAAGGGGAGAAAAGACGTTTTTTCTGTAGGATCGAAGGATGGTTTTGTGTAGTTACCCATCTACAGATCGAATACGTTTTATGTTCTTGAAATAAACTTAAATGGAAAACATTTAAACTTGTACCTGAATCTCTAAATAGTCTGTATTCTTCCTAAAAAAGTCAAATCTCTTGTTTATAATTACTATTGCTTTAGTAAACTCCCATCTAAATCAAACATACAGGGGAAAACTTGAAAGCAAAACCCGTGTGGGTTTGGGAGTGGCAATTACTGACTTCATTGCTATGAAAACCAACAGGAGAAGAAGTCTTTGAAGTTTTGCATGTTGTATTTGAAGAACCTTACTGCAGTCTTTTGCATAAATTAAGATGCTCAAATAGAAGATATTCCTCCTTAAATATTTAACTTCTAAGATCTACTTTGTTGGAACAGTGTGGTCACTTTTTCAGCCTTTTGCTATACCACACTAGGAGTAAATGTTTACTGAAGGGATGCCTAATGTTACCCAGACCTAAGATGTGAGTTGCTGCTGACATTGGAGAGCTGAAATGGGTGTTTCATTTTGGTATAGAGACCTAACTCTGTCGGGAATAATTTCTCTACCTGTGTTAGTAGATTCAGGGTCTTGTTTTTCAGTAGTTTGAGTGATGTGTTAGGGGCAATCTGAAGTAAGAATCTTTTCTGTTTATCCTGTAATCTTACCTGTTGCTAGTTTATATCTTTGAAGGATTTTTTTTTCCCCACTGCCTCCTGGTAAGACTTCTTGCTGCAGCAGTAGCCATGTAAAAAAGTACAAGAAAATAAAGCTCATATGAGCCATGTTCTCATATACCAGTGTCTGAAAAAGCTTGTGCAAGTGGCTTACAGAGTTTGGATTTTTACTAAAATACATCTTTCTGTACTTGTAGAGATAAAAAGTAGGGTTCTGATACTGATGCTGAGTCCTTGAACGTGGTCCACCTCTTAGAATAGGGGTGTCTCAGGTTTGCCAGCACTGATAAACTGGTGATTAAAATACTTTATTGTTACAGATGCAGATTGTAGAGCAATGTGATCAAACAGGGTCAGGACTATTGATTCACAGTCCTTCCTTGTAACCCTCTAGAAGCAGTGTGTGTGTGTCACTGAAGCCTGTGTGTCACTGCCAGCCTGCAGCCTGGCACAAAGCGGGAAGCAGCAGCACTGTTGTTCAGTGTGGCTGCTCAGCAAAAGAAAGCTCGTGAGTGCAGTGGTTACATGGCCTTTCTTCCAGGGCTTTTGCTTGTCCAAATTATTTCAATCACTTCAGGTTAATTTACTTTTCAGCCTCAGCTAACAAGACTGCAGTTGATCGGTATTGATTCTTACTTAAAAGTATTAATGCCCTCAGTCTTTTGTATTAAATGTTTTCAGCTGTAAGTAGCTGCTGTTGGTGAGAACCTACAGTTCAGCCGTGATTAAATGCTGATTTTTTTTCCTGCTCAGCCATCCTTTCCCAAAGCTATTTTTCATTTGTCTGTGTTGTTTGGAGGATATTATTAAAGGTAGCTCGTTTCCAGGTGGCCAGGGAGTTAGTTGGCTGCTCAATCAACACTTAACCTGTGAATTAATTGCCAGACTGTGCTGTTTGCAGGAGTTTGTACCTTCGGGGATGTGCTTTCCCCTGCAGTGCTCCCTTTTAGTGTCACCTCATTAACTACAGCTATAAACAGAGCTCCTGAAAGGAGCTGTGTTGTGTGACATCCAGAACTCTGACAGAGCAAAAGACTTGGCTTTTTGGAGGGTTTTATTATTCTGGATCAATGGAAGATCTATTTGTGGGAGTGATGTATCTCCTCCTTGCAAGCAGCACAACACGGGACTCGCTGGTGTGAGGGTAGACACAAGCACTTGGCTGGGGGAAGCACCTTTTGTTAAGCCAACTGATGGAAAATACATTGAGCTATATTTTGGTTCTGCCTCAAACAGCATTTCAGATTTGTTTCTATTCCTGGTGTTTATAGGAAAGTGTTTGGAGAAAATAGGTTCTCACTTGGTGGGCTTTGTTGACTGTGGAAACACCTGGGGCTAGAACTGAAACTGAGCTTTAAGCATTCTGCTAAAGTAGCTGATGCTTCCTGTGCTCCTCTTGTCACCTATTAATGCAGTCTCATGTAATAGGTCTCTGTTCTTTCTGAATGTAATGAAAGGAGCAGATTTCCTGCTTTTCTAAAATCCCAACCAACAAGATAAAATTTAACTTAAAAAAATTTAGGCATTGCTTGGGTGGGTTTTGGAGGTGTGTGTGTGTTTGGAATGCATCAGCTTTTGGATGAATTTACTATAATTGGTCCTACTCTTAATCTGGTGAAATTGGACTCCTAATGACTGATTTTGGAGATGCAGACAGTATGTGTACCAAATTATATCTAATTTTATGCAGCAATAAAGCACACCATGTTCTTTCTAAGCCCTTGATTGGCTTGTTTTATCACATTGCCTAAAATGGTATTTTCAGTGGGCAGTCCCTACACTGTTTTTAGGGGAGACTTCAGGGGATTTCAGCTTTTTTCCTGTATCTGAAGATATGCATGTGTTTGGACTACAAACTATGATGCTGCTGCCTGCTTTATTCTAGTTGTCCATTTTTGGTTGGCACAGCAACTCATAAGAACCATTTTTAAACAACTGTTTCAGTCCTTTAATAGCAATGTGCTGAAGATGAAAGAGCACTGCGTGGGGGTGGCTGCATCTATCTGGAAATAGGAGACTTGGTTTGAGCTTGATTGTAGATCCTGTGTTCTAAAATACTAGAATGTATTTACAGTAAGTCAAGACTTAACTCTGCTACTACTTGTTTTCTGCAACTCTGTGTAATTGGACATAATAAGCAGCAAGATGCTCTATAATGGAAAGTTACAAGCAGTTGGTGTCTCAAAATAGCTCTCAGTTCTTAAGCAGAAGTAACTTCCTTGTTGCATGTAACTTGAAAAACTGGTGGGTGGAGGAAAAGCTGGTCCTTGTCTTACAGACATGCAACTGAAAGAAGAAAATGAGGGGGAGAGAACAGACTCTTCTGTATTTTTGGTGCAATTACAGCATCAGAATTGTCATGACAATCAAAACTATTTTTCTCTTCATAATCTTTAAAGTGTATACTTCATTTTAAGGTCATGCTAAGATGCGTTGTTGAATTCACTATTTTGCATTCCCTTCTATGGCTGTGGTTTTATCTTCAGGAAGAGACCTGCCAAACAGTTCTGGAGTTATTCCACATCTCCTTCCTTAAGGGTGCCTGGGACTGCGCAGGCATAGAGCATCCCAAGCAGTGCTGCATCCGCAGCACTGTGACTGAGACTGTGGCAGTCACACTCTCAGCATGTGGGGCTTTAACCTCAGGCCATCGAGGTATTTTTGGTGATGAGAAGTTACAAATGAATGACTCAATGCTTGGCATACTTAAGATCTGCATGAGACACATTCTGCTTGGAATGTTTCCTTTCTGAGAGTCAGCACCAAATACAGATGAGTGGTATTTCTTTTAGAGATGGCCTCGAGGACATCTGCCACACAGGAAATTTCACATATGGGTTACTTATAACAATCTTGCCATCATTTTCATCAGCAGTACTAGCAGTTGTAAGGAGGATATTATCCAAGCCATAACTTTTATGGCCATATTAAAGTAACATAAAATTACTTACCTAGATGCAATAGCCTAAACTTGCTTTTCGAACTCTGCAAGTGCACTTTCATATTCTAAAATCTGCCCTGGTGCAGTCAGGGAGATGGATTTAAGTAAACTGGATACTGTAGCCTAATGTTTAGTAATTTGTCACCTGCGGTTCACCTAGTCCCCTTCTTAATTCTCTTGAGCAAAGCTGCTGTATGTGGACTTGCTTACTGCTAAATAATTGTAACAAGGAATGTGACATACCTAGCCTTAATAAATAGCAGAGTAGTGATTCATCAGGTGCTGAGTAACAGCCACTGGATGTGTGAGACTTAAGGAGGAAGCATCTTACTTGAACAGGCTACTCTTGTGTTGGATCTGTACTCGGAAACACTCCTTGGGTGGAGGGATGACTTTGAGCTAAGAGATGACTTGGTCTACACACTCTTCCTTCCTGGTGTTCTGTTTAAACCCTGTGCTTTGGGTCTTAAGCAACAGAATATGCCACTGAAACCCTGAGCATAAAGTGTTTCAGCATGGCAAGAATTGAAGTTATACACTCCAAGTGGGTATTTAGCTTTCTACTGTATTATGTGTTCCCATAAATTGCCAGAGTAGGACAAAGAAGGTTAGTTGTGGAGCCTGAAGCAAGCAGTGTTGCTTTTCTGCTATCTTTAGATCTGAAACTTCCCAGTGCTTTGGGCAGAAATAACCCAAGCGAGACTCTGAGAATCACCTCTTGCTCAAATCTCCAATTCAGAAGATTTTACCCTGCCATTTGTTTGCCTTGCAAAGCATTTCCACATTTTAGTTACACTGAAGTTATAACTGACCATTTTCAAGCCAGCCATAAAAGCTAATTTTAGTTTTAGGGAAGGGGATCCAAGCCCTAAAAGCACGAAAGCATGCTGCCATTCAAACCTTCATGTTGGCTGCCTGATCAGGTGTTGTTCTCTGGGCTTAAATCAAACTCTTGTCCTTAGCTGTTGTCTAAATGTAAGCTTTTTGGGTTTTTGCAATTTAATATTATTTTTTCTTGTTCTGGAACAGATCTAGTCCTTACTTAAATAATAACCTCAGATCCAGCTAGAGCCCTTCAGGAGCTTGTTCACCAAGTGATTTGCCTCAGACAGCTCTATATATTTAGAAAAACAATGGTCAACATTTAATTAAAGTTTCATCATGCTTTGCTGTCCCACTGCATTTTTAATTCTTTTTTTGGTCAGTGTGGCCATAAGTAGCTACTTCCTTCTTTTTGAAAGATTTCTTCCCCTGCTCAAGTTCACTGTTTGACATAGCAACAAGTAAATACTTCTCAGTAGCAAAACTTCATTGAAGTTTCTGTTTAGCCTATCAGCTGTGGACTAAATTAGTGAAATATTATGATGGCTAATGCACTACTGTATAATTAGTTAATTGTTAAGTAACTAACTTAAATTAGTAAGTTACTTGTTAAATACAGTGTGGTTGTCTCATGGAACTGCAAGGTTACAAAAATAGCTGTCACAGGGGGGTTGCAGTAGATTTTCTGCTGGAATGAGTCTCTCTGGGCTAGAAATCTATTCTAATGTTCCCGGC
Source organism: Daphoenositta chrysoptera (assembly GCA_013397915.1). Taxonomy (NCBI): domain Eukaryota; kingdom Metazoa; phylum Chordata; class Aves; order Passeriformes; genus Daphoenositta; species Daphoenositta chrysoptera. Next base: position 385,138 of record VZRO01001897.1, read on the forward strand.
CTTGATGACAAGAGGTAGCAATGCTGAACTTAAGATCAAAAAGAATTCTGCTAGTTTTCTGGTTCTAAAGTAAAGGGAAATGTCAGCATTAAAATAGTTTGTTTAGAATTCTCCTGCCTTTTCCCTCTTTGACCTCCCCTTCTGAATAAAAGCAAATTTCTTTTCTCCACCTTCTAATGGTCAATTTTTTTCTTTCCCCATCCAGAGGCAGTGGAAATTAAAATAGTTTTTTTTCCTTACCATACAAGTTTCATCAACAGGCTGAGCCTATACTCTGATGAATTAATAATTAAATTTGGAAAATAACCTGACAGTAATAATTATCTTGGTATTAACTTAACTAAATTTTGCCATGACATGCAAGACAGTGGGCAGTACTTTGCACGTACTGCTATCCACAGCTTCTTGAATTGCTTCTCATGGAACTTTTTGTTTGTTGTGAACAGATACAGAAAAATTAGAGTGTAGATGCTCAGAGGAGCTTTTTAGATTGCCATGTTCTCCAAGAAGTAGTTATTTGGAAATTTTGGATAAGCAAAATGTGCTCCTATCTCTTATGTCTTCATATACTGTGGAATATCTTCCTTCCACTTTGTCTTTTAAATATACACAGCTGGTCCTGCTCTTCTCACTGTACCCTGAAATCTGGCTGTGTGTTATAGCTGCTGTCCCTAATTGTGAATGGCTGTCACTGAAAAGATTAGGGGGGCAGATGGGTGGGTGTAGCCACATGAGGATGGCTTTCAGTTTCCCTTTAGCAGGTTAGAGCATGGTGCTAGAAACACCAAGCTCATGCGTTTTGATCTTGGACTTGATGATCTTTGCGGGTCCCTTCCAACTCAGAATATTCAGTGATTCTGTGATTTTAGGAACAGAATCAAGCCAAGATGAAGAGAATCAGGTAGCTTCCTGCTGCCATTCCCAGGGAGCGGCAGATCAGCCTCAGCTGATGCTTTAGGGTGCTGCTGAGGAGTTTCCTGACTGCTACCACCCGTGACTCAAAGAGTCAGCAGGAACTGTAGTAGTAAATTCAGTCTGGAGCCATGGAACACAGAATTCCAGGCTGACTCGGTGCAGCAGCTCGGGAGGAGGCACTGAAGGAGGCTGCTGTCCTGGCCATGACTAATGCTGGCTCAGGTGGCCCCATCTGTCCCAGCAGCCTCCAAAAGCTCTGTCCAGCTGGAGAGGCAGGAGCTCAGGTAGCCTGAACTGACACAGTCAGAGCCATCTCTCTCTGTTGACTTTCCCATGTCACAAAAAAGAAGTAGAACCTGTGCTTTGTAATCCTGGTACAAAAGAGACTGGAGAAGGCCAGGTATTTTCCAAACTACCTCTATAAAAATAAACCTGTAAGGGAAAGCTTTTGTTTTAAGGGCTGGTGAACATGAGTGTGTAGTCCCAAAGCTGAGGAGTTTGATTCATTACATAAGTATGCATTTTAGATTAGTAGGGCTGTTAGAATTTAAACTGCATGTACAAACAAGACTTCAATTTTAACCAAGTTTTAAGGTAGTAAACAGAAGAGTTTAATATCTTAGAAAATCTATGGGTTAGAATGGACCTTAAAGATCATCTCATTCCACTCCCCTGCCATGGGCAGGGTCACATTCCACCAGACCAAGCTGCTCCCAGCCCCATCCAACCTGCTGCTTCAAAACTTTGAAGTGACTAGAATAGGCAGTCTGTTTTCCTAGGAAGTGGGGAGTGACAGCAGCAAAGCTTGTTTTTAACTTCTGCAAAGGTCAACAATTGATGAAGCTGATTCAGAAGTGTGTTAAGAAACTGCAGCTGAATAAAACTGTTTAAAAATAGTTTGGCTCTTCAAGTATTAATTCCAGTTACATTGCTTAATAGATCTCACAGCTTTAGAACTTAACACAAGTACTGTTTTAAATTGAATTAGTTTTTAATTCCTCCTACTTCTCCACTAATCCTAGGTTTAGTACTTCAGATTGAAATTCCTTTTCCTGAACTCCTGGTAGTTACATAGGCTGTTAGGAGTTGTCAGCTGTGCACATCACCTTAAACTGTAACGTGCTGTTAAGAGTTGGTCATGTTCTCATCTCTTCTGCCAGGATCAATCACAGACTGCGGCTGTGAACAAACTGCAAATTGTGCTATTGGTTAATCAAGGAATAACAGAGTACTAGTTTTTAATACTACAGTATGCAGCATAAACAAGAGACTTGTATAATGTCTAAACATATTGTTTTTCTGTACACAGCCTGGCTCAAATGGAGTGCTTTAGGAAGCAACTGCAGCCTGATAATTCTTTCCTCCTTAATATCTGTTTGGGTACAATTGCTGGCGTACACCTTTTTGAAATAAAAACTAAGAGACAGTAAAATGGAAAATTTATTAGTGCAAGTTGGTCAGTCGGTTTCTTCCAACAAGTACATAACAGCATCCCATGCTTAATGCCTTATAAACAAACCTGGTCTATGATAAGAAAAGTTGGACTTGTTTTGGAGTAACAATGTGTTACATATTGTCATCATCTGACTCATCTTCCTCTTTCAAAGATTCCTGTTTAAAAAAAGAAAGTGTAATTAAAGGATAATCTAACAGTTGTTTTATAATTCAGGCTACAATAAATAAGTTTTGCTGCAGCTTCACAACCCTCTCACTTGTGTCCAAACCCTTAAGAGTCAGTGGGACAGTTCCCATCAATACATTTACTTTCGAAGGAGAAAGACACCACATGTGGTAGCCTCTGAATTAACAGTTTCTGAGAGCAAGAACTATCCTTGCGTTACATTGTAGCCTTCCTTACCACCGGCTAACGCAGAAGGGATGTGTGTTGGAATGATACATTTTCAAGGCAACTCAACCGTTTGTCAAGTGAAGCACTGAGACAACACCGAAGTCAGAATTTACCTTGGCATATTTTTCTGCTTCTTCTCTGATGTCTTTGGGAACAATTTCATGTTTTCCATTGGTTACTGCCAACAAAAAGAGTATGTCTTAATTACAATTCACACAAGGACGCTGACATACAGAGTGAATTTAAGGAACAATGTTTTAGTTACAAAAAGTTACAAATTTTCTGCAGTGTTTATAGAAATTACAGAAATGCATTACTTTCTCCAACCCAGCTGAGTTCCAGCTCAAAAGCTTTATCCTTTACTTCATCATGAACTATGTAGATTCTGAAAAGAACAGAGAAAGAACAGAGAAAGAACAGATTAGAACAGACTGACCAACAGGCTAAATATACTTTGTTCCTGTCACAGATTTTTTCTGTTAAAGTAGTCTTCCAATTATGAACATCCCTGTGCCTTCTCCCCACCAAACACCATCAGAGAATTTTCCAGGCTTAACTGCTAGTCTAACAACACTTTAAATCATTACAGCCAAGATGCAGGTTAAGATGTTCAAGTTGTCCTAACTGGAACAAATATTAATATTTAGATACTGCAAATCCAAGGCTGCATCATCACCGCTTCTGCTAGATCAGTAAGGACACAGCCTGAGTGTCCTGCATTTTCCCTGTAAATTTTATTTCAGTTTACACTTAACACTAAATCCCAACAGCACAGTATCTTGTGTCTAATTAGAAGTCTGTACATAAGATTTCCAGTGTGGTGCTTATGGTGAAAATGGAAATGGGAATTTAAACTCCAAGTGGTATCACAGCACACACAGTGCCACCCAGACCAGTAAAATCACTGCTTAGGCTGTGGGATAAAAATGTTACACTGCAGTAACAAAACTGATTTGATTTATTCTGTGGCAGAACATGTAAACAAACTGGAACAATCCTGAGCTGAGACACTCAAAACAGCAGAACTCACAATAACCTGTGACTTCACTGTTTGAGAAGCCTGTATTTTGTATTTCTTAGTTTGCTTCAGAAAGCACTAATAAGTCAGAAGTTGAAAAATACCAGCTATTCCTACCCAACATGAAAACCTTGGAGATAGTGGAGGAAGGCAGGATACCCTCAGCACCACATTAAGTACTTCCAGTGGAAGTATTGTGAAACAAACATAAAGACTGAAGTGAACATTGGTGTCTAGGGAAATGCCCCTCCATGCTTATAGACCCTCCTGTCTCTGTTAGCTGGGATGATCTACAGGCCTTTCTTATATTTCAGCTGGTTACAAGCCTTTTGCAACAAAGTGTACCTTTACGAGCTCCTGAAGAAGTCACTGCTCTGGTCTGTGTCTAGTATTTTAAGTTTAAAAGTTATTAAAATCTTTGCTATCTTGCTAAATGCTACTAAGGACCTGAATTTGAGCTGGAATTTGAGCTGAATTTGGAACTGCAAGGTTACAAAAATAGCTGTCACAGGGGGGTTGCAGTAGATTTTCTGCTGGAATGAGTCTCTCTGGGCTAGAAATCTATTCTAATGTTCCTGGCCTTGTTCTGAAAAACAGAACCTTGTCTAGAGCTGCTGCTGAGATTGAGCTGAAGCAGAACTAGAACAGAAGTATTTTCATTATTAGAAATTATTTTAAAATGTCTAATAATACAGCTATACTGTATATATTCCTTTAAAGCAGTTCTACTTTGCTTCTTTCCCAAGCACTTGAGTCTTCTTTTTTTAGGCTGGGTCCAGGACCTCAGCATCATTTTTGGGCAGCTTCTCTCTGAAGCATCAGGTCATTGTTCAGACAACTCTTACTTCAGAACCAGGACACCAGGGAGTTTCCTCTCATCTGTCACCTGGTCTAAATATTTTAAAACCAGGGATTAGAGTCAGACAATTTAACGCACGATACCCAATTTAAAAGGAACAGCCTGAGTTTGAAACCAAAGCAAGCTCACCAGTCTGGATTTTTGTCAAGAAAAAATGGGTTGGAGACTTACATTTTTGCAACTTCTTTAACAACATCACGGCAGGTCATTTCCTTCATCTGTAGGCAAAAGACACACAGATATAAGATTTCTATAAGGAGAATATAAATCTTCCACAAGGCCAGAACAGAAGAGGCTGTGCTCGTGCCTAATGAGCTTCATGCTCAGTAGTCAAAGTAACAGAAAGACCAGAACCACACTTCTTTACAGTGCATCTTCCAGCCTGGTCTATGCAAGTCATTCTTCCAGGGAAAAATACTCCAACTGAAAGGTTCTAAGAAAAAAATACTACTTGGAAATTCCCCAGTTTAAAGCAATCATCAGCTGAAATCTTAGAAGCTACGCAGGTGATGCTGGCACCCTAAAAGCCTGACTTGTTCCTAGATGCTTTATGCTCACCTGATATAAAATAACATGGGAGGGGCACTGTATTTTCACATGTAATATTTGTATTCCTTCTAAGCAGCATAGCAATACTTCTGGTCTTACCAACATTTTATGCAAGCAAATTTTGGGGTTTAAGTAATGCCCCAAGAGGAGAATATTGTTTAACAACCAACTGCCTGCCTGAGCAAGGCATCAGCATCTCATTTCATATTTTCTCAGTTATATCACAGTCTTTTGGGCAGCCTCACAGTTAATCAGAACAAGGTCTGGTGCAAATTTCCATGACATAATAAACTTGTGTTTTAAAGGTCAGCTTTTCTGGCCTATGAAACAGTAATATATTCTCCTATATTTCATTAATGCAATTTACCATCTCTTCCAATTCCCAAAATGTTTTCAAACTCCTAGTATGGAAGGTAGTTGTGAGGCACTGGTGAAGGGATTAAGATGACAGGAGTTCATGTGGAGTGTCACAGCCCTGTCTCTCGGTGGAGCAATGGGCCAGAGAAGAAATGCCTGTGCCTGGTTAGACAGATGTGCCATCACAGTCCCATCTGGAGAAGTTCCCCAAACAGAGACCCATTGCCTTTGTGACACTCAGTCCAGAACACAAATGTAACTTGTGTCACACAAACATTTAAATTATGATGTGTACTCATGCTAATAAAGTTAGCAGTCAAACAGGAAACCCTAAAGCTCTACTACTGTCATGCATATTTACAAGAGAGAAAACGGAAGTAAATTTAATTTCTGCCATTATCCTTATCCAATCTCAGGTAGGTTAGTTCTGCAGACAATGAAAGTAAACAATGTGAACAGTTTTATCCCACAAGTTAATCATTATTGTGTCCATGTATCAAAAAGTTGTAATAGTATTAGAGCTGCAGGAGACAAAGAGATTAAAGCAGTCTCCACACAACTACAAATTTTCCAACAGCTGAGTTTACAGACATAAAATGCAAGAGATGTGATCAGTGCAGGGTTGTCTTCTTGCACCCTCAGCTACAAGAGTTTCACACACTGTATCCTCCCCAGACACAGGACCTGCTCTGCAGTCCCCTAAGGCAGGTTTAAAGTCCTGACTCCCTGTTTGCCTCTTCCTTTCCACCTAGAGTTATCTCTTCCAACAAACAAATCTTAGCTCACAGGCTCCAGTAGGCTCACGCCACAAAACTTTTGTTCTTTCCCATCTTAGCTTTGACAAATTCATCTTGTCAAAATCAGCTGTGACTTGGAAACCTGCCCAGTCCTCAGTGAACAAAAGGCACTGGCATGTGGGGCTGGACTCACCCCACAGCTGTGACAGGATCACACACGTTACTGGGGGCACTGCGAATGAGCCACTGAATAAACAACTGCAGCTGGGCCCTGTGCCACACCTCTGTTCCATGTACTGCATTTTACAGGCTCGACTGTAAAGTTCAGTAATTCACATTATTAACTGCAGAAGTTTTTGAAAATCCCAGCACTGCACAGAAAATTAATTATTTGGAGTAGATCGTGTGTAACCCAAGACAGCACTGTCTTTTGCCAATGTGCACACATGGAAATTGAAATTATGATTTCCCAGATGCCACAATTCCAGTATGAAGATCAAATGATCATGTAGGCTTCTTACCTTTAATTTGGTATTCAAGCATCTGAACCAGATTAAAAACTGAGTGAATTGAGTCTAGAACATTCTATTTTTTTTCTGTAATTTTTCAGTCATGGTGCTAAGCACTGTAAATAGGCTATTCTTAAAAATATAACAATCACATAAATTCTGAACCTTTCTGTGAACAGCTGTGACATCCCTCTGCAGACCAAAATAAGATGCTAACAGAGTATCACATGAAAATTACATGAGACAGACCAGGAGAAGGATTTGGTTCCATGTTGTCTCCAACTCCAAGGGTATCAGATATTAAAATACATGAGGAAGATGGAAATCTTTCAGGATTCTAACATAACTTCAATGAGCTAAAGAGACACTTCAATACCTTTTGTTTATTAGTCTTCTCTCCACAGACCAGTTTGTCCTTAACACGAGCAGCCTTTTTGAACTTGTTAAACAAAAGAATAATCTAAAACCTTTGGGAAATAATAGATACAGTACCCCGCACAATGCTGCCCTATGGTTTTCATTCAGAATGAAAAACATATTTATGCTTTTATATTCACTCACTTACTTGGCTCATTGGCAAATGTACAAGGAAATATTTCACCTGCTTCTCCTGCATTTTATGTATTTTAGGCACCCAAAAGGTAATATAATGAGCCAGGAATATTTGTCTTGAGACAGCACAATGACACTGTAACACCATACCTGAAGTTTTTCTATCTCTGTTTTTGCAGCCTGCCTGGCTTTACCAATGGCACAACCCCAATAACCCTAAAAAAAAAAGAAACACACAATATGCAAATTGAATTAAATACTAGACCCTCTACAGCTCTGTCACTTAGCACATGACAAGCCCACCCTACTCGAAGTGAGAGTCCAAAAAACCTTAGTATTGTTCTCTCTTGGGGCACATCCCCAAATGGTTGAATAGAGCGCAATTACTACATCAAGTACCACCACTGTTGATAGAAAAGTGCTCAGTAATTCCTGGACAGAAACTTACCAGCTCAAAATGTTGTAATAGATTTTTTTAATTGCTATTACAGTAAATGGAAGAATAATCTAGAATTAGTTTGAAGAGAGAAATTCTACAGGATCCAAGCAAACCCCAAGCCAAACCCTCCTGCTGTGCAAATGTATTTGAAGTGTAAGCACATAAAAATTAAGCATTTCTATTTTTCTCAACAGCCATGGTACTAGATGTACTGCAAGAAAATTTTTAAAAATCCAACAATATGAGGGTGCATTGACCCGTGTGTAACACACAGCTGAAAATGCAGCACTAACAACAATTAACAACAATTCTAATTTGATTTGGTTTGCTGCTGGCAGGCAGTGCCAGAGGAACAGCCCTCTCTTACCCGAAGTATTTAGTGAAGGGGTTATCACTACAATTCTTGCCTTTCTGGGGCAGTGCATGGGAGTTTTCACTGGACATAGCCAGTTGGAAAGAACTCCCAAATTTCTGAAAGACAGGCTTTAAACTCATTTCTCAGACTGTACTTCTAAGAAATGCACAACGTTTGTTTAACAAGGACATGCAAACGAGCAGCAGTGATTCACCAGAGATCTTCTCGGGCAAAAGGAGAAAACAACAACAGCTCTTTTGGACCAACACTTACTGTTTTCCCAACTAGGAACTTTCAGAAGGGGAATTTCTACTAAGATGGAAATATTTTTGACACACTCACGTATGAAACTCCTGATGGATCAATCATGTACAGTTGTGCACCATCATCACTATCATAGGACCCCAACATGAAACTGGAGGAGAAAAGAGAAATTAAAAACCTTTCTTCGACCAACACACACAGAACTACAGAGACTACACCAGCTCAGGTTTCCTACACCCTTCCTGGAGCAAAACTCCTCCTGTCCTGCTGCACTCTATTGAGCAATTTGCCTCACAAGAGCACTTGCACATTGCCAGAAACATTTTACTGATCAGTAACTTGGCAGCAGAGCTGTTTATCAGTCCCTTTGTACTAGAATCACACAGGAGTTGTAACCTGCTCTTTAGGTGTCAGGGCAAGCAGGATGGTTGCAGAGGGAAATTCTGCTTTCACCACCATCACAGACTTAATGGCACCAACCCTTAAACTTTAAAAACAAGGGACAAATTGACCAGCTCTGTTAGAAGCCTGGGACAGTGTTATGGGAATCTGAATTCTGTACCTGAGGTTTTAGGCACACTAAAAGGAAGGGGAAGGGAATCTTTAGGAGATGAACTGTGGGTTACTAATTCCAGGTTTCAAAAAAGAACTCAAGACAACCGAAATAGTTCCAGCAACTGTGAACCAAAAGATATTTACAAAAAGAGTGTGTCTGCAAGACTCACCTGCACCCAAAAGGCCTGACAGCACTGTACAGGGTGTAGGCATGCACATACATGGCCACTCTGTCTGCAAGATGCTGCGTGCAAAAAAGGAAAAATAAAACATTGGAAACCCTTATTTACAGAAATAAAGAATAAAATGTCATTCTCATGTCAAAAACAAAAGCCAGAACCCCTGAGAACTGTGCTGGTTGCTTACTTTCAAGGGGATGTCATAGCCATAGTTAGACCTAAAGTTGGAAGCCTCTTCCCGGGCGATGTCTGCCAAGGACCGGGCATCTGCCAGGAGCCCCGCAACTGCCTGGAATGAGAGCGTGTCACTAGCACATACACACCTGGCAATAGCTCATGAGATTCATCACTACAGGGGAATTCAAACTGCCCATCTGCCACCAACCTCAAAACATGCCAATGTGACTATGGATTAATAGAGTTTTTCTCTAGCAAAATCTATAACCAAAATTATTTTCACGTTAATTATCATCTCATGATTTATCACGACTACACCAACCCAAACCATACTTTGTATCATGTGTATTCACCAGGTTTCAGGCATTTCTCTCACACAGCAACCACTCCTTGACACCATTCTGACACCACTGTTATGGACAGGCCAGTCCTCCGTACACCAATCTTTAAGGAATTCAGGTGATTCCCACATTATTGAGAAGAAAATCTCATATACAGCATGTTTTCTCTTAACACACCTTATTTGGTAACTGGGTAAAAAAGTACCATTTTAACACTTGTGTTTATGTTTACATACAAGTTTGAACAACTGGAAAAGTATTTCAAAAAATTTAAAACAGCCTCAATCTTCTATTTTAAGTTTGGACTTTACTTATGTATGTTTTTGTGCAAAGAATAAACTAAAGAAAACAGTAAAAAACCCCATTGGCATTGCTGACTTTGTACACAGACACATTAACATAACTTTCTTAATCAACTTATTTTTGATTCTCTGATTCTTAAATTTGTCCTTTTAAGGGGGATCACCTTACAATTTATGCAGCTCTAGAATGAAATGGCACCTTACCATCCCAACATGTCGGTCGACATTGAAGAGGCGTTTATTGGACCCCTCTTCATAAAGCTTGGACAGTACTAATTTTTCTACTCCAAACACAACACCATCTTTGCATCTTATCCCAATTGCTGTACTGAAAGACAAGAAAAATGTCAGTTTCTCACATACAGTGTGAAATACCTAACACAGAATTACCAAGACAGAAGAAACAGTGACATGATTTCCCCAAAAGTAGGTTTGTCACAACTGCAGCACTGAAGACAACAAGGGGGTGGAACTAAATGGTCTTCAAGGTCCCTTCCAACCCAAAAACCATCCTGGGATTCTGTGATTCTAATCTTTATCAGGAGCCTGTGGCTACAAGCAGACCCCTGGGTGACCCAGTCTGTGCCTTGCCAATCCATCCTGCTGCCCCTAAAGCACAGCTGGGATTTTCACTTCCCAACATTCCTTCACACACACTCCAGGGAAGAGAGACACTTCCAGAGCAGCTGATGCAGCTTCAGCAGCACTTGGATGTCCTCCATGCCTTGAGGAATCCCTAGGAAGCTGATACACATTTACAAGGAAAGCCCTGAGCATGTAAGTCTTTCAGCACCTCAATCCACACCCCTAAAATGGGCTTTTAGATCAGAACTCACTTTACCACCATGATTTTACCTACAATGCCCTCATGCTTCTCTAGTCCAGCTTTAAAAGAGGCCAAAAGAGCAGATATTTGATGCAGATATTTGTATCTTACCTGCTGTTCTCCACAGCTTTCATAGCATATTCCACTTGAAACACTCTGCCATCTGGAGAAAATGTGGATGCTGACAGGTCATACTGAAGAAGAAGACACAATACTCAGGAAGAAAAACCCCCATTGTATCACAGCATTTTCAAATCAAGCCTGTTTATTTAAAAAATTCCAGACTATCACTGCCAGAGATGGTGTGAAGTCCCCGAAGCAGGGTGACCCCTTACTTAAGATGCAAGAACAGAAGAAAATATGGACTAAAAGCCAGGAGAGGCCATTTCATCAGTGCTGGATGTACCCACACTGCAGATCCTGTCAATCCAGACACTGCATGCATGTGAAATCACTGAGCATTACCCAACACCCAAAACCTACGGGAGCTTTTGTCTGCCTTTACATTTCACAGAATCACGGAGTGGTCTGGGTTGGAAGGGACCCTAAGGATGAACCAGTTCCACCCCTGCTATGGCAGGGACACCTTCCACTGTCCCAGGCTGCTCCAAGCCTCCAACCCGGCCTTGGACACTGCCAGGGATGGGGCAGCCACAGCTTCTCTGGGCACCCTGTGCCAGGGCCTCCCCACCCTCACAGGAGTGAATTCCTTCCCAATATCAAACATAAATTTTCCCTCTTTCAATTTGTACCCGTATTACTCTTTGCATATCACTACAGCTCCCGACCAATAGTCCCTCCCCTGCTTCCCTGTAGGTCCCCACTGAATTTAAACGTATGGATCACAGGAATATATTTGAAATGCACAGAAGTATATCATATAAAGGGGCATAATAAGTGTATTATCCTGGCGCCCGCCCCGCCCCGCCGCCGGTTCCCCGGGCCTGCCGGGCCGCAGTGACTCAGCCGCCCGCAGTGCCCCCGGGCCGCCGCGCTCGNGCGGTGCCGCCCCTCACGCCGCACTCACCCCGGTGCCGATGGAGCTCATGGCGACGCCGCTCCCAGCCCGTCCCGCGCCCACCGCTCAGCAACGCGCGCTCCCATTGGCCGCCGCGCCGCGCTCTGGGGATGACGTCACCAAGCGCTACGTTAACTTACGTGTATGGCGACCCACCACCAGCGCCCGGCTAGCTCAGTCGGTAGAGCATGGGACTCTTAATCCCAGGGTCGTGGGTTCGAGCCCCACGTTGGGCGGTGAGCTTTTTGCGCCTCTGGGGAGGCTCCGGGCGGGAAAACGCCGATAGATGAGGGGAAAAGTTGCCGTGAAAACACACCGGGAATAATCTTACCAATGATCAATATACACCGCGTCAGTGAGAAAATCAGTTTTTATAAGTGATTTGGATGCAGGGATGAAATGCATGTAATAAAGTGGCCCGGGTGGTGATCACTGAGCAGTGAAGCCTAGGAAATTTTGTTTATATAAACGATCTGGATGCAGGAAACAGATGGATGTTAATCCAGTAGGAGCTCTGGGCTCCCTCAAAGGTAGAGAGGAATTACAGAGACACCGGGATAAACTGGAGAGCTGGGCAAGCACCTACCATAGGAAATGTAACATGAGCCAATGTGGGATTCTGCACCTGGGATGGGGCAACCCTGGTTAAACACACAAACTATGGGAGGAGAGGCTGGAGAGCAGCCAGAGCAACCCGACGGGAAGGGATCTGGGGGCTTTAGAATAGGAAAATAGCCTTGGCTGTGCGGGTGGTGAGGCCCTGGCAGAGGGTGCCCACAGAAGCTGTGGCTGCTCCATCCCTGCAAGTGTTCCAGGCCAGGCTGGATGGGGTTTGGAGCAACCTGGGAGAGCGGAAGGTGTCCCTGCCCTTGATGAGGGGAAGGATCAGATGTTCTCTGAAGTCCCTTCCAACCCAAACCGTTCCAGGACTCTATGGTTTGGTTTGACCTGTCAGTGAAACAGGCTCTCCAGGGAAGTGCTCGCAGCCTGTCAGAGTTCAAGGAGCGTCTGGACGATGGTCTCAGCCATAGGATTTACTTCCTGTAGTCCTGCAAGGAGCAGGGAGTTGAACTCCATGAGCCTTAGGGGTCCCTCCTGACTTGAGACAATCCCTGATTCCATTAAAAGGGAAATGAAGGAATGAGATAAAGCCGCTTCCCCCATGGAACCAGCTCCTTCTGATGCAGGACAGACTCAGGTGGACCACAAGGGGCTCGCTCGTGCATATTCCAAAATCCTCCTCCAGCCAGCAGCACTCGGCTCATCCGGAGCTGTTTGCCACTGGCCAACACCACCCTGCTGGAATGGCACCCAGCCAGAATCAGGAACCTCAGAGGAAAATCCTACAGTGACTGCACGGGTTTGTGTCTGTCACTCTTTCCTAATAAAGCAGGTGGGCTCTGCTGGGTGGATCCACAGATTCCGCAGTGCCAGGGAGGGAAGAACTACAACAGTTAGGCTGGAAAACCCGACCATTTCTACACCATTACACACTAAGGGTGTGATCTCTGAGGGCTTTCCAGGGCAAGCCAGCAAGAGTCTTTCTCACCCCTTCGATGAACTAAGAATCCTGTTTCTGCCTTAACAGGTCCTTAACTCTGCACTTCAACCCAGCAGTAACATGGGACTTGGGAATTCTGTCCCTGCCGTGTGAAACAGCAGCTGCTGGAGATGTTCAGTGATGCAGAAACCCACAGGAGATCTGAGTGGGCAGAACAAAGATGAGGTGGCAGAACATGCCAGGAGAGGTCCCAGTGTGCGTGCGCACAGCAGCACGGAAATACCCCCAAAAGGGAAGGGCTAAGAATATCCTGAATTTCCTCAGCTGCAGTCTGCTGCAGTTCAGGAAAACGACATCATTGCACCACCACCACCACAGACTCTGGAGGAGTTTCATCTCCTGAATCCTTCCCGCTGAAAAGGACACCAGCAATCCTTCCCAGCTCCATGGGACTCGTGCTGATGGCAAATTCCTCTATCAGGAGCAAACATTGGTAGGCTCTGGCTCAGTTCTTACTGAGGTAAAATATAACTTGCACCCCAAATTACCCAAATTGTGACTGAAAACGAGCAGCACAGCTTGGGCTGTGTGTTCTGTACACCTAAGGCTGGCTCTCTGCACCTGGCAATGAGACTGTGTCCATTTATCTACCCTGGAACAGCACCAGGAGATGGTCCCTAAAACACCAACCTCATCCCACAACTATAAAACCATCTGTTAATGTGAAGCACGTAGGAAACACAATGACAAAACCCTGCAGGAGTTGCTGAAGTGCTGTAGCACATTGCCCACGCTCAGGTGCACCACAAGAGGATTTCTTTAAATATCTGTTTGACTTGCAGAGTCGTGCTTCAGGCACACAGCAGTCAGCACAGGGAAATCTGTCACAAAAAGCACGTTTGTGCCAATAAAAGACTTCTCCACCCCAAAAAATTTTATATTTATCTTCCCAAATTTGAGACAAAAATTGCTCCTCACAGTAGGATTTAAACCTCAATAACCAGCAGATACCAGCAGTCATCATGCACCCACTGAGTCAAGTTTGACCTCACACCTGTTTATAATTAATTTATAATAATTTATGATCTTATACTGCTGAAATCTTTCTTGGAGGAGACATATCAGGAGAGGTTTTAGCTCAGCACTATGAGAGAATTACAGGCAGAAAAGTTCTCTACTAAAACTCTTAAGACAGGGGAAATAATGTTCCACTACCTTTGCTAAACAGTCCCAAACCATTTCCCCACATGTGCTTCAAGGGTGGAATATTTTAATACAGAATTTGGCACACAAAAATTCCCATAGATGTTTCCCTGTAGACTGCTGTTTGTTCTTCCCAGCATGTTTAAAATGAAAATATCTTAAACCAAATTCTCTCAGCAATACCATTTACTATACAGATAAATAAGAGACAACTCAGCAGGGAACAGCTCGTGAGGGGACAGAATTTCTCCAAAACAAGACAAAAGAGCAGAGGAGTTGCCAGAGTTAAGTCTGTAAACTATAACTGGACAGGGCTTTAAATAGTGTTAGTGCCTACTCCCTGACAACACCCAGTTGTTCATATTTAATAGTGTTACACACAAATTAATGACCAAAAAACAAACCCCAATGCACATGGACGTAGTCGAAATGGGGCAGAATCGTTGTATGGATTTAGGTGCTTATTTCTCTGTGGAAAAAGCCCTTTTCATCAGTGGTGGGGGTGCTTTTCCAACATCAAACATCATTTCCAGAGGGGGGTTGTTGAGGCAGCACCAGTCGGGAATGCGGCCTGTCTGGCTGTAATATTCCTTGGACACAGAGCGGCTCCCAAGGATGTCCTGGAGTGCTCCAAAAATGGCTCCTACATTATTGGCAAAGAAAAAAACTTGCATTAATTCTACGTAGAATTTCTCTTTCTACTTCTTCCCATCAAGAATCTCAACTGGGATTTTTTAACTTTGCCCCTAAATTTAAAGAGATGAATGGATATTGCTGCTGTCCTTTTCAGTAGCCTATTTAAATCCCAAACTGCTTCCATTTATGTTCCTGGAAAGTAACTGAAAACAAGGAATCATCTGTTCTCTGCTATCAGCAAACCTGGCTTGGTTGACTCACTTCTTGTAACAAAGTTTTTATTTTAAGCACTTCAACCAAACCCCCTTGTGTTCAGGGCAATTTTTCCCGCAAAAAAAGGTGCCCCACAAATTCACATCAGCTGTGAGAAAGTTCAGCCCACAGCAGCTGGCCAGGGAAGAAAAGCATCACAGAATTTGGTGCACAGAAATTGTTCTGGTTTGCTAATCCTAAAAATAAAAGGTTTTATTCACTACAAATCCCACTTGGAAGGCTTTATTTTCACCTCTGCTTCCCAGTTGTTCCCATTCTTACCTCCCAGCCAGGCCACACAGTTGGGTTTGGCAGGGGGAGTGTGAATCCTGAAGGTTTTAGTGGCAAGTGCCTCCTTGTATTTGGGTTTCTCCACCAGGTGTCTGATCTCAGCCATGAGCCTGTGCAGGAACCCCGGGAGCATCGTGGTGCCCCCGATCACCACCAGGTTCTCTGCCAGCTGCTTCCTGGTGTCTATTGGGCACTAATGCAAACAAGGACACAAAAAAAACCCCTAAAATAAGTCAAGCTGCCTGACCTCTGAAGCCATTCAGAGGTCTCTTAGAAATTCAGTCCATTTCTATGTCCTCAAATTGCTGTATTCTCATATTTAGCTGGAAAATACCCAACATAATGAGAGAACTGCACAGGAAATGCCTGGAGGTGCAGAGGTGAAGGCTCCAGGCACAGAACTTATTTAAGAATTTGTTTTCATAAAGAATTCTAATTGAAATGTTTGTCGTATCAGCCAAGTCCATGGCTCTCCAATAAATTGCATCTCAGCAAACTTATTTAAATGGCATCAATAGCTACAGGAAGCCAACTTTAATTAACATGAATACACCAGAACATAATGAAAATTTCCATTTATAGTGGTTTTCTAATGCATTTTTTTCCTACATATCATAAGAAGTGAAGCATTTGTATATGCCAAGAAAAATCTCTGCAATGAATTTAATATACTGCCTGTAACAAAGATGTCCAAATTAATTTTATTCTAGCACAGGTAAACCAGCAGCCTGCAGGACTCAAAGCCTTGAGTCATTTATAACTGCAGGTTCTCCAAGGCTTGGAGGCATCCCCTAAACTGTTTCTAATATAAAGATACCTGAACGAGTGAATCCAAGATCAAAGTGGCAACAGATGTCTCTTCATTATCCTGTTCAAACAGGATTTCCACCACGGAGTCTCTGTGGAAGAGACAGGAAGTGAGTGTTAATGAGCAGCAAAACCACACTCTGAGCTGAACTCAGGCACAGCACAGCTGGAGATAACTGCAGACTTCCTGCTGCCAACACTTTGTCATTCCTGTCACAGCCCATGCACCCAGCAGTGCCAGTGGGGAGGGGACAATCACAGAATCCTTGGAAAGGACCTTTAAAATCGTCACATTCAGCCCTCAACCCAGTAACACCCCCTTGCTCACCACTAAACCACCTCCCCAAGTGCCATATCCACACACGTTTTGAACACCTCCAGGGATGGTGACTCCACCACTTCCTTGGACAGCCTGTTCCAGTGGCTGACAACCCTTTCAGTTAAGAATTTTTCCCTAATATCCAATCTCAACCAGTCCTGGCACAACCTGAGGCCGTTTCCTCTTGTCCTGTCCCTTGTTTCCTGGGAGCAGAGCCTGGCCTCCACCTGGACCCACCCTCCTGTCAGGCAGTTGCAGAGAGTGAGTAGGTCCCCCCGAGCCTCCTTTCCTCCAGGTTAAAATGCCCTGCTCACATCACTAAACCTGTCTCATTATCAGGCATTGACACTCATTTCTCTTCTCCCATCACTCTAATCTCTTTAGTCTCTTCTTCCTCTTGCGGCCCTGGAGAAGCCACCCCCTCCCATGATGGGCTTGCACTGTGTCCAGCACACAGCTTTCATTTGAGAGGCATTAAAAGCATATGCAAGTGTTTCATTAAAATCCAATTTTATGCAGGTTTATGTGCTTTTAAGAGTTGAAATATATCCTTGTAATGATAAATACTCTGCCATGACATTTCTCACCTGATGGGGCCAACTACATGGAGAATCTTTTCTCCATCCAAAGGATAGTCCACGTCTGGAGGCGGTGAGGGACGCTGGGAATAAAACCAGACTTGTATTATTATTTTAGAGCCCAAAAAGACTGCAGGCACCTCAAAGGAAGAGCAGGACGAGCTTCAGCTTCCACCCACCTCAGCACTGCCATCAATGTTGAACTTGGCTGCCTGGATTTTCAGCCCGCGTTGGAGATCGCTCACAAAGCAAGTGCGGACTGTGCAGAGGGGGAGAGAGAGGCACAAGTGAGGCTTTGCTGGATCCTTTCGTCACCAGTAAAAACAGTAATTTATCTTAATTTAGAGAAGAACGGACACTTCAGGCCTTTGCTGGTCCAAGACATTATCAAATAAAAGCAAAGATAAGCAGTCTCTACACTCCAGCAGAGTTCAGGTGCTGTCTAGACCATGAGTTCAATGAAGCTGACACTAAAATTAGGTTGGAAATCCTGCCTGTCCTTTCCCAGACAAGCCACACAACATTTTAAGCCAGAGGGATGCTCCTAAAGCTGCCTCAAGGTGCCAGGGGTTGTATCCTGCCTTCACTGCAGGTCTTGCACAATGGCTTCAAATGAGGCATTTCTCATTTCCTAAACAAGTTCCAACCGTGCAATATTTTCCTTAGTGCAACTCTTCAACACCCTAAGAACTCCAGAGGGTGTTTCTGCTTCCAGACAACGCTGACAGAGCACAACCTCGTTTGTATCCCAGCTGCTACTGTTATTATACACTTATTTATTTGTATTTGGCACAGGTGAGCATCTTCCCCATAAACTGCTGTCACAAATAAACAACCCTTCAACACACAGACAACAGTAATTTCATCCCTAGCCTGTTACTTCTGGTTCCAAAAGACTGCATAAAAAACACAACTGGTCAGAAAATGTGTGCAAGTCCAGGAATTAGAAAAGCAACTTACATTTCACAAAGCACCAGCTGCATTTATTTCACATTTGACTGATGGATTTCTTCCTAATTTGACCCAAGGGATACACACTAGTTACTGTTTTCTAGGAAAACACATTTTTTTTCTACCTGTTGCACATGAAACAATTACACAGGAATTCATCCAAGTTCTGCCCAAAGAGAGATTCTATTTTTTCTGGTGTAAATGTAGTTCTTGTCTCCTCTTGCTTGCCTGATTAACACACCAAAATGTCTTTTATACATACATTTTTTTTAAATTGACTTTAAAGCAAACAGAGCCTTTCCAGTTAATCTATAAACAAAACTACACAACAGAGCAATCCTCCTTCTGTGCCCACTTACCAAATATATCTACAAGTTACTCCTCAACAGTACAGACGTTAAAGTGAAAGAGTAATTCAACACCTGGTTTTGCTTTCAAAGAGAAAGAACAACACAAGCTCATCCAAGAGGTAATAAATAAGGCAATCAGAGAAGAAAAATAAATTCCTTAATGTAAAATATTGCACACTTTTTATTTATTACACACTCTACTGCACAATTTAATACACCTGAGTTTCACAAAGCAAACAAATTTACCTTTTATATCCTCTACTATGTCCTCTGGGACTGAGCCTGAAATAAAAAAAATAACTTATTTTCATTCTTAAATTCTCTTCCTACTTAAAAAAACCTTTTGGTCTAAATTTGAATTATATTTAATATATTAAACTTTCACTCTGACAGCAGCTTTTAAAGATTTCCAAAGCAGAAAAGATATTAAGAACAGAAATAAAAAGTTTGTCTTTGCTCAAAACAGACTGAAAAATTACTACGAACTTTTATCTCAGCCTTTATTCAGAACTGCTGTAAGAAGAGGCCTATCATAAAAATAATATACTTGTTAAAGGCCAAGAAAGAATTCATGCAAGAAGGCCACATGAGATGCAGTGAATCCTAAATGCATTTTATTCACTGCTTTATTAACACCCTCTCCCCAGTGCAAGCTCCCAGCACAGGTGCCCATCCCACAGACCTTACCCATCACAGAGGGAAGGCTTTGTCCTTTGGCCAATCCTGTATCCACTGTGCACTGCTCCAAAAGCTGATACTCCAGCTCCCTAAAACAGGGCACAGAACGGTGGGTAAAGACAGCCATGGGCTCAGCCTGGGTCTCTGAACTACAATCCAGGACAGGATTAATTCCTTTCAGTTACATCCTTCTAAATATAAACTTAAGAAGATCCGACTTCCACAGTTTTTACCACAATAGCAACAGCCAAACAGTGGTAAATCTAAAAACTGGATGATGTTAAAGTAAGTTAGGATTTAAAACAGGAATTTTTGCTCATGGTCAAAGAGGAACTTTCACAAATAAATAATTTGTAACCTGGAATGGATAACTATGAACTTACTTGTGGATGGCCTTTCCTCCCAGGGGAAGAGAACCCCAGCAGCTCAGGATTGGAATTCCCTCGTAGATCTACAGGAAGATCAGGAAATTCTCCTCTTTTTCATTATGAGTTTTTTCAGCCTGCTGGAACGAAATGCCTTTTCCCTTCTACAATCCCTTGCATCACCCACCTTCTAACTGCTTTTCTCCACAGTTCATTTCTGGTCAATAGAAGTCTCATGTTTCACAACAACCCCATTTCTGAAAATTGAAGGATACAGGCAGCACCAAGCTTTCTGCATATCCACAATCCAGCACCATGGCAGAGTTGATCCCAAGTGTCAGGAGAGACATTAGGTGACTTGGAGCAAACAAAACAGAAGGTACCTACAGGAAAACCAAAAGGAAAGTTGACAGAACGGGGTGGGGAAAGTAACAATAAAGAAACACAGCATTGATGCCTTCCCTAAATGGCATTTTAAAAGCAAAACCCAAACAAGTGTATCCTGAGTTATTCCAGTACTAATCTACTGAACAAAATACAACAGGATTCCAAATTCTGTGTTCACCTTCTTTGTGGTGTGTTGTAAGGCACTCAAATTCTGTCAGGGTGCCCCAGCCAAGTATGCTCAGCTACCTTATCAGAGACCTCAAGAATTCGTCAAAGCTACAGAAATGTAAAGTGTTCTAAATGGGGAAAGAAGCTGTTGGAAGACGGGATAACAAAACGGCAAGAAAGAAGATGAAAAGAAGGACGGTACCATCCTGGACTAGAACCAATCAGGTTCTCTGAAAGGTGCATGCAGAGCATGGACAGCACAGAGATCCAATCGGATCTGCGATCGTGTGAGCTACAGCTGCAGAAATGTATAAAAATAGTGTAATGTAAACAATAAATGGCTCTTGCGAAATCATATTGGTTTGTGGTACGAGGGTCCCGAGCTTCCGCAGTGGTGCACAACAGTTACTTCAGTAATGATGAATGTTGAAATGGGCAGGTAAGAAAAGCAAGTATTGGCTATAAAACTCAAGTTTCTTACTGTTATTGAAAAGAAATGAAAGAAGCTAAAGTGTAGCTACTTGAAAAGTTGTAAAAACTTGAAGATGTGAATAAAAGTGCTAGAAAATCCATAAAAGTGTGCCTTATGACAAACACTGCTGCACCCAAATGCACAGAACAGGCTGTTTGAAACTCTCTCACCAAAACAACGTGGAAACTAAAGCTAAAATTACATGAAAATTACTTCCTTTTCCCAGAATTCCATAATTCAAGTTTCCTAGAAAGTAACAGTTCCTTCAAGAGAATACCTTGAAGAGTGAATTAAGTTAGAAATTTCAATAAATCCTGCACTTACAGGAAATGTACTGACCCTTAACCCAGAGACACAAGGTAAAATATTGACCCTATATTAATAAACCACCTTTATTCTCTGCAGCAAATAGAAACCCGAGAGAACTAACCTTCCATCAGTGTTAACTGGCTTCTTAAAAAGTTACAAAGTCTCTCCATCAAAATATGACTCTGAAGTCATGAGCCATTTTCAACAGACCATTTTGCATAGGATGTGCTTTAATTGAGATATTTTATTGCTGTACAGGAATTACGAAAAAAAAAAAAAACCTCAAAAAACCCACTCAAATCTTTCAGCAATTTGAAGTTACCAGAAAATTTTACCAATAGTAAGAAAGAATTATGCAGAAGTTTGAGATTAGTTGGTAAACTGTGTTGTGGAAGGACAAAGTGAAGAAGTACTGCAGACAAACTGGTTTTGCTACTTTTTATAGAAAAACCTTAACCTTTGTTCTGTCTGAATTGAAGAAGCATGGAGCCACCTTCCAAAACATTTTCTGTTACAAGTAAGCAAGAATTAGGTTCAGACTTTTCACAGAATCCTTGACTGGTTGGGTTGGATGGAACCTTAAGGATCATCCAGTTCCACCCCCTGCCAAGGGCAGGGGCACCTTCCACTATCCCAGGTTGTTCCAAGTCCCATCCAACCTGGCCTGGAACACTTCCAGCCACAGGGTTTTTTTTTCTCAAAACTTTTCTTCAGAAAGACTGATTAAGCAGAGAAGATACTTCATTTCAGGTAAGTTCTTCTCTAACTGAGGACAGACATGCTAGGCAGAGACTGTGGCAGAAATCATGAGACTTGCTGACAGAGCAGTAACAAGTGTTTAAATATAAATCCTGGCTCCAGGCAGTGCTCAATGGGGATTATTGGATCTGTCTGGGACAGTGCAGTGTGAGCTGTATTGTCTACAAGCCAGGGAAACCTTGCAGAGTCTTGTTAATTCTTGCTGCTTTGTGGCCTAATGAAGAGTAAGAATGGAACCAAAATGGTCTTTAAACCAACTTCCACGCCCTACTTTCTCACACCATCATCAGATTTTTCTTCTTCTTTATGCCTCTCTCACTCTTGCCATTATTTTCATTTTTTTGTCCACGACTGGTACTGACTCTGACTAAAATTCCTCCTGGCAAGTGCTGTGCTCAGCATGCGGAGAAAATTTACACATTTCTGTCAAACACTTACCTCAAAATGCTTGAAAAGTACCCTGGTGAGTGTGTCCCTGAAGTGTGAAGGGCACAGGACCGACTCTATGATCACAACACGCCGGTCCCTGGGATTCACCAGCAGATGCCTAAAAAAAAGACAAGATGCATAAAATAAAACTGGGAAGTTTTAGCACATATTACAGGACCTACCTTACAGTCATATTCAATTTTCCTCAAAAATCCTAAAGATTTGCATTTAGACAGCATTTGCTACAGCAGACCCCAAAGTCTTTTTCACAAACCTAAAAACCCCAATGCTTCCCTAAAAGAAAGTCAGGAAACTGAGGCAGGGAAAACAAGTTACAGAGCTTTCAGCAAGAGCCTGTAGTTCTCAGTACCTATTATACATTTCTAAATCAACAAAAAATGCAAAAATAAGTCATCAATGGCTTGTCCTGTGTCATACAGTGTCACAAAAGGCAAAGACTGATGACACAGATGCTCTGATTTCAGTGGAAGAGGATGGAATTGTCCTGATTTCAATTGCAAAAGGATGGTCCAGGACAGGAGAAGAAAACAACCCAACCCACAGAACTGAGGCATAGAAATTAAATCCTGGTTTCCCTGTGATAGCTTTTATGGTGTAAAAATATGGATTGGAAGCAAAGAGAAAAGACTAAATCCAATTTCATTATTCACTAGAGGTACTAAAAACACAATAAAGAGATGTATTCCTGAGGTAAAAATATTCCACAGGTAAAGATTCATTCTTCCAAACCACTGTGGAGAGAGTTCTGCACTGATAGGAGCTTCAGCCCTACCAAAATCAATGCAACTCCTTAGGTAATGCCTTCCCCTTATCAGGCCCTTTATAAATGCCTCAGCTAAAACGTAATTTATCAAACACTTTCTGCTTCTACTGAGCACTGATGCTGCAGGACAAGATAAGCTGGATCTCAGCTACACTGAATTCCTCCCACACCAACACAGCCAGGCAGCCCCTTGCAAAGTCTTATCTCAGTTTTCTTATCTAACTAGACCACATGCCTCTCCCTGCTCACACCCCTCGATGTGCCAAGGGAAGAGGTGCAGAAGGCCTGGGTAACTGACAGGTGTCTCTTACCTGAAATAGAGCATGTGGATAAATTCCTTCAGATAGGAATACAGCTCTTCTGTGTTGATGTTGTACTGCACCACCTTGACAGGCTGGGAAGGGAGAATATCCAGAGTCAGCTCAAATGCTGGGCAGTGATTATGTATATATATATTCACACATATATATTCATACATGTGTCCTGGGTTGCAGTGTATTCTATTGCCATCTACATGAACTGTTGAAACCAGGTGAGTGGTGTTGCTTGCCTCCTCCCTCCGGACTATCTTCTGCTAATGGGTTTCACCACATGACTCACAGATAACCCGTTCCAGACAATATTGTGTTAATGGCCAATCAAGGCCTTGCCACATGACTGACAAAATTACATCATCCCATTGTGAGATGCTCCGCCCAGAGGGAGGAGACAAGCATTCCATCCTAGATATAAGCTGAGATTGCAAACACCACAGGCAGCCCTGTCTACTGGCTTCCCAGAGGACAAGAGCTACCACTGGACCTTCAGCTGGAGACCAGATGTTCCACAGAATCACCGTTTCAACTGAGCTACTTCGTTGGACTGCTACCACCACCCTAACAGGGTGTCAGGTTGCATCTGACTTTGTCAGTGCTTTTCCTTGTATTATTTCACTTATTTTTAATTTTTTTCCTATTGAATTTTATTCTGACTTGCGATCTCCCACTGGTTTGTTTTCAAACCAAGACAACACGATATATAAAGAATAATAAGATAAGATAATAAGATAATAATAATAAGATATATTCATAATATATTTAATCTGACATTATATATAAACACTCACTCTCGCCTGATTTGCTCTTGTCCTTAAAATATCTCAAACTCACCCTATAACTAAATTCCAGAGTTAATGAATGCTAATTTTTCATACAGGCAACTTAGCATTCGTTTTCCAAATCTGCCACCCTCTGCTAAAAGAAAGAAAAGAAGCATAACTAGGCAAAGCAATTTCTCAATAAATGCCCCAAAAAACAAGTTCCATGGGGACTGAGCAGTAATTAACACCAGCACTGGCATCACACTTACCTCTATCTAGTCACAATCTTTTAATAGCAGCAGTTAAAATAATGAAAATATAACACTTCAGAATATTTTATTCAGAAAATGAAAAATATCTTGTGATGGACAGAAAAAGCATCTGCAAATTCCTTCTATGCCATAACACACCAAACACCATAAAGGTTCACCTTTGAGACATCAGGTTTCTTGATTTCACTAGGGATGATGCATCTTGGTCCTGTTTCTCCTGCAAACCCACACCTGCAAGAAAATGTTGAAAAGCTGATTATTTGAAGTCACCCTTTGACACCCTAGGCTGGGGAACCATGACAGAGTAATGAACTAGGGATGTTCTATGATTGCAGAGACGGGTTTTGCACACAGCTTTTCTATCAAGCCACTTAGAGATAAATTTAGAGATAGGCTAAAAGATAAAGATTTTGTATCTTTTTTTATTGACTCCCTCAATAACAGGATAAAAACAGCAACCCGAAACCAAACTTTTCAGAAACCTATCTGGTCTTCCAAAAACACACAAGAAGCATGGACTGAAGAAAGCAATTAAATCAAAACAAATTCAAGGTTTATTTTAATAGTCTCAACGCCTGACATTTCTTTCACTCCCATCACCCCCAGTAACTACAAATCTCAGAAGAAAACAATAGTAGAAAACCATAAAGCTGCTGAACTTGGAGCACTTTTAATGCAAAAAGTCAATTAATACTTCACTTTGGTATTTGGCAACTGTTAACGTGTTGGATCATTTCAGAAAAAAAAATCTTAAAACAGCCATAATTCAGAATTTAATTTTCTTCTGTTTTCTCAAACAGGTACTTGTGCAGTCCCAGTGTGTACAGGCAGTTTTCCTTGAACTTTCAGCTAATTTCAGCCTTATCTGGAAAAAGGACAGACAGCTCTCATATAATTCAACTGCTATTTCTTCTACATAAGTGAAGGCTGTAAACAGACCCTAAAAACACACTATTCAGGGGAAAGCTTTTCCATGAGAGCACTTTATTGGATAAATAATGCCCAGGGAATAAAAGCTCACAAGCACCCCAGACTTGGGAAAAGCTTTCAGCTGGCCACATGACTGTGAATCCACAAAAAGACACTCATGGAATCAGTTGTCCCCATCCATGAACGCTCTGTTAAATCCTTCCATTCCCAGGTAACAAAGCTTTTGGCCCACGAGATGAAATACTAAATAAATAGCGAGCATTCCTGCTTCAGCACTCGAGCTAAACCTTGTTTTAGTGTAAAACACAAGACTAAAAACCAAGGCTGTTTATTACCAGCTTTGTGCCACAGAGATCAACACAGAAAGGGAGTGAGGGGGAAAAACCCACGAAACTATTCTTGGAATCACAGAATGGTTTGGGTTGGAAGGCATCTTTAAAGACCATCTCATTCCACCCCTTCCACTATCTCAGGTTGCTCCAAGCCCCATCCAAACTGGCCTGGAACACTTTCGGGGATGGGGCAGCCACAGCTTCTCTGGGCAATCTGTGCCAGCGCTTCACCACCCTCACAAGAACAATTTCTTCCCAATCTCCCATAATCTATCCCTGCCCTCTGGCAGTGGGAAGCCATTCCCCCTCGTCTTGTCACTCCAGGTCCTGGTCCAAAGTCCCTCTCCAGCTCCCGGGGAGCCCCTTTTGGCACTGGAAGGGGCTCTCCGTCTCTCCGGACCCTTCCCTTCTCCAGACTGGACACCACCAAATCCCGACCGCAGTGCCGAGCACTCACTTGGTAAAGGCCTGTCCCAGGTCGATCCCCACGGCGGTTTTC